>JBAMCG010000104.1:770000-1157399 GCA_037075325.1 Drosophila mayaguana
TGTGTACATACATCTGAGCAATACGAATATTTTGTCATTTACAGATTTTGGATACCACGCCCCCTTAGCCCCCAATTTGCAAAAAACGTATTTTAAGTACTAGAGAATTTTGCTTTGGAATGTATACACATTTGCACATTATGATCACGTTTTGAAAGTTTCATGAAGATAGTCTTACTACAGGAGAAATTATTCAGCAACAATGTTCTCATAGTATTGCCCACACTGCAGCGCAGCCCAAGCGCAGTCGCTGCTTACTGCGCAGTTAGCAGAGCGCGTGCTTATGAGTGCGTGAATGTCAGCTCTTTGTAGGGATCAGGGTATCTCCTAGTCGAGCAGTAACGACTAGAGCTTCCTTACTTGTTAATTCATATTTTCGGTCTGAGCCCAAACTATAAGAAAATTGAGTAAGATGGTGTGAGCTTCACTGAATCCAAATATTTACTTACACTTACTTACATATTATAGATCTACTATCTATTTGGAAGGCCTGGACGAGGAACATTGTATGTATGTAGCCTATTTCTCCGATAGGATCTTGTTTTCACACGAGAAGAAATATTTTAATTAACATTTCAAATTCAAGTTAGTTGCGCGCGTATGGGCCTATTGGATTTAAATCAATCATTCTGAAGTGGTAGGTCGATATTTTTCGTCACTATGAAACCACAGTAAAAGACAATACTATATAAAAATATACATATATAAATATTAAGACATCGTTTTTGTTTCTAAATTTTAATAAAATGTTTATATTCCATAGATAACCTATGTTCTTAAATAAAGTTTAGTTTTAGAAACGATCAACGTGGCAATCAGCTTTTTGCCATTTGTAGTTTTGATTCCTGTAACATCCTTGTGCTTTTCCAAAATATACTATTTTATTGGTGTGATATTAGTGAAATACTAAAATACCAATAAATAAATACCAAAAGCTTATTCGAATGATATTTGTATATTATTAACTTAATGTGAATAAGCGTGTATGTAACATATTTATTATATTTAATTTTTAAATATTTTAAATATTAAAATTATAGTAATAGCACTAACCATACCATGTATGGTTAGTGGTAATAGTAATGGGAAAGAAATATCGATAAATAGTATGATCAACCATGTCAATATCTGATAAAAAATATATCGATGTATATTGATACGATATCACCATTCCTAGGCAGCACATTGCATGTGGAATGAAATTGATAGAAAATTTGTTTTTGGAAATAAACATAAAGAAAGACAAGTATAACTTAGTTTACTATTGTCCAAGTATACATAAAAAGTGCGAGAATTGTTTTTACTATTGTATATAAGTGGTTCATTATTCTAGTGACGAATGCTCCAGGTAAAATACATTTTGAGAACGAAAACGGACGTAAAGTAAAATTACATGATGACATTTCTTACCACAATGCAATTAGTTGACGTTGCGCTCTCTAATTGCATATAAATAATTAATCGTAATGCAAATACAATTTGTAGCTCTTGTAGTGTTTAGTCAATCGTTTAACTATAAGTTCAATACTAGTGCGCAAAATACAGAAATAAAGTTCGCACAGCATTTTTATAACTATTCCATTTTCTTTGTGTGTCGCCGTCGTTCGAGAGTTGTTCAGGTAATCTCTCTATCTCCCTCTCTTCCCCTTACTCTCACTTCGCGCTTCTCTGTCGGTCGCATGTGCGCCAACGTCGCAACGTCGGCAAATACTTGTATGTAGGTAAAAGCATGATTAAACAGTTAAAGAAAATGCAGAGCCTTACTGCTAATTAAATTTTTAATTTGATAAATGTTAAATATTCAAACATCAATAAATATTTGTAAAATGTAATTTATACACATACCAAATTTCTATTAACATATTAGTGAAAATATTCAACATTTTATTGTAGGCTATAAAATAATGCGTATGATTTTACAATTTGCAGGCCGAGTACTCGTTCCGAAATTATTAGAATTGCCTCGCCGAACTATTTTCTATATAATATCAACAACATATTTGCAGGTACGAGCCGTCAGAATCAGCATCAACATTCATAATAATATTATTATTATTCACAGAAGAATAATCAAATGGTTGTGTGACAGATTGCTAAACGGGGTCTAAAGTCATCCCGGAGATCGCCAAGAAAACGGTATAATAGACCGTTTGACGACTTCCGATAACAAACGGATTGGTCAATTCGTAATGCAACCAGCTGCTCCAACACTATCAACACAAACCGATATTGCGAAAGTCATGCAGCCCCAAAATATGGTAATTTCTCATATTAATTGTCTTATCTCGTTTATTTATATTTATATTTTTATTTTTATATACATATATGTATATGTGATGCTCTCAATTTTTATACAAATGCTGAAAACTTTCAGAATAACTTAGTTTAAATCTCTTTCGATAATATTTTCGCAACTAGAAATTGATTTGTTAATATTATTTGAAGCTTATGTTTAGTAATTGATCATTTGCATAGAATAATAGCACTGACCAGCAGACTTAAGGAAGCAAGCATCAGACTACATTTATCTGAAAACCTCTGACGTGGTAATAATAGTTTGTTATTATTAAAATAATTAAAATTTGAAGATTCTAAAATATTGTGCATAGTAAGCCAAAGTAAGTCAAATCTGATTTTTTAATCATGTTCCTTTCTCTCCACATTTGTACAGATGTGGAGCAGAAAAAAAAAGGTTTATGAAAGTGTTTTACGTTTCAAGATAGTTATCAATTAGTTGGGATTTATAATATAATAATATGAAACAACAAACACACACCTGCGCAACAACAATAAAATGAAGTTGCCTCAAAAACTTGATTTAATGAATAAGGAAGTCATTTAAATGCCGATCATATTATCAGGCGCTTGAATATATATAAAGGGAAGCACACAATTTCCTACTTTGATGTCAATATTTGGTTGTTTTTAGATATTGTTTGTTTTTTTTTTTTTATTTAGTTGCTCGTTTCTATGGGTTTTTTTTTTTTTTTTCTGTAATGTAAATATTTCCAATATCCAATGATGATTTTTGTGGGCGCTGCTTAAATCTGTTGTAGATATTGCCGACAAATAAAAAGACTAAAAAGTACGCAACGCAAATGTCTGCTACTAAGCAGCAGTCACAGCAACAGCAACATAGTACGTCACAGCCACAGTTTCAGATAAACAAGGCTTACAATGTTGTTTCCATATTAAAAACAGCTGCAACAACGCCAACAAATGCCCAACAAGCGACGGCTCACATGGTACATCCGACACATCTGCAACAACAGCAGCAACATCAACAACAACAACAACAACAACAACAACAACATCAACAGCAGCAACATCAACAACATCAACAACAGCAGCAACAACAACAACAGTCGCAGCAACAGCAGCAGAGCTACGCTAACGTCGTTAACAGACCTTTAACATCTGTTAATGCACAGCAGCAGCAATCAACGACAGTTATCTGCAGCGGCGGCAATATAATGGCTGTCAACAATTGTCAATTAAATCTGAATTCGGCAACGATTCAGCAGGACTTGAATACAACCACCATTTATAATCTAACAGGACATCGTGCTGCTGCTGCTGCTGCTTGCGGTAGCAATAGTGGAATTCTCGAAACAAATTGTCGTCTATTATCGGACATCTCCAAGTCGAGTCAAGTCGGTCCAAATAACAGTCAACAACAGCAACTAACAACTGTTGCTGGTGTCGGCAGCAACAGCAATAATAGTGGCGGTAACAACAGCAGCATCATCAATGGCAGCAACCAAAGCATTATTTCTCTGGCTAATTCTCATGGTCTAGGACTCGGCTCATCGAATAATCCCTCTGCCTATATGCATGACAAGAGTCTGTTGGGGGCTGTTGGGGTTAGTGTCGGCGTCGGTATCAACGTCAGTTGTATCGATAATAGAAAATACGATTATAAGAACAATAATCTGTTATCGAACAGTAATTTTCAACAAACAGCTCAAGAGGTAGGCAACTCTACAATTTCTGCTGTATGCCAATTCCGGGTGTAATAGTTCCTTTAGATATACATATATTACAGACCGAAGAAGGCGCGAAAACCCAAAGAACGTAGCAATGTCAGATCTAGTATTAGCTTTTCATATGAAACATTCTCGAATATTATTATATATATATATATATATATATATATATATATATATATATATATATATATATATATATATGTAATATTCCTTATTGGAATCATAGTTAAGATACCGTCAGAACAAACACAGATTTGGCGATCCACACAAAGTTCACAAAGCGATTTATTGTGTAATATGGGATCATTGATCCCATTACCAAAGCAACTCATATAAGAGAAATTATCTAGTTAGAATAGATTGTTTAGGATGTTTATGGCCATTATATGATTGCTAAAGTCATAGTCGTCTATTTAAAAAATATGTGTGTGTTTTGGAGGGGGACTAGAAAACTAAAAACTGAAACTATTGATTGCATTTTACAGTATGTTTCGACTGGCAACAACAGTTCTGGAAACAGTCGTTCAAATCAACAAAGTGGACTTTATCGTGGACCACAGGCAGCATCAAATCCACCCCGAGGCAACGGCACTGGCGGTGGAGCCCGTGCCCCACATGTTCATATGCCACCGATGTACCCGAATATGGTATTGCAGCCATACCCACAATATGGCCAGCGACAACCAGCGTATCCGGCGCAACATTTACAATATACACACACGCCCATACCCTATTATACCTATCCTTATATTTCCCCATTGCCACAGCAACAGCCGCCGCCGCATTCACGCAGCGGCGTTGCGGTTAACACGAACTTAGGCAATACAATGCAATCTGTGCAGCCCGGTGGACCCAACGGACCGCTGGCTGGTCCTGGTGGTGCGACACCATCTCAATTACAGTTGCTAACAGGTGCTGTACCGTCAGGCGCTAATACAGTTATTGGTGTGGGAGGAACAGCGAGTGGTCAAGTGGGTGTGGGTGTCAACGTCAGTGTTCCGCCAATGGTTGGTGTTATGTCAGCTAATGTGACGCCACAACCTGTGCAAGTGCAGCAGCCGAGCAGGCGGCGACACCAACATCGTTTACAGATTATCGATCCGACAACAAAAAAGAACATACTTGATGAACTAGATAAGGTAAGAAATTATAAATGTTGAGATAAATATAAATAACTAATTGATTTCATCCTTATAGAGTAATGTGAGTACGGAGACTGACTATCAGGAGGCAGGAGCTGCTACTGCTTCTGCTTCTGCTCCTGCTATTACACCTGCTCCTCCCTCTGCAACATTACCGACAGCAGCTGTCGTCGCGCAACCAGATGCCTCAATTTGCATTTCCCAGCCAGATGCTGGCGGCATCTGTTTACCCCCCAGCAGCGTATTAATTCAAGGCTCAGATTCGAGGGCCAATATCCAGTACAAATTAGGTAACAATCAAATTATACATTTGTATACCCTATATATCCTATACCCTTTTTATGTGCACGGTATCTACCAGAGCAAAGCGACGAACGCGCTTATCGCGGCTAAAATGAATACATTTAATTCATTCCCCATACCTTATATTGCGCTTTTAGTCAAGTTCCCGTGATAAATGCGCAGCTTTTAATCATCCGTTGTTTTGAATATATCCTTCTACTATATTATAAAAATTTCAAATGTTGAGATCACTGCGCTTACTCGTCTTGATTAAAAATATATATGTTCAGATAACCTAACCTACCTATTAGGTTTTAGTAATTTGACATTTGCTTTTTTTTTTTTTTTTCTTTTCAAATTAATATAAATGTTAAATAAATTGATTGATGTTTATCCTCTTTTAGATCAAATTCCCGCTCAACGCCAGGATATAATAGTTGGACAGACACCAGTAGTCTCAGCCATGTCTGATGCACCATCTGTAGAAATATTGCCGACTTCCCAGAAAAATAAAAGTAAAAAGTAAGTTTCAAACCGAGCGTTGCAGTTGTTGCTTGCTGCGCTGCTGTGATACTTAGCTACAATAAAATACTGATTTATTTCTATACTTTTTTTGTAGAATTCCGATAGTCTCTCCGAAAGATGCATCCGAATCCTCATCGTCGTCTGCCTTCTCTTCGTGTAAGTAGTTCGAGAATAATTCCTTCATTTATATGCAATATTGTACAAATCATTTTTCAAATTTTCTACTTACAAAGCGATATGAGTTTCACTGATTGTGGCCTGTGAATGAGTAAGAATGAGCAAACAAATGTGCAAAGAAGCCTTATTTGAGTTTTCCTCTTGCATAGGGCATTTTTCACTCAATTGAGTTTCACTCAACATCGGCGAGTATCCAAATCCCAATAATAAGAGAACATACATCGCCTTTACCAAAGCTATAAATCCGAATCTAATTCACTGCCATGTGAAAAAGTTTACCTTACCTAGCCACTGAATTACAATTTAATCACAATTGTATTTCTAAGAGCAAAGAAATTTGCCAAAATGTTTAATAGCTTCTGAGTTACTAAAAAGATTTAAATGAATTTTTCAGCACATAATGTGCACATTTGATTGAATATATGTAAATTTAGACAAAATGCAATCTCTTTCAGATATTTGGATAGACGGATAGACGAGTCTCTATATACTCTACTCAGATCGCTGTCCTGAGTAAGAATATACATATATTTTGTAGGGTCTGCCATGCCCTCTGACTATTTCATACATTTGAAATCCATATAAATATATATATGGATTTCAAATGTATGTAATATATATATATATATATATATATATATATATATATATATATATATATATATATATATATATATATATATATATATATATATATATATATATATATATATATATATATATATATATATATATATATATATATATATATATATATATATATATATATATATATATATATATATATATATATATATATATATATATATATATATGTGTGAGGCCAATTTTCTTTGAGCTGCGATATATTACATATGGAACATTCAGTTCAACTTATCAGAATTTCAACCACCATGAAAATATAATTAATACATAGATATAAAGTAAAACAAGTAAGAATGTTGTAGTCGGGCGTTACGAACTGCGGAATACTCATTCACAGTCCGTATGCATTTGGTCGCTACAAATGGCGATGCGCTACGTCTTTAGTGAATGTAGATTGTCGTAGCTTGAACCACGCAGAAAACTTTTAATTGCTTTTAATTTTTTTTTTATTAATAATTTAATTTATATATTTGAAATTCCATAAACATGTTATCAATGCCTATCTATATATATATAAATGGCTCCCGCATATAAATGTCGCAATTCGACACTACAAATGTCGATTTCCACGCCCCTAGTGGTCGTAGACATCAGTTCTTAGAACGAGCGGTTAGCGGTTAGCGAAAAATTTTAATTTCAGCATTCTAGCCCTTCAATATGATTTCTGGCATATCGGAGAATAGCGCCGTTCATTCAACAGACGGACGGACGAACATGCGCAAAACCAATATACTCATTTCACTTTCGTGAATAAGTATAAAAAAAAAGAAAGTAATCTCTATTATGCTAAATAACTTTTCTTGTGAATGGACTTTCTTCATAAAACATTCAGATCGTAATAACATTTAAATGCGTGCATTTGCCAAAGTAGTATTTGTATTTGAAACACGTCTTTTGCAAATCTATGGGGTGGAATGGGGGGGGATATGGGAGTGTGGTGTATTGTAATCAAAATTTTATAAAATAAATATGAGAATCTACATTTAAAATTTGGAGACTAGCTCCAAAGAAGTAGTATATGTAATTTTATAACTAATTTTCGGTAAAGTTCTTAATCGTTCATACATATGGACGGACGAACAAAAAGACAGACAGGCGGACAGGGCTAAATCGATTCAGCTCGTCGAACTGATCAAGAATATATATACTGTATGGCGTCTGTCACGTCTCCTTCTGCCTGTTCCTTACATATAACAGATTAATTATACCCTGATTTCCCATTTTAAATGGGTTCAAGTGTTATACTACAGTTTGGTTAATATTGATATGGAGACGAGTAAAACTGTTGATTACTAACGGAGAAAACATGACTGGATTATGTCAGTACCCGCCGCTGTTCATTTTCACTATTCAATCATTACAGGATGTATTACAGTCAATCAATTCGGATAATTCGTAGTAAAGTAGTGTTATCGATAATTTTCTTACTGCAAAGGTCGAGAGACCAATCTATGAATTTCAATCAGATGCGTATATTGTCCAATGCGATTATTTCAGTACTAAATCGCATTTTAGATTGTTCTCTTCGCTCTCTCACTAGCTCTCTCTCTCTTTCCCTCTCTGAAGATTGTGAGCAATCGCATCATTGCGTGGTTGGTTCATTGAATATATTCAACTTTATCGGAGCGCACCCGCACACCAGCATCTGCTTCGGCCTGAATGGCTGAGTGTCTGGACGTGTGTCTGTCTGCCTCTCTGAGTATGGATGAGTATGTTTGTGAACGCGTGAATTCATACGCACGCATACATCTATGGCTTGTGCTTGTGTGTGCGTGGGTCCGCTAGAGTGAGAAGGTGTGCATGAGTTTTTACTTTTTCTTTTTCTACTACTCTAACATGTTTATGAGGTGTTGTTTGCTGCTTCTGCTGCTGCTGCCGGTGCTGCCGGTGCTGGCACTGGTGATGAGGCTAGTAGCCGTTGTCTCACGTTCCGTCTCTCTGCTTGCCTCGACGCTTGCAGAGTATTTCAGTTGCGGCCTTCGCTGCTTGTTGTTTAAACCGCGGCCGGTCCGCTAGCCGTTCGCCGTTCGCCGTTCGCCGTTCGCCGTTCGCCGTTCGATGCGATCGTTTGGTTTGTGTTTGTGTTGGTGCGATTCGATATTTGTGTGTCTATCTATAGCGCTAGGCAACAACGCGACAATTGGTTGGACGGCATACACACACAAACACTTGCACATGCACACAATTGTCTCAAATGAAAAGATCATATGCCTATAAGTATTTACGTACTTAAAAAAAAGGAACAAAAACGTGTGCAAAGCTCTCTCCTACAACTTAACGGTTAATTAGCACATCTTTTGCTGTAACAGCAGGAAATGAAAA
Source organism: Drosophila mayaguana (assembly GCA_037075325.1). Classification (NCBI taxonomy): domain Eukaryota; kingdom Metazoa; phylum Arthropoda; class Insecta; order Diptera; family Drosophilidae; genus Drosophila; species Drosophila mayaguana. Next base: position 779,083 of record JBAMCG010000104.1, read on the forward strand.
CATATTTAGTGCTCACTTCTCGCTGTGTTTCATAAACATAGTTTTATCCTAAAAATACTTACCAAATACGGATGCCAATTATCTTAGCTGTGATACAAAGTAATGGGATAACAAATATTATAGCTGAGAATAAATTATTGGTACGTCTATTGTATATATGTATATACCTTCATGTATGTGTTATATCCGTGATTTTTTTGAAATTTTGATTAGAATTTCTTATGAATTGACCTGTTTTCATAGCAACGTGGCGCCGCAAAAATATCTTATGTGGTTGTTTCTAAAACAAAAAAGAAAACAACAAAAATACCAAGAGATCACAATACCCATTGCTTTTTAAATCGTGAATCCTTCGAAGAACTGATAATCCAATAATTCTTCACTTATTTTCTGCTTACTTCCAAGAAACAAAACATGCACATATACACATCTTGAAGATGAAAATATCAGATCGTAATAAGACCATTCAAATGTTTGTCTTTGTCAAAGCACAAGTCTCTAGCATTGAAATACGCCTTTTGCAAATTGGCAAACATATGAAACTTGGAAACTATAGCTCTAAAGATATAATTTTATAACGGATCTTCGGTAAAATTTTAAATCGAGAACACTTAAACAAAAATACGGCTCTGGTCGTCGACTTCATAAAAATATATAGGGTTTCGCCACTCACGATTTCCCATTTTCCATGGCAAGTAAGAGTGCTATCGTCGAGACTGCACGGCTAGGAGATCTACGGACGGACCACACAGTAAATCTGAGGTCTCCATGTCTAACAGTATTCAAATTCGGCTTAAGAACGAAATCCAATGATCTATTAGTGCCGATAGAAAAGAAGTGTATTGAGTTATCGACGAAACATGCATATACATGTAAAATTTGTAGCCTCTAGCATTCCTAGTTTAGATCACTGCGTTCGACTCAGCTCGTCGCTCTGATCGAGAATAATAATATAAGTATACATCCATTACAGCCTGACTTCCCATCTTCAATGGCTGTTAAGTTTATGTATTCTTGTTTAGAAAGTTTTCATACCGATAAGTTTATTTTATGTTGGCCATCTGTCCATTCTCCTATAAATGCGTCGACCTCAGAACCTCCGCTGAGACAAAAACTGAAGGCGCGGTTATAAATGTAGTTATTAATTTAAATTTAAATTATATATATATATATATATATATATATATATATATATATATATATACAGAGGTGGTCAAAAGTATTTACACATCGAACATTTTTTTGCATGCTCTGCTTAATGAGCTTTTTTTTGCTGTTTTTGTTTACCGTTTTTGAAAAAAAGCTTTTTTGTCATGAAGCTTATTCTGTGTAGAAGCGATAGGCTGAAGAAATTGCTAAAATAACGGTACATGGCTATAAATAGAACCAAAATAACACAGCCACCAAAGTTGTCAAAAGTATTTACACATATTTTTATTGCGTCTTAAGTATTTACACAAAACTTATACAATGTTTATTTCTATTATTTATTGTTATTTATTTTAGATTTTGGTTTTATATAACAAAGAGTTTATTTATTTTAAATTAATATTTAGTTATTCCTCCTTTTGCGTCAATTACAGCCTGAAGCCTGGCTGGAATTGATGCCACCAAGGATCGGGCAAAGTCAATTGTTAGTTTGGACCAAATTTCACTAACTTCTGAGATGGTATCATCCCGTTTTCGGTCCCTGTTAAATAATCGCTTAGATTTCATGAAAGCCCAAACATTTTCAATAATGTTAAGGTCTGGACTTTGCGCAGGCCAGGGCAGAACGGCTTGGTTTAAGTCTCTCAAAAACTTTGTGGGTATTGATCCTTTATGGCAAGGAGCATTATCTTGCTGCAATACCCAGTCAATGGTTGGAAATAGTTTGTTTCCAGAAACAAAAGCATGTTCATTTAATATACGCAAATATCCTGATTGATTTAATGTGCCCTCTATTGGCACCAAATCTCCAAAGCCATAATATAACATGTAACCCCAAAACATTACTGTTCCACCTCCAAATCTGGTAAGAGGCTGCACTGCAATTTTCTTATTTTTTCGACTCAAATGCATAAAACTCTTCCCAAAAGAGCCGTGAAACTGAAATGCAGCCTCATCTGTCCACAAAACATTCTGCCAAAACTCCAAAGGCTTTTCAATATGCTCCAAAGCAAAAGCAAGGCGTTTTGCTTTATTTGTTTCAGAAATATCTATTATTTTTCGGACGACATAGGTATTTATGTCAACTTCCTTTAACCTTCTACGAATAGTAGCATCGCTTATACGTTTACCAATTATCTGATTTGATGCTGCTGACATCTTAATTGGGCTTATTTCAGGCATTTCTATGACCTTGTTGATAAGTCTTCTACATTCACTGGCGTTTAATACTGGTTTTCGCCCACTTCGCCGTACATTTTTTAAATTTCCGAGTGTATCCTTTTTCTTAACCAAGTTATACACTGTTTTTCTTGATATTTTGTATATCTTTGCTAACTCCATTGCCGCAATACCACACTTGAACTTGGTTACGATCTCGGATCTTGTTTCAACTGAAAGTTCTTTTATTTTTACCATTTTACATTAGTTTTACAATTTTAACTGCAAATTGAACTCTGATCTTAGTCAACGACCGCACACGATTAACCAAATCAAATCAAAAAGGCAAATTTACATTGTGTAAATACTTAAGACGCAATAAAAATATGTGTAAATACTTTTGACAACCGCTAAGTAACTGTACTTTTTGTTCTATTTATAGCCATGTACCGTTATTTTAGCAATTTCTTCAGCCTATCGCTTCTACACAGAATAAGCTTCATGACAAAAAAGCTTTTTTTCAAAAACGGTAAACAAAAACAGCAAAAAAAAGCTCATTAAGCAGAGCATGCAAAAAAATGTTCGATGTGTAAATACTTTTGACCACCTCTGTATATATACACTCATGGTCAAATTAATAGGTGTAAAATTTATTTTTTATTTAAAATGTAATTCCGACTATATTTTCTCATGTAACTTAAAAAAAACACTTGTATTCGAAAATAGACATATCTTAGAATTGTAACAACAAAAAAAAAGTTTTAAAAATAATAATGTTTAGTTTCATTTTGGCATAATTCACAAAATACTCAAAATTTTGCTGGTCAAATTAATAGGTGTGCGCAGCAAATTAAAAAAAAAAATTAAAATTTCTGAAATATTGTGGAATATTTAGATTATATTTAGATAAATGTGGGTCATACTCTGTATGGCCGCCTTTATTCGCAATGATTTTGCTGATGCTTTGGGGCATAGAGGATATTTACTTTCTACACATTTCCGCAGGAATATTGTACCATTCCTTCTGAATATTTTCCCATAATTAGGTTTTATTGAAGCAGGTAGTCTTGAAAATTTCCCTTTTCAGGCGTCCCCAACGGTTCTCGATTGGATTGACAACTGGAGACTGACTTGGCCACTCAATAACGTCAGTTCTATTTTCATGAAACCAATCCTTAACTACTCGGGAGCAATGTCTACGATCATTATCCTGTTGGAACTTCCATTTTAGAGGCATATTGTCGTCGGCATATGGTAGCATAATACTGCTTAATATTTCCTTATACAAGAATCTGTCCATCTTGCCGTCATTTCGATGATCCGGACCAACACCTTGCCATGAAAAGCAGCCTCAATGCCATTATGCCGCCTCCTCCGGGCTTAACCGTCTTCTTTTTATATCTAGTATCCAATTCTTTGCCTTTTGGTCTTCGAACATGTCTATTTGAGTCATTCCCAACAAAATTTGTTTTCGTTTCATCACTCCAGAGAATTTTTCTCCATTTACGCTTTCCCTCTAAGCCACACCAGGCCTTGTGAGATTGAGCAAAATGTTTGCTCATCTCAAAATTTTGATCCACGCAGTAGAGGAACTCTCTCGAACAGCTCTCCTAGGTAGATTCGAGCCTAATAAACGTCGACAAATAGTTCGTGCTGATACCACATTGCCCATTTCGCTGCCAATAGCTCTCGACGACTTAAAAGGGTCCGTTTTAGCCAAGGTGACTATACGGGAATCGTCTGTTACGCTGGTTTTCCGACGGACACCTGGATTCTTTTTAACTTTTTTTTATTTTGGGGCATTTGTGACGATGTTTTCTGGTCGTCCCATAAGTGATGCAATGCATTTATAAGTTTTACCCTCTTCACGAACCTCAAGAACGAGATTTCTCTCTTCAGCACTGCAGTGAACTCCATGACCCATCTATTTTTATTAAAATGTTGCAAATAAATATTTTTATGCTTCAATCTAATCATATTCAATAAAAATAGTACCTTTACATACTCAAAAACCTTTCAATATTTTTTTTTATTAAAACACACCTATTAATTTGACCAGCAAAATTTTGAGTATTTTGTGAATTATGCCAAAATGAAACTAAACATTATTATTTTTAAAACTTTTTTTTTGTTGTTACAATTCTAAGATATGTCTATTTTCGAATACAAGTGGTTTTTTTAAGTTACATGAGAAAATATAGTCGGAATTACACTTTAAATAAAAAAAAAATTTTTACACCTATTAATTTGACCATGAGTGTATATATTTGGAAACTATATTTTACAAATTATCGCAAACTAATTTCCTTCGAATCAATTTTATTTCAAGTCAAAGTGGATGATGTTGCGAAAACAAGCGTCAAAATTGCGAACGAGCCCAATCAACATTTACAGTCAGACTTTGTTGCACAAGAGGAAGAAGAAGAACAACAACAACGACGACAACAGGCACAGCAACAGCAACAGCCGCAGCCGCAGCAGCAGCAAGAGGAATCACATACACAGTTTATGGCAAACACAGCGGAACAGAAAATTGTCGACATAGTCGCAGTAGACAGCTCAGAAGCGGCCCAGCAGCAACAGCAGCAGCACCACCACCCCCTCCCCCACAACAACAACGAACAAGGACTTACAGTAACTGCAGTCGAAGTGGACTCAACGGCAGAAATTGTCGAGCTGAGCTCGAGTGGTGCCGCAGCAAGTGAAGTTTCTATATTGTCTGACAACGTAACTAGTATGTATATAACTGAGCCAAGTCTCTCAACTAATTTAAGCGAAAATGTAGCTGCTGGCCAGGTGGAAGGGGAGGAGGCACAACGTATTGCTGCCCCAGTAGTAACTAGCTCACATGAAAGCACACCCGATGAGACTGATCGAGCCCAACAAATGTCAAACGTGGAAGCGACACCGATTGGGGAAGATGTGAAAGAAGAAAATGACCGAAATGAAACATTAACGAAAACGATATCAACGAACAGCTTAGGAACAACAGAGGTTGCCAGGGATACCAAGGATGCGGAAATCGAAAAAGTAGCGGAGCCAAAAAAAATGGAGACATCAGCGGCTGCTGAACAACAAGAAGCTATCGCCGGCAGTGCTGCAATGGAAACCTCGGAAATTGCGATTTCGTTGATCAACTACAATGAAGGTCAATGGTCGCCGAGTAATCCAAGTGGTAAGAAGCAATACGATCGCGAGCAACTATTGCAGTTGCGAGAGGCGAAGGCTTCACGTATCCAGCCCGAAGTGAAAAATGTCTCGATATTGCCGCACCCAAACCTAATGCCTATGTTTATGCGCAGTAACAATAACAATAACAATAAGCGGGTTCAGTCGATGGTTGGTATGATTGGTGGCAATAGAAATAGTGAATCGATGGGTAATAGTTTCGGTGGCAAGCAAGCTTCAATGTCCGGTGTACAAAGCGGCGGTGGAGGTCGCAGCAGCATGAAAGGCATGATCCACGTTAATCTATCACTTAATCAAGATGTTAAACTGAATGAAACAGAAAATGCCTGGCGACCGCGTTTACAAAATAATTCGACGAGCTCCGATGGTAGCAAATCAATCCATGAAAAGGACGAGCTTGTGCGTAAAGTGCGTGGCATTTTAAACAAGCTAACGCCAGAAAGATTTGACACGTTGGTTGAAGAGATAATTAAGCTCAAGATCGATACCCCTGATAAAATGGATGAGGTAATTGTGCTTGTCTTTGAGAAGGCTATCGATGAACCGAATTTCTCCGTATCATATGCAAGACTGTGCCATCGTTTGATCAGCGAAGTTAAAGCACGCGATGAGCGCATGGAAAGTGGCACAAAATCGAACTTACAACATTTCCGTAACGCATTAATCGATAAGACGGAAAAAGAATTCACACAAAACGTCTCGCAAGGCGCGGCCAAGGAGAAGAAACTACAGCCAATTGTTGAGAAGATCAAAAAATGCACTGATCCCAATGAAAAGGCTGAGCTGGAAGCGCTGCTCGAAGACGAGGAACGCAAAATACGTCGTCGTTCCGGCGGTACTGTGCGCTTCATTGGTGAACTCTTTAAAATCTCCATGTTAACTGGCAAGATTATATACTCGTGCATCGATGCGTTGCTTAATCCGAACTCGGAAGATATGCTCGAATGCCTGTGCAAGCTACTGACAACTGTTGGAGCCAAGCTTGAGCAGACACCAATCGGAGCCAAGAGTCCCGGCCGTTACTATTCCCTGGAGAACTTAATAGGCAGAATGCAAGACATTGCATCTAAAACTGATAAGGATGCCGCCAAAGTTAGTTCCCGCGTGCGATTTATGCTTCAGGACGTTATCGATTTGCGCAAAAACAAATGGCAATCGACACGGAATGAGGCGCCCAAGACAATGGGGCAAATTGAAAAGGAGGCTAAGAATGAACAGCTAGCTGCACAATATATGAACTATAGCAGCTCAATATCGACAACAACGTCAACATCCAGTCCCAACGGTGGCGGCAGTGGTGGTGGAGGTGCCGGCAAGCGTGATTCGCGGTTCGGCGACGGCCGTTCAACGGGCGGCTATAGTGGCAGTCATAGTCAACGCGGCGGCGATGGTGTTAGTAATATGCGACATCAGCAATCAAACAGCGGCACTGGCAGCGGCGGCGGGGGTGGTGGCAGTGGCAACAGTATCGGCGGCAGTCATTCGAATGGAAATAATGATGACAATCCGTGGCATGTTCAGACTAGCAAGGGCAGCCGCTCCCAAGCTGTGGATAGCCTCAAGCTACAGGGTTTGGTAAGTAACTTACGATTACGATTCTCATTTCCATTCGCTTCTTTCTCTTTATGCGTGGCACCCATTTAATTATCGATTTTATGAAACAGGTGGAATGCTGCTTAGTTCAGCACATAAAGTACATATACTGTTGATCAAGATCAAAAGTAATTGATAATTGTACTTGTATTGTAGGCATTACTTGAGTTCCATATAAACAATAGATTTTATTATTCATTTCAAATAGTTGTGCATGGAGTTTTTCATTTATTAACTGAGAATTCGTTCCATTTTTATGCGGGAAAAAGAAGAGAATCCACCTGGAAACTGAGTTACTCAAAGACTAATTTCCCATAGTAGGGGAGCGTAGGCGTATGTGACTGTGTGGGATTTCGCCTTATGCAGACTATGAAAACAGCGTAAAAAGAACAGTATTATAGCTCTGCACAGGTGTCAGGGAATCTGCTAGTCGCATACTGCCTGTTATATTATAAAATTAAAATTAAATTAAATTCGCTATACTTGCAGAATTTACAGCTGAATCAAAATTTGGAAAAAAAGATGGGCGGAGTTAATCAGTTCACTAATTGGAATAACAATGCCATTAGACAATCGTCAACGCCAACGACAACACTTTCAAATTCATTTGCTCCGCTTTCGTCGTTAATTGACAACAAGAGTTCATATAACAAAGGCTCCATTGAGCGGGATCGATACAATGACCGTGGTATGTATGGCACAAAATACTATAACCAGCCAACAAATACAAATATCAAATTTGATTTTATAGGCATGCACTCACGAACTGGTTCATCGCAAGGCTCGCGCGAGAGTTCGTCTTCGCGCGTTGCACAAAATGCGCAAAATCGTGGCATGATGAGCTCTTCTATGCAAAAATCCGCTAGTCACTCAAAATATACTCAACCAGCGCCAGCAAGCAGACTTTCCAACAAGGTACCATATATATATATAAATATATACACACACTCATACAGTTCTGATCCTCAATTGTCATTCACTTAATAGTCTCTAGGTTCTTCTTCGCTAAGCAGTTCGGGCGGCACACACAGGGGCAGCGATCAACAGCAGCAACAGCCGCATTTATCAAGTGCCTCAATCTCCACTAGCACCTCTGCATCTCAGTCTCAGTCAACAACTAAAGGCGTCGCGCCGCCTGCAACATTCATTGTGCCAACGGAGACCGATACGAAGCTATTTAAATCTGTTTTGTCCGATATACTTGAAGCTGAATTGATGGTCGCTGAATGCATACAACGGATACCAGAAGTGCAGCGCTGTGGATTTTTATATTATATACTAAATGAATATTTGCATTTAGCGAAAGTGGGCAAACAAAACAGAAGACATCTTGCAAACGTAGTTGCCCAACTAATACAGCAGAACTACATTTCCGCGGAACATTTTAAACTGGCATACAACGAATTTTTCAGCACTGCTGCCGATTTAATGTTTGATGTTCCTGAATTGTGGCTGTATATTCATCAGTTCACTGGTTTGTACAAATATTTTAATATATATTCGTCGTGTAATATATATAATTGTTGTTTACATTAGGTCCATTGATAGTCAAGAAACATTTGACGATAACTGATTTGTGGAACAAAAATTTATTAGACAGCAGCCAACTGAAAATGGGTAAAAAGTTTCTTCATTGTTTTTTGACCTATTGTACAAGGGAAGTAGGGCCGAACTTCACATACAACATATGGAAAAAATGTAACATGCGCTGGTCAGATTACATGCCTGACAGTGAAGTTAGTGAATTCATAAAATCGAATGTAAGTGTTACTGCTTTACTGGAATATAAATGCATTTGTATAATATATAATAATTTTGTAATCTATAATTATAGAGATTTGAATATGTGGAAAATACATTGAAGGCTCCAGTGATTGATGAACGCGACTCCCACGAAACACACGTGAAAAATGTGATAGATCATATTGAGCAGTTGCTTAAGGAAGGGTCAATTGCCGATGAAATTACTGATTATATCAATGTAAGTTTGCCAATTCGTCAACTGCTTCGGTTTGTACTCGTTCAGGAGGCAACCGACTATAGCCTTACTTGTTTTCCTTTTTTAATATAAATTTAAATTCTTAACAGGGCAATATCGTTGTGGCCGATAAACTGTTTATTAGAGAATTGGCAGAAACCTTATGCAAATTTGCAATCGTTTATAAGGATAAATGTTATAAGCTTGAGCCAGAACTCTTTCAAAAATTCTGCATACCAGTTTTTCAGAGGTTTATCGGTTCCAATGAAGATCTTCAGGTCGAGTGCCTTTACGGAGTACAGTCGCACGTTCATAGCTTGGAGCAACCTAGAGGTATGGCAACAAATAATTTCATTTCGGTTTTGAAAAGTATATTGGAAAAATATTTGTCTCGTTCAGGGTTGTTGAGCGAACTTTTTGGTGAACTGTACGATGGCTTTGTTATACAAAAGGAGTCGCTATTTAAATGGCGCGATTCGAAAGACCATTCAGCAGGCAAAGGTAATAAATAAATAAATAAATCAAATATATAATTATATATATTTTATATACATTCATTTTGGTTTCTTTTACAGGCGTGGCTGTTAAGAGTGTGAATCCATTTTTAAACTCTTTATTCAACGATGAAGCCAATTAATGTAACAATATATATATACTCGTCGAGCTGACAGACAGCGAGTTTTAGGGCAATCCGAAAAAAACACAATTTAACAGAACACTAGCAACAAAGTAAACTTTGCAGAAATATAAAAATATATACTTTCATATATAATAAGAAAGAAGTGTGGAGTTGTGGCGGAAGAACCAGAGTAAAAAATATATATATTCTGTTACAATATATGGATAAATGCATATACACTAAACGATTTTACACGGACAGAGTATATATATATGCATGTAAATTACAATGTATGAATGTACTATAAAAATAAAAGCTAACCTGAAGGAACTTTATAGTTATACAATAATTATTTACTATACAATGTTGTATGATATTAAGGCCACAGTAAAATGATACGGATATTGGCAGCATCTACTAAATATGCTTCATGTCGCTTCCACACATACACACATACACACTCACACACACACAAAACACCAAACACATACACACACTGAAATGGAACGAATCACGAGCCTCAAACATCGTTTTTATGTTTTGAAAATTGTACGTCAACTGAAAACAAACAAACAAAATCAAAAAAAACTACCAATTTCAAAAAACAAACAAAATTAATTCAACCAAGCCTAAAAGTAATCTTGCAAAATTTTATAGACTTAATTGCCTAATCGTTTATATTTGTATCTCTAAGAGATTATCAATCTATTTGTAACTATAAAGAAACGAATGATAAATCCATTTTAAATATAATGTTTTTAAAGGTGAACAAACAAAAACACAAAACTGTGCATTTTGTTGTATATCTTTTTTTTTATTGCAAAATGATAGAGATACGGACTTGTATTATTCCATATTGATAAAATATAAATTAGGACTACCTTAGGATGCTGGAGTATAGTCAGACATTTAAGGGGAGAACATAATCAGTGGAACCTATATGCGTGTAAACTTAGAAAATTGATCGTGCAACATGTACAGGGTGATTAATATAAGTTTCAATTGCTAACTATAGCTGAACCCATAAAGCATATGTACTCGTCCGTCTGTCCGTACGTTAGTACGCGTTGATGTTAGAAGACACATGGAAGAGAGAGACTTTGAATTAGTTGGATATCCGTTTTGTTTGTTGTTTCGAACAAGTTTTAAAATTACGAGTTTCATTAAGTTCCGTTAAACACCTCAACATATACGTTTGCACGCATACTTACATTCAAAGAAGGCCTTACTTTTGGTAATCGTGCTATTCGATTAGGCTGCGACTTTTTTTGCGAAAATATTTGTAAGTGTAAATTAAACATAAATGCGTATGTAGCTGTAAAACCCAACGAATCAGGAGTACTGGTGGGCACCCCGACTACATACACATGTGTCCTTTATCGTTTGGGTTATCGTCTTTTAAGTTGAAAATCAATCCGGATTGTTTGGCAATAGTCGAGTAGAAATAACACTCCGCAGGGTTTTACAAGGCTACGATGGTTTGTTTTTGCTTTTGTTCATATTTCAAGTATTAAAGCGACTTTTGACGTGAGCACCGAATAATTGCTTGTAGGGAGTACTACCAAATGTTTGCAAATGCATTTAAAGATGTTTGGACACATTGGAACCCACACTCACAGACAAGCAAACACACAAATACATACGCGCACGTACCCACGCACACACGCATAGCACTGACTAAAGGAATGAAATGTCACTAATCTAGGTTAAAAATGCTTTATTTGCAGCAATTTAATTTATCATAAATTGATTTTTAATAATAATTTAACAGGTATATAACAAATATGTAATTTCAAGGTGGGTTGAATTTTCGATTTTTTCGTTTTTTAAACTCAGTTTCTTTTTCATCATCAATTTATAATTTTTATACTTTGGTTTTTTTTTTGTTTTGTTTCGTATTTATATATTTTTAATTATTGTTTAACTCTTAAACTTCAATCCATCATTACTTTTCATATTTACTTCTTTTTCTTCTTTGCTTTTTTTGTTTGTTTTTTTGTTGTTTTTTGTTGGTTTTTTGCAGCTCATCTCTCAGTAGACGCGTGTTCCGGCAATGGTTGGCTAATTTCTTTACAGCTACTATATATATATACATATATATATATGTATATATATATATATATATATATATATATATATATATATATATATATATATATATATACATGTATATATATTAAATAACGCGTTTTATCTTCTAATATTTTCTAATAAAAATATGCTCATTATTTTATTCTACAGCCTAGTTTATTAATTATATATATGTATATATATATATATATATATATATATATATATATATATATATATATATATATGTGTGTGTGTGTATGTGTGTATTCAAGTATACCACTTTCCACTCTTTCTTTTATTATAAAAGAAACAACAATTCGCATTTGAATATATATATATATATATATATATATATATATATATATATATATATATATATATATATATATATATATATATATATATATATATATATATATATATAGGTAACTAATTAATAACAAACAACGTTTTTAGTATATACATATATTAAAGTGATTTTTTTCGCTTTGTGTGTCTCATATATACGTTTTGTTCAATTAATTCGCTAATTAAGTTTATTTTAGAATTAAATGAAGTTTTAAATTGAATTCTTTTTCCTTTACTTGTTTATATCAAATATAAATAACGCACAAATCATTCTAAGATTAAGCTGATTTAGCTGCCAGAAAAAAAAATATGAGTAAAAACCTTTTTGTTATCATAATTTTGATGGTGTACACATTTCTTTCTTGCACAATTGAATTGTTTGTTCACCTTCGCTAACTTCTCTCTAGTAGTTCATAGTTCAGATTTGAATTAGACCTTGACTGAAGTCAATGTCTGCTAAGTGCAAAGCTCTTTTCCTTAAGCATTCTGATACTAGTTCACGAGGTACGAAGCGCAAGTATGGGTGCTTAAGGACCTGGATAAAGCATCTAGGTCGATTAAGGGACTTCTATATGCGTAGAACAATTCCTGTTCGATTTTGAGACTGGAATCTAGATATGTATTTCTTTATATAGACCAGAGTGGGGCTTGTGTAATCGGATAACGAAATGAGATGATGAGCTAAGATTAACTATTTTTTTGGATCTGGATGACTGTTTTTATCATTGTATATAAATAAATATCATTTGGACTTATTTTGTTTTTGAATGTGGCAAATCGGAAAAAGAAGGAAGGAGAAGGAATCAGCAAAATTGAAGCACTTCATATTATCTACAGTTCAGGATGATCCCTGGATTTTCCTTCAAATGCAACAAACTTGATCGAAAAAATATTTTGTTCGTGAACGAGTATATGCAGTCGATTAAACCTGACTGCAATTGCAGCTTCGATCTAAATGCTGCTTCATCTTACGTGTGCCTCGTTGAGATCTTAGTTGGTAATCAATTTGTAGTATATATATATTTATATATAAATATATATACATATATATGTATATATATATATGTATACATATATATGTATATATATGTATATATATATATATATATATATATATATATATATATATATATATATATATATATATATATATATATATATATATATATATATATATATATTTATTAAGGGCACTCATTGGAGCCCTATATTTAACTGCCGAGATCGAGATCTATTCGGGCTTCAAGCGATGCCATTGTACCACAGTTTGTTTGGGTTTCGAGATCATATCTTGCCAATGCTTCGTCTCTGAGGCACCTGAACCGTTTTTACCTGTGGAAGGTTATAAGATATCAGATCTGAAATATGTAATTGTAAGATTTCCATTTACCAGCTAACAGTATTCGGCCGATCAACTCGTTTCTACCAATATTATCAAAGTCCATGACCATAACATCCAAGGAGCACTCGCGTATCTTTTCCCATGGCACATTAAAGCTGAATGATTCATTAAAGACTGGATTAAGCGTACAGGTGAATATTGGTGTTTTTCGCTTCTCTACGCGCTTATCGCCGAATTGAAGCCAAACTTTCACATACGGATCTGTAATGATCAATTCATATTTTTGAGTTCATTTTATCACGTTATATTTATGGCAATAGTTGTCCCTCTTCCGAATAATCGGTAATTTTCTCCATATCCTTCGTGTAAGCGAGGTAATTTTGCTTAAGGATTGAATGGACTGAGATATTTTACGTCTGTGTTTCTACTGGCCCACAACGTACCGCAGATGTAAGCTATACTATCGCTAGAGCTATCTGCCGGAATTACTTTCGGCTTGCATTCCAAATAACTAATGGCGTCTAACACGAAATAGTATTCCTGTGTATGTGTGCCTCTGCATGTGTTGGTGGTATGCATGTTATAGACGAAACATAGAAGGGTTGAACTATTCAAATATCAGCTAAGAGCGAACTGCTCCTCAGGGAACCCCTGCTCGGGCATTCCCCCTAAAGCGATCCATTCCAAGTCGGCCAGTCCAGTTGAGTGTCTTGGCTGCTTATAAATAAATATATATATTTTTCATATATATCATTTACCTGACTTTCCATTGATATCTTTAGCCTTTAGATTCCTTGCTTTGATTAATGTCAGCGTTAAAATTGAGTTTGAAGGATGATAGCATAGTGAAGATAAAAGTTCACCGCATTTATCCTTGGCTGGCGGCTTCAAGGCCTTCCAAAATGATTGCTTGCCAGCAAAGTCCACCTGAAAGTTATATATATATATATATATATATATACATATATACAACTGAAATCTGTTATTTTGAACTGTGATATTACCTGGCACAGCGGCAAAAATACTTCACCAATGGAATCGTCTCTTGAGAATCGATCATAATCGAAGACATGTAAATGAAGGACCTAAATAATAGTAGTTTTTATTTTCACATATCTAATCTATGATTAAAAGAGGCGAACATTTTTCGAGTTGTTTCACTTACTCGCGATTGCAGCTTTTGTATTGGAAAGCCTTCGAAATAGAATGTTTCATTCCAGCGCGGGTTCAAAGTTCTTCTCTTTATCTTGGTTTCCAGGCGATGCTTTTTATCTGGCAACAATGTAACTCGCACATAGGGGTCGGAAGTTCCACTTAAATCTTTCGCTGGCAGCTCTTTGCCCTGCAGTACTTTCAATATTAGCGTCGTGTTTTGAAAATCATATTCCAATGAAAAGTGAATCTGCCCGACATTTTCACTTGGATCCGTGCTATCCAGGTACATATCTGTCATCGAGATGCTTTTGTTCTACAAATTACCAATATGTTAGGCTAACTTGAACTCAATTCTGCCCATTTGTATACATGTATATTTATATAATAAAATACATATGTACATATATTTATATATACGGACAACGAAATATACTATCGATTCATTGCTTGAGCGTCGTCAGCAAATTGGATGCCCCATCTTTTGTAATAGTCAACTTACGCTAAAAAATAATACAAATAAGAAAGAACGCTCTAGTCGAGACTGCTCGACTACGAGATCCCCTTACCCCTGCAAAGAACTGATATTCTAATCACTCTACGATTCATTTAAGGCATTTTGTTATGCTCTACTCTAAAAGTGCAAGTCTCTAGCTTTTATTTATTCTGAGATCGACACGTTCATAGCGAGGGACGGACGGATGGACATGGCTAGACCAATTCAGCTCGACGCCCTCAAGAATATATATACTTTATGTGGTCTGCCACGTCTCCTCCTGCCTGTTCAGGGTAGAATAATTATAATACTAATCAAATAAATAATAAATACTGTCTTAAGCTCTCTTAAAAGTCCAATTGTTAGTTTATCACTTTATATTTATAGGTTTTACACACCGCTGAATCTTTAGATGTTCCATCATTTGCACTTGCTCCTGTGGAAGTATTCGATTTTTTTGTTGGTGTCGCTGCTGGGCCGCTCCTATAATGAATTTTGGTCGTTATATAATAATATTTTACATATGAGGTCTGTAAAACATATATAAAGTATCTGGATATTAAATTGAATGTCGATATATAACCAACCATATTTGATTTATCAACACAAACTTATCAGTCATTTATAGCAATGTTTGACTAATGACCTCTAATAAGTGGGTACTTAAACGGTGCAGTCGAAAAGCAGCTTAAAAGTAATGCATTCGGCATCTGTACTCCACTTAAAATATTAGATTGCTTGAAATCTCTATCGACTTGACTGCGCTGGTCAACTTTCTGTAAAAAGATTGGATTTAGAGTCCGCGGACAAAATCACACGACATTAAATGGGTGATGATCGTAAAAAGGAGACAAGGCCGAAATGAATGCCATCAAGGAAAGGACTTCTGCCCTATTCATGTCCTAATTGCCTGAGTCCACAAGGGGAATACTCATATATCATCTATAAGTTGAACAAATGTGTTTCACGATGGCAGAGCTTTGGCCAATTGGCCATAATTTATAGTTTGATAGATTTGACTAAATGGCAAAATTTGAATTTGTCCTCTTCATTTGCATGCATGAGGTATTAGTAACCAGACTCGGCTATATTTGTATATAAATCTGTACCTACCCAATGAGAGGCGTTCGCAGGTTTAAAAATCCATTCAATTTCCGATTAATGTTATTTTGTAGAGGATTCGTAATCGCTTGGGCAACGGGCACTTGCGGCTTACTAGGCGGATTCCCAGATTCTAAAATGTCCTGGGCAGCTCTAAGTAGAACACATGTATGTGTGTTAATACATGTATGTGTGAAAAAATGTGTGTATAGATCAGTATTATTTGCCATTGTTTCTGACAATATATTATTATATGCACAATAAATGTTCTGTTTGGTGATTTCTATTAGGTTTGTCCAGCCTCCCCAAAAACATTGAACGTCAAAAAACTCTCTCAATAGACCAAAAAGCAAACTTTCGCATGGAACAGCTGCAATGAGTACACATATCTTATCCTATCCAGCAGGGCTCAGCCAAAATGTTGTTTACTTATATTCTGAACTAATAAATCTGTCAGTTGTTTATCGACCCTCAGTTATTTAGCCACAGCTCGCTCACATAAATAGACTAAACGATTCCAAATGTCAGCTCGCAATTTCAGTTCCAAATGTAGCTAATTCATGTTAAATTTTAAATCAGAAATGACAATATATAGACAGTTGGGGCCAGATGTCATACTATAAAATCAGATATCATACTATAAAACTAATAACACTTGAAGGTAGAATGTAATCCAATCCGTAATCTGGAGTCGTAGACGCGATTCAACCTTTTCAAACTTTCAAGTCAGCAGTTCGACAAAGTGGTATAGCCTTACCTCAAGCTGTAGCTACTTGATTCCTCATCTTCATTCGGCTCAATAAACTGCAGCTGTGACCTTTTGTGCCGCCACCAGAGATATCCACCGGCCAAAAATAGGGCTATCGCAATGATTAGGCCCAGTATAGCTAGGCAAGCTATCAGTATTATGCTCGCCATATCTGTAACAAGTTCAAATATATCTATATCAAAAGCACATCACCTTTGGGTTTCTATAAGTTTTCAAAACTATAATATTCAAAATCAAAATTGTATAAAACACACATACAAAATGTGGAGATTAGACCACAAGATGTATAATGATATAACTGGTATAATGATATAACTGAAATTTGAAAAGGCTTTAAGTCGATGACATCAAAACGCCAATAATTATTGATATCTTGAAAGATGTTCTATGTACGTGTGCTACACGGAGACCAACAAACAACTTTTGAAGCCTTTAGCTTATGTTGATCGACTTGTTCATTCATATGGAGCTACAATTATATATATAATAGTTATTACAATAATAAATTCATTTAAGTCATTATAATTAAGATTAATTGAAATAAGTACCAATGTTCGTATCCCTGCTATATTAGCAGCTGAACCTATATTTCAGGATTGTATTGAAATTTAAAGCCGGTATTCGAAATACATATGTATATCAAAATCAAGTTGGAATATACTGCAGTAATTAAAAACTATTGTTTTAATTTCAAGTAACTAGATCATAGATGCTCTCAGTGTGGATGGACGGAAAAGGTAGGCCAACTTAGCTCCTCGTCCTGTTCAACAATATGTACACTCAGTGGCATAGCTAGGGTGGGTGGGGGTCGTGTGTCACCTCTGTCGGTTGCATACAAATAGTATCATTATACCCTATATATATATATATATATATATATATATATATATATATATATATATATATATATTTACATATATTAAAATTTAATTTTATGTAATATATCAATTCTGGTCCATGTGTGTACACATATGTATATAATCACATTCAATATTACTGATAAAGAAAAACTATTGTTTGTAAGGCTAACATATAGAGAGATTTGCGTATTTTACCTTTCAAATGATTTCATATATATATGTATATATATATGTATACATATATATGTATATATATAATGAAATATATACGAGGATGTAATCCCTTTGAATAATTAAGGACAAAAAACAGTTATACTGCGACGCATTAGCTCCTGTGATATTGTTTATATATGTATATATACATGTATATGTATATATATATATGTATAATTTTTTTTGTTAGGCACAAATATGGAAACAATATATAATATTTTCTCTTCTGTTTATTTTTCTGCTATATTTATTTTTACATATACATATATATATGTGTGTGTGTGTCTATGATATATATATATATATATATATATATATATATATATATGTATATATATATATTTATTTATTTACAACACTGTTTCACATTATATATATTTTACACATTTTTGTATTCTTTAGTTTTAAATACACTTTTACTTCGGCGAGTTATGTGTGTATAAGTAAATGTGACTAAGCAGCAGGGGATGACGATGACAGTAACCGACGAACTGGTAAAAGTAACCGCCGAAAACAGAAAAGCTCATCCATCTCAGTGGAGAGTCAGAGGTGGATATTGGAAAACAAACTTATATATAAATATAAATATATGTATATGTATATAACGTATAATATATATATATATTTATATATATACATATTTATATATATATTTATATATATACATATTTATATATATAATGTAAACGGCAGAATGAGCTGCAACTAACATTTTATAAGTGTTTGAGCCACTCCAGCAAACCTAACCAAGTATTATGCAGTATAGAACTTACATTTGTCCCACGTATATGTATATTATAAGAGTTATAACTGTGCTTGGAAAGCTTATTTAGCGGCCCTTTTGCGCAGGTCTTCTTCTTCTAAGTCTAACAAAATTCTCAACCAAATTTATTACTTAAAAATTGTTTCTCCCTTTTATAATATACTTTATAAATAGTTTTTAGAGCTATAAAAGTCTCATAACTTCCTGAATATATTATCGATTATCGGAATCAGTTTCCATTGTCTTGATTAAAAATGCATCTTTTATATTAAACCCTAGTTTTTTAATTTCGGATTTATTTATTGCTATTTATTACTACTATTTAATAATAATTGGCTCCTTTTGGGCAATAGTTAGAGCCTAGAGTACTCTATTACTCTATTATATTTAGCAGTGATAAAGATAGTCAATAAAAGGGTATTATTGATATCTAATTCTATTGTTATTACTTTAAATATGATAATCACAAATCTTTTAATTGGACTTTGCTTATTTATATTAAAATTCAAAAAGTATAATTTAGTCCATTCGAACTTACCATATTCGAGACATGATACAAGGCAAATTTTCGAAGATATACATATTGCTGGGTAAAGGAAATCGTAGGATATCTGGGAGTCATGATAGCTTAATTAATGTGGTAAAGTCCGGGGTAATTTCATTACGAGAAAGAAATCCACCAAACACATAGAGAGCGTTACAAAGAGATAGAAAAGAGAGGTGCGAAAGAGAGAGAGAGAGAGAGAGAGAGGAGCAGTGCTTTTATGGTACTCAAGGGCCATGCGCTTTAAGAATTTTAATTTCTGCGCATGTCAGAGGCCTCACCAAACGCATGTCTCGCACTGCGCTTTCAGAGTGTAGAAATTTTTCCTTTTTTCGAATTATTTAATACTTCTTCTAAGTGCACTAGGTGTACATACATACATATATATGGAAAATAGAAGAGAAGTGGGAGAGAAAAGAGCTATTTTCGCCGTTGAATCGACCAGCTGCCCAGATTCAGAATCAACTCAGTTTAAGTTTAGTCGAAAGGTACCCGTATCGCACAACGCACCTCACATATTTTTGTGCTTGAAAATGATGTGTGTGTAGGTGCATATATATCTATGTATGTGTAGGTACTTATATCTCTGCGTGTACTCATTAGGTCCCTCTGCTCGTGAAGGTACATATACACACGTACACTCATAGGTACATTCAGGTATGCGTGCTGGTGTAGGTACACACGCAGAAGACTTATTTCATCAGTCCGAGTGCATTTAACTGGATACGCGTTGAACATCTTTTAAAAGTATTCCCATGTGCTCTATCGGCACATTAAAAGAGCACAAGTTTGATAAATTTTTACAAATATGTCTATATATATATATAGATATATATATAATGAGTGTATGTGTGTGTGTAAATATATATAGCAAACGAGGAGAATATTGTGTAATAATTGTGTAACGTTCCCCCATTGGAATATAAATTTCTTGAGTTGTTGAATAAAAATATATACATATATAAATTTACCAACTTCATTCATTTACCAACTTTTGGATATATATAATAATTATTTCAATTGGCATTTCAGACGTATCGGCTCAAAAATGAACTACAAAATAAAAACGTATAGAAAATCGCAAAACGAAACGAAATAATGGAATTGGCTTCAAAAGAGAAAAAACCAATTTTTTGAAAATTGAAAGAGAAGCATGCCCAAAATATATAGGTAACTATGTAAATATGTATATATATATATATATATATATATATATATATATATATATATATATATATATATATATATATATATATATATATATATATATTCTATCTTCTTATTCACAGATTCCTGTTGCTGAAATCGGGCTGATAGGATATTCAATGATATATAAAGTACGCAAGGTATGTTTATACCAGAAACACTAAGAAGCTGTATGATCGAGACGGACGTATCTTCCTATTTACAAACATCATCTACCGGACAGGTAAAAACTAAGTATATATATATATATATAACTATACATTTCTGGCTAAAAGAAAACCTTTGTACTAAACATATATAAACACAAGAGCAAAAGAAGGAGTCAATGGGGGGACTTCTGCAATCAGTCTAGCTTTTACCAAGATACTCGAAAGATTATTAGTGATGAGGATAGAATAGGATGGAAAGAATCAAAATGTTGTCCGATCATTGACAACTACCAAATGCTGGTCGAAATGATCTGGCTAAAGATTGGCTCAGAAACTGCGTACTATTATTAATTGAATTATAATCATAATTCTGCCTGAATTGCCAATTCCTAATGTAATTGGGATTGCCTGGTTCTCGAGATGGTATTTAAATGGATAGGACGGCAGAATCGATACGAACAATGCTGCTCAAACACTCAAAGAAGAAAAGGACGGAAGATAGAAGATACAAGCTAAAAAAACAGAGATAAAAGATAGATGATATAAGATAAAGGATAGAATATGGATAGAACTAATTTTATTTTATCAGCACGATATACTTCATATTTTGGTCGAAGCCGGAAATTACAAAGACAGGTCGTGAAATCAGCTCCTATTTTCATTATCATATGTAAAGATGATTGGAAAGCTAACATTTAGGGTGGTTTCTCAAATACATATAATTAAAATTTTTTGAAACAAATATTTCTATGTACATGTATATATCTTTTCCCTATACCTCTAACAGTTTCATAAAGTTATAATCCTAATCGAAATTCATCTTACCTGAGTATATATGCTTACAATGTCACTAATCAAATTCATTCTAATTGTTAGGTATAATGAAAATGGTCTGGATTTGTAGGAAAAAAATAATAAATGCGATTTCCATGTTACACCATTAATCAAAAATATTTTAAAATGTAACTAAAGAAATTTTTATTGATACATTGAATTTTTTCAAATCAAATCATTCTTGGTGTATGTATCTATTATCTATTATATATATATATATATATATATATATATATATATATATATATATATATATATATATATATATATATATATATATATATATTTATGTATATGTCTATATGTAAAAATAAGCGAAAATGTGTGCATCTTGTTTGCCTCCTCTCACCTCTCACCTCTCACATTTTTCATTTTAATGTGCAAGTTTGTGTTGTTTTTTTTCTTGAGCATATTTCCTGATTAACTTGACTTGTACACAAATAATTGCAGCTTCTCTACTGTCGGAGCTTCGATTATAAAGACGTTCGTTTTGATTAAGATTTGAAACCAATATATTAAAATTATTATATATTACATATTTTATAGTAGTTGTCTGTCTGTCTCCTCCATCACATGATATTGGAAGATACAATGGCGATCGTTTCCAATTCTAAAACTGATACGAATCGAGACAGAAGATTTTCTGTACGAGATATCAAAATGCGTAGATATAGTACGCTTCACCGAAATATGAATCATCTGAGATTAGGATTCTATAATGAGAAATAAATTAATGAAAAAATAGTATGTGGCCATTTCACCAGAAAAGTCAACATTTTATAGCGAGCGAACGCCTTAGTTTTTGAAAAGTCAAGAAAAGCGTCCAGCACTTCCTAAATACGTTTATGTGAATATCTATATTTAGAATAAATTCATTTTTATTGAATGTATGTTTATATCTGTGTACTACTATTTGTTTGAATCTTATATAATCACATATATAATCATAGGTTATATTTCTATTTTGATAGCTCATTGAATTTCAAATCAAATATTGTTTATTGTACTATATCAAATATGTGAACATATTGTCTAAAGACCACTTTTTGGGATTTACCGCAGAAAGACAAGTATATAAAAGATATTCAATCTTGATCATAAAGAATAGGCTCATCCTAAGCATTCGCTAACCAATTTTGGATCAAATAATCGAATTGGTGAATTCGATGCTCTACAATTGCGGCCTACCTCTACCTCTACCTACCTCTTTTGGGTACCAGCTCCATATCATCTGAGGCATCAAACGGAAATTCATTTAGAAACATAGGCAATATTTTTCAGTCTTTCACATTTAATTGAACAATAGAATCACTCAATCATTTCATCAAAAATCGATCAATTTTCATAATATATATATATAGATATATAAATATAAATAAATATATATATATATATATATATATATATATATATATATATATATATATATATATATATATATATATATATATATATATATATATATTTGTCCTTTAATCTGACTTTTTCTATATATGTATATGAATGCTTGTAAAATACTATTTACATCCAAACAAAGCAAGAAATGGTTTCAAATGTGTTTTTGTGTGTTTTCGGTGTGTGTTTTAATTGTTTTAATTTCAGCCACGATATGTATCAACATTTTTATCCAGTTCAGCACATGAAAGTTTTCACCCGTCGTAATTAATTAATTTGTAGTCGAAAGTGAAACCGTAAGAAAAACTCCCAGTGCGAGTGTTGAGTACTGGATAACGAAAAAGAGTAATAAGAATTGAATTAGATAGAATATTTTTAGTTATTAGTGTATTAATCAAGATTTGTTATTGTTTTATAATAAACGAGAGTGAAATTGGTACTTTTCCGAGTTTGTGCAATAGATAATTTTTCAAATTAATTAAATTTAAATACTTATAAATATTTTAATGGAATTTTGTATAAAACAACGAAGAAGTCAGGCACAGCCGATCGCACTTAATAATTTACACAGACTCAGCATGTATAGACCCATTTTGACCGAGTTTGAGAGTTGGCAACAGCAGCAAAGTAGTACACTAGTTTGGTTCATTGCTTGAGAAGAGGTGAACGAGACTTTATTGAGCTCCACTCATTTACTTAGCTATCTCTTATTTTGATATTAGATTTATTTGGTTTGAAATATTTCTTATTGGCTAAGGTCAAAATTTGTGAACAGCATTCAAATAGTTTCATACGGTTTCATTTTCATTATACTTGTATACGTATGTAGTAGATGACAATATTTTATATCTCGTAAATCTGTGCAAGCTTTACCAACTGTTGTTCAATTCAAATGAATACTTACAAAATATATATTTTCGTATATATATATATATATATATATATATATATATATATATATATATATATATATATATATATATATATTCTTTTTGCATGTGTCTTTTTTATGTGTAGGATGAATTTCACCCATTCATTGAGGCATTATTACCATACGTCAAATCATTCTCGTACTCTTGGTTTAACTTGCAAGCTGCTAAACGAAAGTATTACAAGAAACACGAGAAGCGCATGTCGTTGGAAGAAGAAAGGCATTGTAAGGACGAGCTACAGGTAATGGCACATATCCTGTATAATAAACTTGTATATACTAAATACACGTATACATATATAATTTCGTTGATAGAATGAAAAAACAGAAGTGAAACAGAAATGGGCGTCACGACTCTTGGGTAAACTACGAAAGGATATAACACAAGAGAGTCGCGAGGATTTCGTTCAGTCGATTATTGGGAAACGTAAATCGATTTGTGTCCTATCGAATCCCGATCAAAAAGGAAAAATGAGGCGCATCGACTGCCTAAGGCAAGCCGACAAAGTCTGGCGTCTCGACCTCGTTATGGTTATACTCTTTAAGGCTATACCATTAGAGAGTACCGACGGCGAGCGCTTGGAAAAGAATCCCGAATGTCTCCATCCCGGTCTGTGTGTCAATCCCTATCACATAAACGTCTCCGTGAGAGAGTTGGACCTGTATCTGGCGAATTTCATCAATACGCACAATTCATCAATAAACACGGTCTCAAATTCATTGCTTACCAGCCGATCGGCCCAAGCTGCCATTTGCAGTCAAAATCGAAACAATAATATGTCAGTAGACAGAAAGGACGATAATGACATTGAAGCGAAAGCAAAAGGTCTTCGCCACAATCCATACAATGGTGTTGTATGCAACGATATTATCCTGGCCACCGGAGTTTTCTCATCGCAGGAGCTCTGGACACTCTCGAAAGGTAACGCACTACCACTACGATTTCATTTTTATTATAAATTTATAATTTTCAAAATAAGAATTCATATAAGTAGTTATAACAAGTAAGAAAACTCTGGACCGAGACTGCTCGACTACGTAGACGGATTATCTGCATCAAACTCCCAGATCATGATGATTACATGCAAAGCACAGGTTTCTATCATGCGGAATAGGTGTTTGCGAATTTGGGGCGAAGAGGTAGTTGGGTTTGGGGTCTCAAAATTACATACTTTAGCTGTAAAGGTGTACGACATACATTTATATACCCTAAGCCCATTGAAAATGGCAAATTAGGACCGTTGCAGATTATTCATAGTGATTAATATTTAGTCAATAGCATACGTATAAGTATATTATTTATACCATATAGGTTGTGACCTTTTTCGCATATACTCGTACACATATCGCATCGAGACTAGCTGAGTAGATTTAGTCCTGCCCACATTGGTTAGGTTAGAGTTCAACAGCTACAGACTTGAAATTGTAAACTTTAACGTAAATGAATATATCTATAAATATAATTTCGTAGATTCAATACTGGATGATGTGAGTGATAATAGCTTGCAAACGAACATTATCAAGAGGGAGAATCTGGGAACGGCTTTTGAATGTAACACATATCAACTGACCCCCGATTCACCAATATCCAGCTCGCAGAGCCAGGCACAAGCAGGTGCTATTGTGGCCAATCCAATTCCTGGCGGATACAGCAGTGAGTATTAACAATGTGTTTGGGGTAAATAATATCGTTAGTCTTCTGCAGTTGACTTTGTTGATCAGAATCAGAGAAGCGTACATTTATCATCGTCGCCATTGCTGCGCACTGATACCACAAATGGCTCGAGTGATGCATGCAAAATCGACCAAAGCTCGTCGCCTCCACTGATTGCCTGTACAACCACAACGGGCACCGAGAACTGCTCAACGGGCAGCTTCTCAGTCGTCCTCCGATCAGCTGACAACATGAATTCAAGTGAGGAGCCAACAACGGCTGCAGCTGAGTCCTCAATATCCTTGAATCGATATACGGCTCTAAATAGTCGCCCAATTGCCACTATGCCAGCGATTCGCTCAGCAGAAGGTGAGTCCGGTGCTGATGCACTTAGCTAGAGCTAGAGCCCATTATTCGATACATCTATGTAGAAAGTCTGGCTTATAGGGCTTATATATGTAGAACGTTGCAGGCGATCACGATCAACTGCATTATGCAGCATAGTATAGTTTCTGAGGCATTACAAGAGTTCACCAACATCAACGTTCGGTCTATCGGGGAAGCTGACCGCCATTGATGCAATTACAAATTTAAAATTAATACAATAAAAGTAAATAGAACTGCGGACCTAGGACGGGGTGTATAGTAGCTCAGTTAAATCGAAATCCTTCAGTTTTTGAGATAATGGCAGAGGCCAATAGCCCATTAAATCACATGGTACCTTATAATCATTGGCTGTTGCATATTAATATAAATATTTTGTATGTCTCTTTCCCATGTACCTGTAGCCATATTGCATCACAACTGTTCGACATTTCTGGCAACGTCTGTTAGTCCGGTTAATACAATTTATTATCCGCAACATAGCAGTCCACGACTTATGCCTCATACGATATTAGAACAGGAACATGCACATGCCGCACAACAACAGCAACAACAACAGCAGCAGCAACAACAACAACAACAACAACAACAGCAGCAGCAGCAGCAGCAGCATCAGCAAGGGCAACAGCAGCAACAACAGCAGCAGCACCATGCTAGCGACACACATGATATAACCGATTTCGTGACGTACGTTTGTCAAGATGGAGCAGGAGGTGGAGGGCATTCAACAAGCCTAGCGGCAGCCGCAGCAGCAGCAACCTTAGAGAGTCCCGTCTTTCAGCATGCCCAGCATGCGCATCAGTTGACCACACATCATAGCCATCATTCGCCTCACTATCAAATCCATCCACAGCTGAGAGCGACGAAATTGGGGGCAGCTCCATCGTCGACCCATTACCACAGCACAATGTTGCCGCCGATGTTGCCACCGATGGCTCGACCTGTTGCCATAATACGCACCAGCGCAGATCTGGCAATGGTCACGGGTCAGTCCCCGGCCACATCTTCGTCGACTAAGGGCAGCACATTGGCCAGTGATGATGAGAATCGCAACATCAATTCAATGGATGGTGGCACCCAGAGTCCAGTTAATCCAGAGATAGATCCAAACACGAATGCAGAGTGCACGACTTTGGTGGCAAGATCTTCGCCACAGTCGCAGCCGCAGTCGCAGTCACAGCCGCAGTCGCAGTCACAGACACAGACACAGACACAGTCACAGCCGCAGCCAGCGACCAGTCCTCATATCCATACAAGCGAAACTCTCCGATGTAAAATGCCATCGATTGCCTCGAATTCGCTAACTCGAATCGCAACGCCAATGTACCCCACGGCAAATAGTCGAGAGTATTTCAACCACTTTCACACCCAATCGACATCGGTAAGTACCTAGCTATATCTATTGAACTAAATGTTAATGCAGTTTCGATTTGGTCTTTGGTCTTCTAATCAGTGCTGGCGTACACCTGGGCAACGCATTTAGAGACCTCATGTGAAACATGTGCGAATGTATACCTTAAGGTCTTTTAGTTCAGTGGGGATTTAGGGTGTGATGAGTTTGTTAAATGTATGTAGCAGGCTTGTGCTTCTGACAGAGCAGACCCCATCAAGTATACATATTATTATTATTGGTCGCGTCGATCTCAGAAGCTATAAGAGCTAGAGATTGAATATTGCTGGTCCGTGTATATCACGTGCAAATCATTTGTTTATTTTTATTTATTTATTTTTTATTCTCAAAAACCGATAGCCATTTTGATCGAATAAAAACCCTATATTACTTTAGTAATATATATTATTTACTAGTATAGAATTTCGATTTTTGATATTGTGGGATATTAAGTTACTAAGCAATGCAGTGCTCATAGAAAGCCCACACTGTAGCCAATGAATGCCTTTGCGTGTGGGTGTATGTGTGTATCTATGTGTGTGCATGTGTTGACTCTTGTGTAATATGAAAAATTGGGGATAATTATGGAAATAATTAAGAAGACTCCACTGGAGCTTTCCCACCTTTATTTTCAATTTCGTCTAGAGTTTCCAAACGTAAAGCCGGTTGACCCATTGTGACACTCGTAGTGGTCATTATTTACCTAGTGGACTTTATAATCTATGTTTACCAATCAGTATATTTAAACAGTACTAAATAAGCACAGGTTGCTAAAAAACAATAAACTCTTACAAAATCTTCTGTGCGGCATTGCTTAATCCACATTCTGAATATAATTTATGAAATTTATTTGTATATGTATTTACCTTATATGTATTTGCCTTATACAATATTTAAATATATATGTTCTGTTTCAGCTATTGGGCTATGCTGGATCTATTTCGACAATGTCTGGTGTCATGAGTCCAACAAATCTGAGTTTATATTCAACACCAACAATGGCTGTGAGCTCTGCACACCGTTCAAGTGCAAGATCCCGATGGAATAATGGACTTACCGAAGATGAATTCAACCTAATTCCGCACTCTGTAGCTAGTACAAATATAGAAAATACCCAGGTTATATTAATGGAAGATTGTAAGTATTATAGTATTAGTTCTATCATATAAAAATCGGAACTATTGATATGTCATTTAATACTAATATATAGACTGTTTAGGTTGACAATCGCAGGCGAACGTCCGTGTAATGAAATGCTCACATTTGTTCTACACCCACGTTGTGCACGTTGAGTCCTACTCTTACACTTCAAGCCCCTCTCAAGGGTCATTTGATATTCCGATGTTCCATTGGTATCTCCTATTCAAGTACACTCCCCCGACAAGTACACTCTCACAAGTTATTCTTAGTAAGAAATAGTGCTCTAGTCCAGACTGCACGACTAGGAGATCCCTAATACTCCCTCTACCTAATACTCCCTCTCCTTTTATGAATACATAACAAACAACACATGTACACACACATATGCATAAGCACTAGCTCTGCTTACTGCGCTCACATTTGACATACGTTTTTTTTTCAAATTTAAGGACGAAAGTCGCGTGGTTTCAATTATCTATAGATTAGAAGATCTTTGTATGGATTGTATGGATCTGCAAAGTAAATCTGAAATATCGATTATTATCGATATAAAGAAGCGTAATGAGTTATCGAAAATATGTTAAACTCGTATTGCTTATGGTATACTCGAGTTTACATGTAGCATTTCAAGTCATTAGCTTTCGTAGCTTACCCGATCTCTACGTTCAGACCGACGGACAGAAACAACATGGCTAGCTTAACTGTTGAGTTGCATAGGCTATCGCATCTTATGTACATATGTGCTACTTTTATATTGTTCCATGTCCAGGCGTGGAAGAAGCATGCTTTAACCGGGGTTGTGTTCACTTGATTGAATAAGTTTTTTATATGACACTGACATTTATATTTGAAATCTTTTCCATTTCAGCAACGGGCCGTTTTACTGATGAATATTCCACAAATTCAAATCGTGATTATGTATAATGAATTACCAACATAATAATTTGATGTTAGGCTTCAGGCAAGCTATAACTGATATACAATAATTAAGGCATATTTAGAAAAAACAAAAATACTGTTATTTTGGCCCATACATACATACATTGTACATATGCATAATATAAGCAAACTGTAAAAGCTGAAACAATTCGCCATCGAATATTTGGTTATATATTTAAGTAAATATAAATTTGTATATATACATAAGATATATATATATATATATATATATGATATATATATATATGTTTTATTAGACTTGTTTTCGAAATTTATATATGTTGTTGGTATGTATTCATCAACGGTCTATCGCTTGAATACATACACAAACATATATGTATATGCATTACACATACAAAATCACACTTTTTGTTTACACACTTATTTATATCACAAAGTAAAATGTAAATTAATTTAAAAAGAAAATAACATTTTAAACATTTTTTAATAGAAAATAACTATTAAATCTAATGTGTGTAAGAACTGTGAAGACTTTTTATCATGGTTATTACCTCCATGTGCAGGCAATAAATTGTAATACACATGTACAGATATTTGAAAGACTTTATAGATTATAAAAACTATATTTAAAAGCAATAAGAAATGTAATTAAAACATATGAATATCTATCTATCTATCTATATATATATATATATATATATATATATATATATATATATATATTTATATTTATATATATATATATATATATATTGACAATATATATATTGTGACAATATTTACATTTAATACTCAGATTTAGTAACAATTGTGACAAAAAATATATATATAAATATATATATATATATATATATATATATATATATATATATATATATATATATATATATATATATATATATATTTATATTTATTTATTTATTTATATATTTATACATTTTTTTTTTTTTTTAAGGAAGGAATGAAATTAAGTAATCCCGAATTAAGATTATACTGAAGGTCGCTCCAAATGTTTTAGTATGTTGTTATGTTATGTTGGTACCGAATGCAAAACGCATTTCGGATCGTGAATTTATTTTAGTTGCTCATCAATTATTTTAAATCTCTCTTTCTCATACACACATACACTCTGTTTGGCTTTACAAGAGTTAGATTCTGAGTCAGCATCTGAATAACATTTGGCTAAGTATAGTTTACTTCTGGGATTACGATTATGTATTTTATATAGCTTAAACAGATTGAAATTTTCCTTTTTTTTTTTTTATAAATGTATATTGGTCCATTAATTAAACATATGAAAATTGTCTTAAACTAAAAGCGCAAGCTTTGTGCCTCCCTCTGTATTCACTGAACATTATTAGGTATGTTGATTGTTTTTATAACAAAGAGTTTAAATCGAGGCTGCAAAATTTATGAGAAAATGTCTAAGCATATACACAAGACAAAGTGTGTAATTTTATAACTTAATGTACACATCTCGCCTAAACTTACATCTCAGTGTAGTAACAGTAATACGTGTTCGGTATAGTCTATGTGTGTGTGTTTATATATTTTAAAAAATTTGATATTTGTACTAAGTACAACATATATATGTATATATATATATATATATATATATATATATAAAATAAATTAGAGCAATAATAACAATCGAAAAAAGCAAAATTAAATATATTTATTATACGTCAACAAATTGGCTGTGAATATATAGTATATTGCTAATGCTGAGTAGATTCACTCCGTATATATATATATATATATATATATATATATATATAGATATATAGAAATGTATATATAAACCTATTACTAATTAAATAAAGATAAAGTTATGCACATTGCAAGGTTAAACTAAATAAATAAAGAGTGCTATCAGTTACTTTATTAGTGAATATACCAATACCTATATATACCATGTATGTATATATATACATATATATATATATATATAATATTAAACAGTTGTAAACTATAACACAAATAAAAATCAAATGAAAATAAAATTGTTTTGGATTTGTCAATTATTTTTTCAGTAACCAGGAATGGAACTTAAAAATTAGAATAACAAACCAGCAGCGATTCATCTGTCATTTGGTTGTTATTCATATTTGGATTATTGAAATATCAGTTTTTCATATGGTTCACGGGATCTCGCTCTTCATTGGACACGTAACTAAAAAATGTTGAGGTTACCGTTCCAAAATTGTGGAAATTACATCTTCTTTTTCAATGTGCCACGCTCTCAAAGAAGCGTAGGAAGCATTTTTCGAACCTGCTCTATATGGTCAACAATAACTCAAAAACAAATCTAAAATTAAATAATTTTTAATTTGATTAAAGTCCATGTGATTGTTGGATACATTCTAAACAAACAATTAAGAGTGCTCCAGTCGACACTACCCGACTACGAGATCCCCTGAGCTGATATTCCCACTTTCTAGTGGGCAAATGAATTTGTTGAACATGTTTTCATATTTACAGATACCCTGTACCTTGAAAATATCAAATTTTAAGGTGTACACAGGAGTATGGATGTTCATACAGACGGACACGCAGACGCATGGACAGCCGTGATAGCAGTATATCTACATTAGGGGCTTTCCACGCCTCCTCCAGCTTGTTATGTACATTTACAAATCAATTATACTTGATATATATATATATATATGGATTTGAGTGTTAATTATAATAATAATTATATTTACACATCACGCAGACAGAGAGCGCGAGTATTTAAGTTTTTAATTTATATACATACATATATATAGA
The DNA here is from genome assembly GCA_037075325.1 of Drosophila mayaguana. Classification (NCBI taxonomy): domain Eukaryota; kingdom Metazoa; phylum Arthropoda; class Insecta; order Diptera; family Drosophilidae; genus Drosophila; species Drosophila mayaguana. The sequence continues at coordinate 811,182 of JBAMCG010000104.1, forward strand.
GAGAAAACGCTAGAGAGAACGAATGTCTGCGTGTATATATATTTATAAACATTTGTGTACATTTACAGAGCGATATTTTCTCAAGAATAAACGCATTTTTTTATGTATTCTATCTTTTTATGCCTGCTCTCAAAAATATTTGACGTTATTCTCGTGAGTTGAGTTTGTTGAACAGTCCAAAATCGATGTGACTTTTTCAATTTGCATAATTATAATAAAAAACCAAATAAATATACATATATATATATATATATATATATATATATATATATATATATATATATATATATATACGCAGATTTATATATAGATATATATGTATATATATATATATATATATATATATATATATATATATATATATATATATATATATATATGTATATATATATATATGTATGTAGAAAGAGAGAGAGAGAGAGAGAGTGAGAGAGAGAGTTAAAGTCATAGAAATAATAGTAATTATTAATATTATTATTATATTGTGAGTATTGTTCATAAATAAAATTCTATTTATAATACTTTCGCATTCCATATATAAATTTAAGTGAAATTACGTATTTTTATCTCGTGTGCCTATGTAATACATACATAATGCATACATATGTATATGTATAGGGCCAAAAACCCGTATAGTAAAGTCTGATCAGTGCGACAACAAACAACAAACTAATAAGGCTTCATTGAAATGTTTCATTTGGATCAGCATTCCTTCAGAAATAAATAAATAAATACACGAAATCTGTAAGTAAATATACATATATACTATTTATATGCGTGATCTGCTCAACTGCTCTAATTACTTAAGGCACATCTTACATTTACCGAAAATCAATAACAAAAGTGAAGTACCATAAATCAATGACTTTATTGTTTATTCTCGAATTTGAAAAGCATCTGCGAAGTAAAGCACCAATCAAATTAAGTCGAAAAACATAAACGGTAAACAAAGCAAGAATAATTTAAAAAAAAGGAACACAAAAACAAATAAAAATAAATAAACACAAATTAATACATAACTGAATAGAAATTCATTTTATTTATTTCTTCTATTTACTTCTTCTATATTAAAAAATTTAATTTAAAGACTCAACATAAGATTTTTACATAAGGTTTTTAATCGATAATATTCAAAAATACATATGTATCTTAATTTTATACACGGAGTTAAGACCCTAGCTCTTGTACCTTTTGAGATCGACGCGTTCATACACACGGACTGACAAGATTAATCGACTCCCTGATATAGAATATGTATAGTTTAAGGGGTCTGCCATTTGTTCGTCTGCCTGTTGCATATACTTAACACGACTATTATACCCCATTTTCAATGGGTTCAAGGTATAAAAATATCCATTTAATAAAATATTATTGTTTTTAGTTTTAACGACAATTTCTCTCTCTCTTTTCTCCCTCTCTCTCTCTCTCTATTTATATATATATATATATATATGTATATATATATATATATATATATATATATATATATATATATATATATATATATATAAATATACATATATTCCATAATTCATTTGATTCACGTCGTCCAGGACTGGGCCTAAAAGTAAATTGATATTATTGATGTAGAATATTAAATTGACACATCGAATCGACGTCCAAAGTATTTATGAGTATATTTTTTTTTAGATGGCAACTGCACAAGAACTGGATAAAATAAGAAAAGTAAAAATGTCAAATGCATCGAAAAATAATTTGCGTCAGCCTGTGACCGTGATAAAGAAAAAATCGGGTCCGTTAGATAGTGTGATCGATGAGCTGCAACAACTAGAAGAAGCTGAGAGTCACACAAATGTTAAACAACATTCGACAGCGACGTGTGCGTCGACTGGACGGCGGCGCTTCCAGTCCAAGGATAAGGATAAGAAACGCGAGCGTTGGCTGTTGACACGAAAAACTTGGCGGTATATGACGGATGCGGGTCGAAAGTTGTTGCCCGAAGGAAAGACATTCCATGGCTCAGATAGTATAACCCAAATAGAAGAACAATTTCAGCGTGTCTGTGCGTCGGAGCCACGGTTCATATTGTGGCGTCGCAAGTCCTCATTTCCAGGTGCTACAAAGAGCTGCTCCAAGCGACGTCTCAAGATACTCTCTCAGCATCGGGGCCATAATTATGCCGCACAGGTCCATCAACGAACTCAAGAGCTGAATGAGAATATAGACGTCACTATAGAGCTATTACAGTCCTATCTCAAAATTCGAGATTCATATAAGACGACAGCGTTGCTGGGTACAAAAACTGTGCGTCCGGATCAAACATCTTCACCGAGCTCCCAGCGACCGAACTATGAGGGTAAACTCTTGAGTTCAACTGATTTGCATGTGAATAACCCGAGCTATGAATCGATGCTACTGAAAAACTTGAAACTATTAAATAATTCATCATTGTCTGGAATAGGAATTGATAATGACAATATAACGCTAGCAATACTGGAAGACAAGGCTATGTTAAAGAAGATATATAATATATTGAAGAAACAGCAATTACATCGTATTTTACATTCCACTGAGCCACCATCGAGTAAAGCTAATTTAGCCAGGTCTACCTCATACGCGAGCCTTCTATATAGCAACGCAGGCAACAGCTGCTTAAATAGCGCCTCAAATTATCTGTCGAGCTTACAAGACTCCGCTGACATGATTCAAAGGCCCAAGCCGATCGAATCATCAAATGCAGTTAGACGCACACAAAAGCCACCGGAAACACTCGCACTGAGACGGAATAGTACCAAGAACTCGGAAACAAATATAGCTAATAAAAAGCTCTTGACAATGAATTCCTGTGGAACGCAAACGAATTTCGTTCAATTGTCTGAATTAAAATTACTAGCCGAGCAATATGAACAATTTCTGCACGATAGCAATTATAATAAAAATAATAATTCAGAGAACGACGAAGGCGATAAACCGCCATTGGGCAACCACATTTCCAGCCACAGACGTAGCTCGATCGATAACGAAGACGTCTCCCAGTCAGTTAGCGATACGATAAAACGATATTTGCGGATGGCCCGAAAGAAGAGTCTGCATGATAGCGATGCGAACCGTTTCAAGTCCGTTAACTACGATCGAAACCTGCGTAATATCAAGGCCAAAGGCGAAATCAACCCACCAGGCATGGATGAAGGCAACAATAAGGCAGTGCAGACGTTGGATGCGTGGGCCCAAGTTGCTTTGGACTACATTCGCGGAAATGAGAACTCAATCAATTTGCAAAATGCCCACATTGCCTGGCAGAAGGATCTAGATGAGCGAATTCGAAAGAAAAACGAGTGGGATAAGCAATTTAAAGAGCGCAACACTGTTGCACAAAATAGTGGCCTCAATAGAAAGGCGATTGGCCAGTCTCCTTGCCTGTCGGCGCCCAACTCCCCAACAAGCCCCATTCAACATCATCAGCATCATCTGCCAAAGGAGAAGAGTTTACGAACCGCTAGCGCCATATTATCCTCCAGCTCACACTTTCTATCGAACTTCTGGCATGCTAACAGCAGTGATCCCTCCAGTACACAAAGCTTAAAGTATGGGAATATAAGTGAATCATTTATAAGTAAGTATGCGTACACACACACGAATACATGTACATCCACATGTACATAGTCGCATTATTCATTCTTACTTCGAAACGCAATGAAACTAAGTCTTTTGTTTGATGTCGCATTTGCTGTCGCTGTTGCTGTTGGCTGGCATTTCATATATGATCGGTAACTATGCTAAGTAAGCGTTGGAGCGATAGAGAGGGAGAGAGAGAGAGAGAGAGAGGGTGAGAAAGAGAGGAGAAGAGAGAGCTGGAGAGTGTGAGAGAGGGAGGGGTGGAGTGAGGGCGATAGCAGAGGGAGGGTGAGAGAGAGAGTGAGAGGGAAACAAAGAGAGAGAGAGAGAATTTGTCACTCGTAATTGTGTTAATTATGTTTTTGCCTTGACCTTTAGCGTTGATAAATCTACCAACTAGATATATATCCCGCCTAATTCACATAATTGATCTAAATCTTTCAGATTCAGATAAAAATGAAACAACAAATATGCAGAAATCGAAATCTTTATCTAATGTTGGACATTTTGTATCAAAAAAAATTTGGGGAAGTCGCTCCAAGGGTCAAAACAGACAAAATCTTAGTCACGACTTTGTAGCACAGCAACAAAAATGGACTCCTCTGGTAAGATACAAAAATAGAATTATAAATATTGATGATTAACCCGATTGAAAGAATTTAATATACATTTGTGCATCTCTAATTTGCTTAGGAGAAATGTTCATGGATATCTGAAGAAGGTCAGATCCTCCAGCTAACGGATACATCATTAGAAAAACTTTCCAATATCGAAGCTGAAGTGCTAATGCACATTGCGCTTCAAAAAATTAAGGAGCTAAATATTGGCATGAGCATAGGCAAGTTGCATATTCACAATTCTGGCACAAGTATTATATGTAGATTATGTATATTTATGTTGATTCAGATTTAGATCGAAGCACACAGAAAACACGAGCCATATCAAAAAAAAGAGCCCTCACAACAAGTTTCTTTGATATTGGCCGAAAGGATGAGCACAGTAAGTACGATTTCTATACCCGGAAACCAATTAAAATTAAAAATCCGTCCGTCTGACCGTCAGACCGTCTGACCGTCTGACCGTCTGTCCGTCTGTTCGTAACTTATCCCAATTCCCTTTTGCTTCAGAGTTTTAAGATTGACTTATTGATCCTACAAACTCCATTATCTTCCAATTGGACTCGCCAAACTATACTTTATGTCACTATTGACCATAGAAGTCCTATTAACCAATGTAACAGTCCGACTTTAAATCCGAATTTTTTGCTTTTATACCCCGAACCCATTAATTGGAGAGAGGTGTAAAATGTCTGCAACAGGCATAAGCAGATGTGACAGCTCCACAAAGTACATATATACATTCGTCTGTCCGTCCGTCGCCTAGATCCCCCCTTACATGTGCACTCATGTATATTATTCGCACTACGAGCTTATCCTATTTTTCCGATAATTCGTGCCATTCCGTTTTATCGACAATAATCGATAAGTTATTTCGTTTAAGCCTAATTTGAATGCTGTAAGACCTAGCGACTTCAGATTTAGTCCATGTGACGAAAACAAAGATTTTGTAATTTGAGGATTTTGGACACCACGTCCCCTTTACTACGAATTCGAAAAAACTTACAAATTGAATAAGTATTTCAAATGCCAGAGACTTTTGCTGTGGCAAAGACACCAAATTGAATGTATCACTTGGATATAGAAAGTTCTACACAGAACTTATTCAACACATGAATTCCCATATATACGCATGCGAAAGTCGGTAGCGACTTTCTTTTTTTCTCATATGTATATGCGTAAAAAACGCATAAAATAATTGTAATATCAGCTCTCTGCAGGGTTCAGGGGCTTTCCTAGTCGGGCAGTGTCGACTAGAGCACTCTTACATGATTTTTCTTTCTCTTGCTAATTTTGTTTTGAAAATGTTTAACTAACAAAATAAAGATGGACGGGATAATTTATTTGGAGCTTCTTTGGAGTGCTGCTTATCCAGAGACAAAAAGCAATGCGGAGAAGTGGAAACAGGCTCAAAACATTCGCTGGCATCAGTATTTCGGAGTAATCGAGTTGGAAAACTGAATGATAATGTAAGAATTTGTATATGACTGATAGTGGCAATAAAGGATGTGCAAAATGTATTCAGCTGGCAGAAGGAAGAATTATCTGAGTGGACCTACGCCGTCTCACCATGCCACTGAGTGCAGAGATAACGTAAATTTCATTAATATCGATATTTTCATATAGGCTTCAATGCCTTCAATAGCCATTCCCACAAATTAGCAGTAGATAATTGTCCTTTAGCAAACAATATTTGAAGTATTTATTTTAAGTATTATCTGGATAAACTTTTCAAAATACTAGAGAAGAACCTAGAATGACTGCATTCGCAATTACTAACTTTTCCATTTATTGCTCATTTGTAGGTGCGGTCGTATGAGAGTTTGCCAACTAAGTCGATGGATTACGGGCGATGTAGTCCTTCAGATCAGGTGGCTTCTTCTACAGACTACTTAAACAATCTTCAAAAATCCTCATCAATGTCAATGGAAATGTCTCGGAGTCAGTTTGATATGCGAAATGTTGATCTTGACTTCGATCGGATATTATTTACAGAATCGAAAAATAGTTCAGCTTTAAATGTTCCTATGTTTGTGACAATTTGTATAGAATATTTGGAGGAATATGGACTACAAAAAGTTGGACTCTTCAGAGTTAGTACATCTCAAAAGCGTGTGAAGCAAGTAAGTCGAGAAAATATTCATTTAACTCCATGTTTGAAGCCCATTTACTAACAAAGAATGGTAAGAATACCCCATTGGGAACAATAGTATTGGTCAAATGCAAATATGTCCAGCCAGATGAACAGTTAGCCGAGCTCTGAAAGAATATCTTGATTCGTTTGTCCGTATGTTTGAATGGGATCTCGAAACGTATAAGCTAGAATCATATTCGAGTGAATGATGTAGGCATAGATCCAGCTACTTAGAGCTATACTACAGACGCAGATTGGCTTATCCTACCTCCTCGTTCTACATTGCGTGTCCGTTTGCAAATACTCACGATTTAATGATATAATCAGGGTTATTAAACAATGGAGTTCGCATAGTAATAGTGTTTATGCGTGAGCGCCTTTGTATCTATGTAAGCAGGAAAGACGCGAAGAATTTCTGAGATATCAGTTTCTCAGAGGATCTCGCAGTCTAGAGCCTTCTTAATTGTTTTATTTATCTATTTTGTTATCTTTTTTTTTTTTTTTTTTTTTTTTGTTACTTTATCAGCTCCGAGAGGAATTCGACAAGAACTGCAATATGCGCATTCCTGATAATACATGTCCACATGATGTAGCAACATTGCTAAAAGAGTTTCTACGGGACTTACCTGAGCCCCTACTGTGTAAAAGATTGTATACAACATTTTTGGAAACGCAACGTAAGACAAATTTAAAGATATATATGTATGTGTGTCAGTATGTATTGTTAAAATTATTCCATTAGGGATAAGAAATCGACGCCTTCAACTGGAAGCGATATCCCATTTAATCAAACTACTACCCGTCGCACATCGTGATACATTATATGTGTTATTAAAGTTTCTGGGCAATGTAGCTGCCCATTGTGATAACATATGCAATCCAGATGGCACCGTTCATATTATTGGCAACAAAATGGATAGCAACAATCTCTCCACCGTTTTTGCCCCCAACATTTTGCGTGATTATCCACCAAAGTCGGGCGAATACAAAGAGCAGGGCAACATGGCCGATGCCATCAATGTAATCAGGTAATATTACTAGTTGTATTCATATAACATATTGTAGTTATTGTTTGCAGCAATAGCGAAAGGGTTTGCCTTCATGCATTGAGGGCATTGTACACAACAGATATACTCTCTTCTGCCTCTGCCAGTCAATCGCACGCTTGTTTAAGATTTTCTGACTTACTGAATGGTTTTTGATGAAACTGTCCACAAGGCAGCCAAGCATTTTATAGCATATTCGAAACCCCTCAGTGGATTGGATATTTTTTTATGCCCTGAACCCATTCGAAATGCGAAATCAGACCCTATCTACTATATGTTCTAGTTCTTGATCATAGCCATGGCCTTCTGCTACTACTTAAGTTTTGACTTCAGTAGACGACGATCTTTCAGTGAAGTCGTTTCGTTTGAGCGGTGCACTTTGCGTTAATATTGCGGGATGGAATCCCGCCGATGCCAAGTGTTTTTATCTCTTTTTCATATACATGTATGCAATTGTATTGAGAGGGTGTGAGTTTAAATGACGCGAACTACAAGATCTCCTAATCCTCGATTGATTTTGGTGTTTGAATATGCATATCTTAAAGAAATTGTTCCGCTTCATTCGAAGTTCCATCACATTTAAAGACCATGTTTGTTAAAACTGAAGGAGATGACAATACAGCACCGTGGGGACTCCAGCCCGCTCCATTCTAACATGACATGCATCGCCTCTGGGCGAACGCGTAGTCGCTAAACGAAACGAACCACTTCTAGAGTGTCATACACTAAATGAAAAACTAGAGTTTCAACTGACAATTCCAAACCCAATAGAAAGGCAGTTCGATTGCAATTGTGATTCATAGAATATGCCAAAAGGTATGAATAGGAAACATGCTTTGAGTTTAGGCAACGGAGTTTGATGAAACTTCCAACATATGTCCAACTCATTCATAATAGGTTTGGGGGAGGTTGATATCACTTGAAGATGAACAATATCTAAAGTGTATAAGGTGCACATGAATATTAATAAAAATAAATTTCGACAATTCATCTTTAAAGATGTATTAGATATAATTTTACAGCTGATTTGTGATATGGCTCGTAGCTTTTCTAGGTTCTGAGATCGGCGCTCTCAAGCATCTCAAGAGACGATCGTGCTAAATCGACTCAGTTCGCTGACCTGATTAAGCATATATGTATATATTTCATGAGTGTCTGCCATTCATTCTTCTGTCTGTTACATACATTTTAATAAAACCATTATAACCCTATTTCCCATTTTCATTGGACTAGGGGTATACAAACCCAGCTCATTTCGAGTTCAGGGGATATCCTAGTCGGCCCCCGACTAAAGTGTTATTACTTGTCTTAATTTATTATTATCATTGTTTCTTTTTTACTTTGCAGAATAATGATTGACCACTATGAGGAAATCTTTAGAGTCCCTGTAGATCTTGTAGATCTACTTTACACCCATATGTTAGACACATGTCCAGAACAATTAAACATTCTTATCACGTCCAAAATAAATCAATCTGCAACGTAAGAATTACGACTACAAACTTTCTAAACTAACTGAGAATAATCATTTATTTTACTGTTAAGTAAGCTGCCTTGTGATTATTTATAGGCAAATAAACTAGATAAAGTTTATATTGTGATTATTTATAGGCAAATAAACTAGATAAAGTTTATATTAAAGGATACATTTTAATTCATAAGGTCAATTTTTGTATATGAGCCAAACAATAATTATATTTTGATTATAGGTCGAATTATCCCTTGACCAGCATGACGAGCTGAACCGACATATGTCCGTCTCGTATTCTACAAAAGCTAAAAACTTGACACTGCTGACTATACCTTACCCTACTTTTCGATGGTTTATTTCTAGCTGAATAATTTGAATACTACAAGAGCTGTACTTTTCTGATAAATATATAAAATCTCTATATCTGATTTTACCCATTATTTGAAAGTGTTTTGTGCTAGTTTTATCTGATTGTCGGTCTTTCAGCTTGAATACGTGAATCGACTTTAACCTACGGTCGTTCAAATTTAAATACAGTATGTATTGACTTGATTACCCCTAAATATTCACCAAATATTACAATATCTCCGCATAGGCGGCAAATAGAAAATAAAACACATATTTTGTTATGAGTAACTGCTTCAATTTTAAAAGTATAAGAAAAGTTCCCAGTATTTATATTTATTAACAATTTCTATCTGTGATCTGTATTAAATATGTGCTAAATATGAATAATGTATTCCGTTTGATTTGATTTCCAGTACACAGGTAGAGAGATTAAGATCTATCGAAAATCAGACCTGCCTCACGGATGGCACGTACAGTCCGGCGCCTTTACCTGACGGAAGGCGACAATCAACACCGATCCTACTAGAAAACCAAAACGTGTTCTCAGCCAGATTACATATATCAAAACCAGACGAATCGGCTCCAAAACCAACGACTAAGATGAATCAAATGCAAGGTATGTAAATTATAATGTGGTTTTGTATGCGACTGTAAAAAATGGAAAATCAAGTTAAAATGTGTTTTATACCCATTCAAAGTAAATGATTTGGGGAAATGTATGTAACACGCAGTACGAGTCGTGGAAGACCCCATAAAGCATATTCTTGATCAGGGCGACGACCTGAGTTGATCTGGCCATGTCCGTCTATCCGTCTGTCCGTCTTTCTGTATGTTTGATCAGTACGATCTATTGCAAGCGCAGATCTCGACCCTTGCAAGCGCAAAACCGATAGCTATTGTATTTTGTTATCGATTTATATCCCCTACATCTTTAGAGCAAGAGTCTCGAAATTTTAAAAAAAGATTCGTGTTAATTTTACACATTTAACTGAATATAAAATAAAATTTAGTTTCCTTAACTCATTTATAATTTAGAGAGTAAAGTTCAAGTGACGAGCATATCTGAACCGAAGCTGCCGACTAGCATATCGAATATAGGCGGAGCCACATTGTGCGCAAAGACGGCAGAGTTTGAGAAGAACAACACGACGAAAACTACAATTCCAACAGCAAGGGCTAAGCCACTCTATAAACGACAGCAGTTGATATCCAGTTCCAAGCGATAATGTACCAGAAGGCGAAATTATGCAGGCTATGCAGATACCATGGATTGTCATCCAACTAATGTTTCTATAATCTGTCCACTGTCATGCCAATATATATATATATATATATATTTATATATGTGTGTGTATGGTGTGTATGTATGTATGTTTTTAATGTTTATCAATTAGCCTAATATTCTCAGCTGACACTTATTATATGCACATAAGTTGAATAAAAAAATATGAATGTAACTATGCAAAAGTTTTTCTTGTTGTAAATTAAAAATAAAGATGTTACAGATCTGAATTAAGGGATCCAATCGTACGTGAGGCCCAACAAATGTACTCTTATGTATATATATATATATATATATATATATATTATATATTTGTATATCTGGCAATACATATATAAATATAGTTATTAATTTATTTATTCAATACTGTTATTCCTTTATTATTATTATTTTTACATAAGACTATAGGAATTATACTTAATGTACTTTCGGTATGTATTTAAAATTTGTTTGTATTCATTTCTTATTAATTTCTATTTTTATTTTCGGTAAACTTGATTCATTTACATTCGTTCCCTTGGAATATGCTTGCAAACTATAATTAAGTTGAATATACTAATTTATATAGTCACATGTTATGTATATATAAGAATAGGAATATAACTGAATGAGCGTTTCTTAAAGGCATGATAGCCTAAAAATCTTGCACATGTCTCAGGGCAATTAACAGGATATGAAAACAAGAAATGTATCTATCGGGAAATAAAAACCGTGAGCTAATCCCTGACAAATCCATGTATTATATAGAATCACCACGACTTTAATTAAGTAACATTCTTTAATTAAACGAATCGAGTAAATAACATAGACAATTCAGAGTATTCTTGCCTCTTTCATGCGATGCAGGTTGTGGGCACGACAAGGAATCGAATATTTGGGTCCATTCTATTCGATTCATGCGTCATATTGGCAAAAGCTAAAGCTGCCGGAGCAATGAATGAAAAATTTGAATAAAACCCTCGAATTTTAAATATATCCCATCTAGTATTCAATTTTGTATGTATATATATATTCATACATATATGTCTACTCCAAATTATTGGAGTGACGTATATCATATACAATGTCCTTCTGAGAATCGTATAATTTACACAAATCCACATTCACTAATCCAAATTTATTGTATATAACATTAATTTAGTTAGCTTGTTTTTTTCTCTTTTTCGTTTTGTTTCCTTTGGGATTATGGCTATATATTGTAAGTTAGTCATCTTGGACTTCGATGTACGAGGAGAATGCTTAAAATGTTCAACAACAGTTCTTCTGATATGATGAAATACGTTATTATGATTGCAGTGGAAGAATTTAGGACGCTCGCAACACTCGTCTGCATTGCTGCTGGTTGCTCGCCTATGAATAAAATACAAATAAATACATATATTGAAATTAATTTGAAAATGCTACAACAAGAAGCAAAAAAGTGTAGCTGTAGGCGGAAAAACTAGTTTAAACTAACTGCATAACTCGAGCTCAAACTCCGGAAAGACTGAGAGAGAAATCTACTTAGTACGGGTCAGCCCCTAGGTGGATGTACTGCCGAGAAGTTTCACTTACCAGTCAGAACATGAACCCGAACAGAAGCCGGTATGGCTGCATTGGGCACACACGTATAGTTTCCGGAGTCTCTCAGTGAAGCACGGGTCAACATTAGCCGGCTCGTTGTACCTGCATCGGTTTTTTCGGTTTCCAAGCTGATTCCGCCGCGCAACGAATCAAAGTCGACGATCGCTGAGCCATGATACCTGTAATGGTCACCAGTTCAGCTAGCACATGTACATATACTTACACTCTGAGACAGATTTACCACAATACAGATGATGCATGTATGTTGACGGAGCATGCTAGAGCAATGGTACTATCTCGCTTCACATGTATTTCTGTCGAGCCCAAAATTTTCGCTCGAGCCGCTTTAATGTTTAAATTTGTAAACAACAAATTGCCGTCGAAATAAACATATATTATACAAATTAATTATTAACTTATTCATTTATGATTTTATACCGCAAACCCATTGAAAATGGAAAACCATGGTATAGTTTTGTTTTTTTTTTTTAAGCCTCCTTTTGCGTGAAAAACGCTTTCAACTACATATATATGTATGTATATTCTCGATCAACACGACGAGCTAAGTCGATATAGCCTGATCTGTCTGCCCGTCCGACTGTCTGTCTGTATGTTTGAATGCATCGATTTCAGAATATATGAGAGCTAGAAACTTGAAATTTTCAAACTTACGACTTTGGAGGACCTGTATAGCACGTCAAGATAAAGTTTATTTTTAAAAAATCTATAAATATTGCTATTTTAATGTCATTGATTAAAAGCATTACAAAATAAAGCTATAATATTATATCTAGTCTCCAAATTTAATATTTAGTTTTGGGTATATTATAGCATTCTAACATTTTTTTAAAATACAAATATAATCGAGGATTTATTAGGTTTCAAATTTCTTTTAGTTGGGCGTCCGATAAGAATTTCCCTTTCTTTGGCTAATTGTTTTTGATATATCGATCTTACAAGATTACTTTTATACTTGTATTGCAAAGGAAAATATATGTGCATATTAAAAAAATAACCAACCTTTAGAGTTGTAGTATAGCTTTTCTGAATTTCTATCTCTCATATCATACTCAGCTGTAATTTTTGAAATTCCGTTGAAATTGGGTTGATTCCGTTGACATTAAGGGAAAATAGAAAAGTGTGGAAATGAGAAATGATGAAACGGAAGAGAAATTGAATTGAGCAATAAATGAAGAGAATGGAAAAAAGACGAACAAAGATGTTTAGGAAGGTTAAGTTAAAATCGTTGAAATTTTAAGAAGAGAGGAATTAGAAGTGAAGTAAGAAAAATTATAATAGCAATTACGCAAGGGATTACAAATTCAAGAGCAAAAGAGAAGGATACAAGCGAAAACAAAGAAAAGATGATTTTAGAATGGGAATGGAAAAGAAATTGCGATTGAATTAATTTCTAGTTATTAATATAAGCATGGTAAATATAAACTCTACCTGTGACCTCCAAAGTAATTGCCAAATTGATCTTAGGCTCAGTATTTACTTGACACTCATATATTCCACTGTCCCGAGTTTGGGCATAATCAATCTTCAAGTCCCAATCGTCACTATTCGGCGGATGTATGACAGAAAACCTTTGATCACCAGTGTACGTATAAATGTTCGTTGTTAAAATGTGAAGATCTCGCTTACGCATCCACGAAACCTTCATATGAATAATATTAATAATAATTCAAGTTATCTAGGAGTTTGTAAATTAAAGTTATACTCAATATATGAAACTACGTACAGTTCGATTTCCTTTATTTTTGACTCGGCATCTTAAGATTGCTGTTTCATCGACAACCGCTGAAATATTCCTTGGGCTTATATCGTCAAAGTAAGGTCGATTGACATTGGCCAAGTCTAGACAACAGAAGTTGATTAGATTATATATTGACATAAACCAATTATGCCATTACCATTGATAATAAGAAACGACGATGCGCTGATTCGTTGAATACTAATATTTAAGTGCAAGATGAAAAAGAGAATCGGCTTGAACTTATTCAAATTTTTTCCATATGAAGTCGCCATCATCCGTGTAACGCCTCATCAAAATTTCTAAGCTCTATAAAATAGGCCTTGGAGTAGCTGAGAGATTAAAGAAAATAAATATCGTTTTTATACATGAGTTGTTTTTAATTCAGCTAAATGTCCTTTAATTTACCTGAGATCGACTAAAGACTAAAGATATTAACATATGGATGTCAGTATGTACTAGGACCTTAATTTTTCTAAGAAAAGGTCAAAAGATCTCAAAGTTGCAAGCTCCTAACCCATTGAAAATTAGAAAACGAAATGTTCTCAGAAAATTAGTACGTTATCGAATTATCGAGCTAGAATGAGCACATCAGCGAGCAATAAACGCAGAAGGAGACTTAATGTGGATGAGGATGAGCTCAAGCCCAATCGAAACAATCTAAAATGCTCATGAGTGTATCTCTTGATCATTGCAGTATAGTCGCAGTAAAGCTCGCTAGCGCACACCGCCAATAAACAGTGTAAAGAGAAGAATTTACAGTCCTTTGGCAATTCTTATATACTCAGTGGTAAACAACCAAACGTTGTAGCACTGAGGCAAAAACAAAGATAAAAAACTTTAAAATAATCGAGTATGGTTAAATTACATGCCAAAAAAAAACTCTACTATTCCACCTACGTTATCTTATACAAATTTCAATAAAAACAGCGATATTCGCTGTTACTCAGTCAGTCTAAGCATTTCCTATAAGTATTTCCTCTAAATATTTCTTCTATTTCTTCTGATTTTCCCCTAAGAATTTCCTCTAAGTATTTCCACCAAGTATATCCTCTAAGTATTTCCTCTACGTATTTCCTTTAAGTATTTCTGCTAAGTATTTCTTCTAAGAATTTTCCATAGTTATTTCCTCTATGTATCTCTCCTGTGCTTTATATAGGGCGACTTATAGGGTGAGCTCGACCTATGGCTAGGTGATTTCAGTCGAGCTTTTAGCGACCAATGGGTACAGTCTCTGCTGCTACAAATATTCTAGCATCGTCTTACTCAAATATAAATGCCATATGAATACTGCTGCATACATATAGACAACTTAAATGATCTTCTTTGGTTCTTCTTCATCACTTGCTTTTGTTAGACAGAAAGAGAGAAACTGAGAGAGATAGGCTAACAAAATCGGATTAAATCATTACGCTGCTTGTATATTCTGAGTTGGGCTAAATGTTGATATTCTAAATAGCTAAATAGTATATCAATATAAATATCATTATTAGATGGAGTTCTATAGATCTCTTATAGATCTCTTAAAATCTTATTTTCAATGGATTTATTATCAAGAAGGTAGACCAGTTTCGAATAGACTAGATCTAGTCTGAAATAGAACAAACCAGCGCGTGTGTGTGTGTGTGTGTGTGTGTGTATGTCCATGTGCTGTTTCTTTTTTAAGCAGAAAAGAAGTGAACAATTATTGAAATATCAGTACCTTGAATGGTTCAGATGATCTCCTAGTCTAGCAGTCTCGACTAGAGCTTTCTTAGTTGTTTTTGTATAGTTTGATTTATTTTAAATTACTTCAAGCTATTCAGTTTGACTGACAGCCCAAAAACAGAATGTAAATAAAAGAAATATCAGTTCAGAGAATTCGTAGAAATATCATTTAGTCAAATATAAAAGTATATACGTAGGTCCTCTAAGCAACATCTGTGCTAAACTATATTGTGTAAAGCGTATATTTTAGTCGTGCACCATTTTCGTATTCGCAATTTTCGTCGCCTACTTATTTACGCAAATAAAGAGCAGTATGTGTGTATGCATATAGCCGTGCACCTTATACATATCCACATTTCTCAGGACTTTAATCCATTCTAATGGTTAATTTGATAGTTTCTCTTTTTTATGATATTTTGGGCGCCAATTGCAGTAGGCAGAATTCGTTCTTGATGGATATCTAAAGCACTTACTTATTTTTCAAGCTGAAACCTTATCCACCTTCTCTAGAAGCCATGGAAATTCGAACTTATAATTTTTCCAACCATAAATAAAATCTCCAAATGCCTTTATTTAGCTTTTCGAGTAATGTCAAGAGCACAATAATTAAACACTGAGAACAACTTTAAGTGAACAACAAACGATATTAATATTTCAACTTGTGTCGCCAAAATTTTGTTCAATATATTTAATCTTGCGATTTGTATTCACAATTACTTTTGGCGTCAACTGCGCAGCTTTGCTCAATTCAACCACCAAAACAGAGATGGACGGCGAATTCTTGTGCAAGGGTTGTCTCCCCCATGGAGCTTGAGCGATATGGCAGCCCTGAATGTTGCCAGACACCTCGACAAAGAAGAGGCTTGTGCACTCTCCGTGGTAGTTCGAATGTTGAAATGCTTTAATTAAATAGTAGTACAAACATCAAAGAGTAGTAGTAACAGCAGTAGAAATTATAGTAATATCGGGTAGTATATGTTGATAAAAGATGGATAAATAGAAATAGAAATACTTCTTCCAGTACTAGATTTAGTAGTAGCAGTATCTTCTTTCTCAGTAGCAGTATCTCATTCTGCCCTCAAGCCATTGAAAATACGGAATAGCCGTGAAATGGTTTTGCTAAAATGTATGCAGACCACATATATGTATATACCTGAGTCGTTAGCAGTTTTTGACAAACAGGGCATGTTGCTTATAGGATGTACTAGAGTCTCTACTTCAACTACACTAATAGAGGAGACAAACCAGTTGCGCTCTTCCCTTATAAGGGAAGAGCACTGAAGCAGATAATGACCATTCTTTAAGTTTGTATGGAAGTAAAGACCATTATACGGAATATAAGATCTGTATCCAGCGCTTTTCCAGGAACAGTTTTAGCGAGCGGTTGGGCAATACGACTATGTTCTCGATCTGTCAGCAGTTTGTATATGTATGCACATATGAAAAAATCGAATGGTTGTTGCTAATTTCATCATTTTCGCAGCAGAATAGAAGAGTAAACAGATATCTATATAAGTAAGCTTAATTACATACATAGCTATATAAAATGTTCGCCCAGTCAAAAATAAAAACGAAGGTAGACGCGGCTTAGAATAAATTAAGTATTTAAATGTTTTATTGAAAAGTTTTATATTTTTTCATAATCATATATTATCGCTTAAAAGACGCTAATAAACAAACGCAATCAATCAATAATAAACAAAAATTTCCATCTCGTATATATGCGTTGGCATTCAGTTGAGCATGTCGTAAATCGTAATCGGATATTAATATTCAATTAGATCGATATATTCAGAAGTCTGAATATGGCAGACTTTCCGTTGCAGCAACCGGCACTGTTTTTGGATAGTAGGCGCTTTGTTGGATATTGCTTGATCCTTTGTTCCAGCCCCGAGCGCAGTTATTAAAGCTTTGATTGCCGCCATACACCATTGGTTGAGATCCAGCATTATACGATGTATTCGATCCATATGTAGGCGATGAAATCGGCGATCGACCCTCCCGGCCACCAGTACCAGCAGACAGGAAAGGTGTTGGAGACACGTTTTGCACACCCCTATAGACTGGCTGTTTGTTAACATTGAGAAACCGTTGATTTCTCTGATCCGATGATTCTTGAAACTTCGATAGCTTATCAAACGACAATGGGGACGGACTAAAGTTGACCTGTGGTCCCGCCTGCTGCGAGCTGGATGGCACCTTTTGATAACTAGTTGGATTATATAGCTGCTGTTTGGGTGGCACTGAATTATATAGGCCAGATTTTTGATTCGCCACGGGGAAGCTATTATATGGTGGTGCTTCATATGCCTTTGCGGAATAGTCCGTGGGCTTTGGTGAGCTTTGGAAGCTATGTGTTGACAGGACTGGCGGAGGTGCATAGCTGGCCAAAGATATTTCCTTAGGTACATACAAGCCTATAAGAAAGGTGGGAAATAAAAATAAGTCAAATTAAATATCCATATATAATACACATATGCTTTCAACATTCTTTTACATTGCATTCATTTTATATATGAACATACATATATACAAAAAGACTAAAAAACATTCAAAAAGTACATTGACTTTTTCAAATGAACGAATAATTGTAACTTTAGCAGAAAGACAAGCTGGTGGATCTAAATACATCTAAGACGTAGGGTACTCAATTTTTAACGAAGGTGAGCTTGTGTTTCACATCAAATTATTGTTCTGTGCGAGGATTGTTATTTGTTCTTATAAGTTTAAACTTATTGTGGCTAATACATTTGAGGCATCTAGTAGACGGGCACTCCCAAATAGAGCTTCCCTACTTTTGTTTTATTTTTCCTTTTTTAATGGAGGTTATTTAGCTAATTTTTGTAATATGATCAATACAAATACTGCGCTTAGGATCAGTGTTATACATATATCTTAACAGCACCACACAAATCGGGGGAACACTTTTTGCCCATGCCTTTGATTGTAGCTTCGTCATTTATGTGATTGATTGAATCTCTCGACGTATTCAAACTTTGCGACTGCGATTGTTTCTTATCATTTGGAAACTCGCGTTGGTATTTTTGAATTGGTTCAGGTTCTCTTAGAGATTGCTGCTCAAACGAGGATATTAATTCCCGTACATTAACTGATTCGCCAACTTCTTCCGCATTAGCCTCTCGTGCGGCCACAGATTCTTGAATTTGTGGACGTTCGGAGGGCTTGGTCTTCAGTGCGCCCATATTTCTGTTACATTTATCCATGGGCAGATTTACATTTGATTTCAGATTTAGTTCCTTCATTTGCTGTTGCATAAAGCATTGCTGAAATTGTTCTAGCTGCTGTAGTCTCTTGTGAATTTCATCGGTCAAAATAAATTCAGGTTGATGGAACTGGGCATTAATTCCATAAGCCTCGGGGTCAACGAGCATCTGATCGTTGCCGTAATAATAATGTTTACCTAAATCCTGAATGTTCTGATTTACGAACTCGTGCTGTTGTTGGGTTTGACAATAATACTCTGAAATATTTAGATTTTACATTGACTATAAAAATAATTACGTTTTTAAAAAGATAATAGAATTGTTCAACTTGAAGCCTATTTTTTAGCTAAATATATACTTAGTATTTCCACCTTTAATGGTCTCTTTACCTCTTGGTAGTTCGACATTGCGACCTCCCCAGCCTTGAGCAACACTTGGCTTATATGCCAGTTCTCTTTGCGGATTGGACGGCTGAATCGGTTGGCTTTTGGCGCGAGAATCAAACGACTGGAATATGGAAGAGTTAACTATATAGTTGTTTGTGAATTTAAAAATAAGAGTCAAACGTATATGAATAGAAATTTATGTTAGTTTATAATCAATATAAAAATAAGGCCGGTTATACACAAGCATGAACTTCGACTCTACGATTATAATTGTATATCCTTTCTAGTACTTAGAGCTATAAATAATCCTAAAATATATATTGTGTAAGTAAAAATAAATACAAGTATAACAAATATTTAAGTAAATATTTAATGCAACAATTAAGATGGTACAGTTCTTGACGTATACCGTATATAACATATTTTTAGGCACTTACACTTTTATACGAGTCCTGAGCATAGTTCGATTGGTTGACATATGAGGCAGGCAAAGGTGAATCGGTAAAGTCTTGAGTGAAATGCACAGGTGATGGCTGGGTGGCAATGGGTGTCTGGCTTCTGTATTGTGATTGATCCAAAAATGCGGTGCTCGCCGAACCGGTTTGTAGCGCCGCCTCCCACGGGGATTTGACCACCTGAACGCCAGGCTTTGAGTATTTCTCAATTAGTTGATCCTGATGCAAATTCAATTGGACTCGATGCTTGCCAGCATCGGAATACGCTGGCACGATGCTTGGTGATCCAGCAGCCGGTCTACTGGCCTGATATTGTTGATAATCTGGAATACCAGATGGACTGTGAATTCCAGCATTTGTCTCATCGACTACCCAATTGTCAGCCTTTCTCCGACGTTTCGCAAAGAGCTCAGCTCCTTAATGATTTGCCAAATCACGGCAATTTCAGTTTTTGGTTTAAATTTATAATTATTATAATTGAGCAGCAAGCAGGCCGAGGCGAATGGCAGGTTGTAAAAGCATGTTAAATAAAGGAAAGTTATTATTTCAGTTATTTTCTGAAATTATTTCATTATAATACTATATAGCTTTTTTATAACTGGTCACTAATGCAAAGTTTTTTTTTCAATACAATCCTATAGAACTATTTTATACTCGATCGCCAAGCCAAAGTTTGCAAATTAGAAACTCAAAATAGATATTCATATTATTCTGTTTTTCTATTTCCTTTCCTTCAATATGGGGGAGAGCCGCGAACCAAAGTCAAATTAATTTAAATCGTAATATACAAACAGCTGAACACAGATAAATTGAAACTAGTGAGCTACTGATCGATAAATCTTTTGAATAGCCAATCACCTAGAGAATTTATGTAAATAAATGGGAAAATCCATACCTCTCGATAAATAATCGATATTAATTACTAAAAAAGTGAACATTTTTCATAACGAGGAACTCCGTATAAAAATATCTACAGGTTATAAATGCTGCATTCCAAAATAAACGACATTTTTGTGGCGCCATCTGTGTATGAGATATGGCGTCGGAAAGTTACATTCCTACCTATAATCAAGTATTATCCCTATTCGGGCGCCTGTACACTAAAAGGCTGCTACCGACATTCTGAGACTCTTTCGACAAGCTATAGATCGCTCAAAACATGGCAAACCCTAAACATAGTGCATTGGTTCAAAATTATCAAAAATTCTATATATTCGAATAGTTAATTACCTCGACCTTTATGCAGTTGCAACGCAGTTATTAGCTCAGCGCAATTGTCGGGCGATAAAAGGCCAGATTCAATGTTTATCGATTCTTTTAATGAATTATAGTCACGCATTTGCCCACGTGGATTCATGACTAGTTTTAATGGCATTTTATCCAGCTTGATTAGTTCCGGCTGCAGCGAATTATCTTCCGCATTTTCTTTGCTTAAAGAGCGCGTTTCGATGATATCTTCATCTTCTCCTATTTATAATATATATATATATATATATATATATATATATATATATATATATATATATATATATATATATATATATATATTTGGTTTATACATTAGATTAGGAGAAAATGATTATGTTAGTTATACTATACTATATACTGTTATCTATAGTTAGAGCTTTGCGATTAAAAAGCCCCACTCTTAATATATATACTATTGTTTTATATACTTATTGTTCTCAAATACATTTTAATGTCTTAACATAAAATTTCTGTTGATGTACTTGTTAGAAAAATTATTATTATTATTATAAGTTGTTCAAAGATGTAAACACCTTATTTATTATAATAGTTTTATTATATAATAATTATTATATAATATACATAATAAGTGATGATCATAATCCCTTCCATATATTACATCTATAATAGCAAAGTAGGCTTCGACGAGTTTATCTATATTCATAATCGTTTACATATTCATAATTCATAATGTTATTCCGTCCGTTTGTAAGAGGACAGCGATATCTTTCGATGGAGAAACCAAAAAGTTTACATTTACGCATTCATGTGATCTTTCACACGAGCATATAGTATTTCCCAATTAAAGAAGCCTATAAAGATTTTGGAATCCTGCAAAATATAGGGCACATATATGAGGTGCATCTACCATTAATAATTACGCGCCTTTACATAATACATTCGGCTTCAGATACCTCTCATTTCGCATAGTTTTATAATTTGCTTAAAATGTAAAGTGCGTTCGAAACAAACAACGAGCGAAGCCTCCAACTTCAAACTCGGTTTAAATATGCCTGCAAAATGTTATTTGCACTTTCCAGATTTCACTTTAAGTCATTTTGGGAAAAACCTAAGAATAGTATACTCCCTAATTCAGTTTTAGAAAATGTTACCTGGTGTTGATAAAACGGCGATTTCATACTTCAGTTACATACCTGTAAAATATCTTTACATACATATATATATATATATATATATATATATGTATGTATGTATTTATATATATATATGTAATAATACCTACTAAATACCATTGGGGATTTTCTGTGTTTAATGCATGCATCCAAGAATTATCTATATTTTTTGTTTTTACCTTGACCACAACCTTCGTGAACCCATTTAACTGAGCGTTTCTTTCGATTCACATACATGGTTTGACCCTTAGAAGTTTGATTGCTTATATCGCTCAATGAATGCGAGATTCGGCGAGCAAGCTCAACTTGGTCCTCCACAGTGGGATGTAGGGTTGGCGAATAAAATGCTGATGAGGCATATAGCTTTCCTATTTTGAACAAATTGAAGTCAAATTCAAATCTATTGACGCAGCATACAAACATATACATAGGGTGTAATCATGAAAAGGCGATACGTAATCCACTCCACGTATAATAATTCCTAATTTACATATTATTAATGCATAAGCGCACTGTTGTTAACTGCAAATATATATTTATGTACAATGATTGGATCTGATTAATAATAATTAATGGGCAATATACCAGATGTATTTCATTCATTTAACGAAGAAGAGGAGTGATCTCAGGGAAGCTCGACTTTCCGCTCAAGCTGGCTCGGAAAAGTATATTTCTGAATTCTTGGTTAGTATTTGATTTGCTGCAGCAATGAGAATAGCATCGGAATAGGAAAGGCGTTTCAATTGGGTAAGATATAAATATATATATATATATATATATATATATATATATATATATATATATATATATATATATTTATTTATTTATTTATTTATTTATTTATTTATTTTACGTATCACCTTTTTAAATCATATTTTGACTATTTTCTTCGGAATTACTTACGGTTCTTGGGCAATATTTGTGGCGCATCTGTCGCTGGAGTAAATATTTTTCGCAAATCAACTGTCCTCGATATGTTGGACGATTCCTATATTTTGATAACATATACACATACATATTTTTTGTTTTCTCTATGCTAAAACTCGAAACATCACTCATTATATGTAGATATATCTGCTGATGAATTTGGATCTATCTATCTAACATCTCTATGAAGTGTGGATATCTTGCCCAATCTATCCAAAAGGATCTACGTACATTTTGTTTTTTCCACAGTTTACGACTAAGTTCGAGCAAAATTTGCTTCTTGCTTTCGTCATAACGATCGCTGGGTCGAAAGCCGCGTTTCCTTTCGATGATACAGTTTCTCGATCTATCCAAGTCAGTTGAACTATACGTTTGGCCTAGGCCCCTATTATTAGTTTTTGGAAAATCTTTTTGCATTGTTTCTCCACAAGAAGTAGGAAACAATTTCAACTCGTAAAACGCCTTTGATGCGAATAAAATTTCTTTTTCTAAACGAGTCATTCCATTTACATAGACACGTATATTTCCCTGTATATGCCAAATAGTTGTACATGTATACATACATATATGTGAATAGCTCTCTTAAAAGCTAATTATAGAGATTGAATACACACACATATCGATATTTAGATGTATATACTCTCCAAGAATACATGTGTATATATAATCGCATCTACTTTAAATGTAGCTATACATAATTTATTTCAGTATACGATACGAATATTCTTCGTGCTCTTTTCATTTACGAGATCATTGGGAAAATGCCAGAAGAGAGCATATTCAGAGACCTATTTGCTATGCAGATATATTATTTGAAGTGCCATCACCATATATATCTGATCAGTTATCAATTCTTATATCAATTACAGGCTCTATCAAGTCAAAAAGCTAAAAGGTACATATGCCTATATGTATGTACATATGTTCATAGGAAATAAATGTAATAGCCATGGGTACACGGACATGCCTTTGAGGACGTGAGATTAAGAAAGATAAAACCCAACCGAATTTATTTTAAAGCGTCTGACGTTTTCTACTTGATCGCTTTCACTGAATGTTCTTAGACGGTGAGCAATAGACATAAGTAATTGGTATCGAGTAACTGCAACGCCTACCTGAAATTTATTTGAATCTTCTTGGCGCTGGATAATTATGGGCTCTATCTCCTCGATGTATTGACGGGGACTTTGAGGCTGTGGTTGTTGCTGCTGTTGTTGCAGCTGCTGCTGTTGCACATACTTTTGCCGTTGCAGTTCCTGTTCCTTCAGTTGATTTTCCGCAATCAATTTTTGGGCTAACAATTGCTGCTGCTGAATCTGATTGGCCAACTCTTTCTGTTTTTGTATTAGTTGAAGCTCCTGTTCCTTAAGTTGCGCTATTTTCTCCTGAGCCTTTATGTTAATGTCAATATCAGATATTATATTTTCGATTTGATTATTAATGTCCTTCTGGAAACGATAATAAAAAATCAAAATTCATTAAACAATGTTTAGAGTTAAACAAAATCGTTAAAAATAAACATAATGAATATAATATATATGTCTAAATTGTTTGTTTATATATATTATACGTAATTATCATTGTCAGTCTGTATACTTAATTAATGTATACGTACATTTGATTTAACGGCATTCTCATCTTGACTTATTTTTGCTGCAGCAGCCACTTCAGATTTGTCCGGAATATTGGATTGACCTCCTTCATCTTTAATCTATTGATAAACAAATGTTTAATAGTCAAGACATGTGTATGTGCGATCAGAAAACATAGTTCCCATATGAATAAAGCAATTCCGTTAGCTTTTAATATATGCACACTGTACAACATGCGATTTTGTGACTACAGTTAGGGGATATTATTTAGCAAAAATGTTGTTTCCTGCAGTTTTAGAAGCTATTTAGCCAAGTTGAGCCCAAAATTGAATACTATTGAAAATTGAATAAAGGCTGCAAGTGAATACCCAACAATTATGTATGCTTCCAAACAATTTTGAATATCATCTTGCTTCAATTGGTTTAAACAATGTTTAGAGTTAAAAAAAAATCGTTAATACTTCTTCTGTCTTGGTCACGGTCTCCAAGTCTTCACCATCGTCATCATCTTCCTCATCGTCACTTTCTTCTTGTTCTTCTTCTTCTTCTGCCTCTCCCTCTTCTTCTTCTTCCGCTGTTTCTTCTACTACTACAGCCCCTTCCTTGACCTCACTGTCGTCTTCCTCGACAGCAGCTTCATTCGCTGTCCCTTTGGTGTTGCTTGGGGCATCCGCATTGGGGTTTGAGTCCGTTATTTGCTCCTCTACTTCGATATCCTCTTCTTTTTTGGGGGAAACGACAACTGTTGTTGTTGTTGTTGTTGTTGTTGTTTTCGTTGTGGACGCTTTGCTTTCCGTATCAGACACATCGGCTACATCCGGCTCATTTTTGGCCACCACAACCGTTGTTGTTGTCGTTGCAGTTGCCGAAGCGCTTTCCTTGTCGGGAGCATCAGCTGATTCATTCTCCTTTTTGTGTACAACAACTGTTGTTGTAGTTGTTGTTTCGCTTTCTGTTTCGATTTGGGGATCTGCTTCAGCTTCTGCAGCTTGTTTGGCGTTCTCCTTTTTAATTACAACGACTGTTGTTGTTGTCGTCGTACTCTGGCCATCTTCAACAACAGTGTCCTCGATCCTTTCAGGGACTCTTTCGAGTGCATCGTCCTTAACAACTTCCGGTTGCTCATTTTTGGTTTCGTTTGCACTTGTCTTAATTTTTAAAATAACAGAAAACAATAACAAATTACATATTGCATATATATTTACATAGATATATGCATGTATATACATACATATATATATGTACGTATAGCATAAATTCTTTTTGAAAAGCAAGCATTTTGCATATGAAGCACGCCAATCAGCATTATCATCATAGCCGCCGTCATCATCATCATCGTCTCCATCTATAAGTTTTAGTCTTTTATGAAGTTTGGCACGTATATTGAAGGCAGCAGGCAAGTAGACAAGCACAGCTGCAAATTACGCTGTTCATAAAGTAAAATGAGTATATTGGCTTGCTGTCCGTCCACCTGTCTGTCTGAAAACAAAGTACGTCATTGCTATTGCAGCTCAAGTCCATTGCACTATATGCATGGTAAAGTATTTAACAGATATAACCCTCTGATATAGCGGTCTGACCTGGG
Organism: Drosophila mayaguana; assembly: GCA_037075325.1. NCBI lineage: Eukaryota > Metazoa > Arthropoda > Insecta > Diptera > Drosophilidae > Drosophila > Drosophila mayaguana. The sequence goes on from JBAMCG010000104.1 coordinate 837,232, forward strand.
TATATAAGTAATCAAAATCAAAATCTATTCGTGTGAGCAAATCAATATGTAAACAAACTTATGCATGTAAATACATATGTATATATTTACACATATAACTATATTGAATAAGTAATAAGCCGAAGCTCTAGTCGGGACTACTCGAGTTCGAGATCCCCTGAACTCTTTGAGGAAATGATATTTCAATAATTATTTTATTATTTTCTGCAAACACAAGAATCAACATACTGGGCTGCACAATTGCTTAGGAAATAAAACTCTCAGAAGGTGATAATAACGTTCAAAGGTGTGTAATTTGCCAAATTACAAGTCATTAGTTTTTTAAATATGCGTTTTTGCAAGTTTAGGGGGAAGAAGTTGAGGGGATGGGCGAATTATAACATAAATGGAAATTTTATAATATACACGTGAATCTATATTCCAAAATGGAAAAGATATACATTTTCCACTCCCCGTTACATACATTTAAGCAAAGCCATTATACCCTGATTTCCCATTTTCAATGGATTCAGGTTCTAATTAAGTTGCATGCATAAATTAGAAATTTACGGTGTTAAGAATATGTGTGCAGAATTGTTTTCTATTGCACTTACCACGACTTCAGAATCCATTTTCAGTACGAGCAAAGTAAGTAAGATCTATGGAAAATATAATCAATGAAATAATTATTATTAAAATGCTCTGACTCATTCACACCACTTTTTGTTTTTCTTAAGCCTTCAATAGTTCAGACGGCTCCACTTCTATCCAATCATTCTTAGCTTCTTTTTTGCATACATAAAAAAACGCATGCACATACACATGCACACACACACACATAAGCACGCGCTCTGCTCACTGCAGCGCAGCATCAGCGTTCGGGCTGCATTCTGCGCACTATAACGGGAAGTAAATTGTTGAATAAACCATCTTGTAGTGTGACTTTCTACAAATTCACATTCAGAACACGATAATTCCTGTTTTTGTATTTGCCAAAACACAACTATATAGCATTTTATCAAATCTGAGGCGCAAAGGCGTGGTACCCAAAATCTATAAATTACAAAATCTGTCTATTCCTTACATGAAATAAGAGAAAACTAAAATATCTAGCTTTACCAGTATTCAAATTATGCTTATATACATACATGTATGTATATATACATATGTTTGATGACCGATGCTAACAGGTGCTAAGTACTATGATATATATAAATATGAATATATATATATATATATATATATATATATATATATATAAATATGAATATATATATATATATATATATATATATATATATATATATATATATATATATATATATATATATATATATATATATATATATATATATATATATATATATATATATATACATATATATATATATACATATATATATATATATATGTATATATTTATTTATTTATTTATATATATATTATGTATATGTATAGGCATTTATTGTCATCTTACATAACTCACTGGTTATTTGTATGGATATTTTTTAAAAATGTTTTAGTCACAAGTTAAAAAGGACACTTTTTGAATATAGAGAAAACAGGTCTGTTTTATGCAGCTTACCACTTCCAATTCTTATGAATGAAAAATTGCAAAGAGAACAGCGCGCTGCAAAATCGAAAATTCAATTATCGGTCTACACTTGTATAAGATAACAATAAAATTAAAATGCCGTCCGGACTAAAATAATAACCTCGAATGAATAAAATCTACATATCATCTACACACAGGCACACATGTGTATGTGTATTCTGTTCGATTTGAAGAATATGAGTGCACAATGTGTTTAGCGTCCACACGCTGCTCACAGTGTCCACATTCTATTTAATTTCTATATGCCAAGTTCCTCCCCATCAACAATATATAGTTTTTGTATATATGTACATATAAGTGTACGTAACTATGTATGCATGCATGTATGTATATATACGTTAATACATAAATATATACATATGTTTGCATATGTTTAAATAAAAACAGTCCGATATAAAAAGACATGACATACAAATATACGCTGTACATATGTATCCATGTATATGGCACAAATGTACACATGTACATACGTCCAAACGGCAATACATGCTCTGATTTTAAGCAGTTTCCTACACTGTGTCCCAAATGTTTATTTTATTACACATATATATGTATTTAGTATTTAAAGAATCGTCTAGTCGAGCACACTCTCCTCAAATGGAGTTATATATCTATTTGCAAGATATGTCTTTATATATTGAGTGTTTGACCTTTCATTATAATAAGAAAAGTTTTTTAACACTCAAGTAAGGAAACTAACACTTTTCCAGATTTTCAAATAATACTTTAGTTATTTAGAACTAATTCAAATATATATCAATTTTAACACATTCAGATATAAAAATTTTTAAATTATTACCACTGTATATTTTAAACTACTGTGAACAATGTCCGTTACGTGTACTTTAACATCTGCTAATTCGCTCTAAATAGCCGTATGCTAAAATACTCACATAACAATCGATGTTAGCTGTAGCTGTAGCTGTAGCTAAGAATTTTTTTCGATTAGTTTCGATTAGTTACCGCAGAAAAATAAACTCCAAATAAATATTAGCATCATTAAAATATAAGTAAAAAAAAACATTGTATTTGAAATTGGTTCTTTGCTTACCTATTTGGACATGTTATATGGAATAATATTTATATATATGAAAATATAGAAACATAGATTGCATTTCAAACATAGGCGTTTAAAAAAATACATATTCCATACGATTAATAAATATGCAACTTATCGATAGCAGTTCACAAACTTTTATGATGTGGAATATTAATTGCTACGATATGATATATCGATACAATAATCAGCATCCCTAAGCAAAACTGTGGTAACAATAATGTAAGAAAAATAAGGAAAAAAATGGGGGCAACGATGGCAAAAAATGGAAATTTATTGGATGCATTGCCTACACAGGTAGCCGCACACCGTCCTTCAGCTATTAACAAATGATTAAGCTAAATATGTAATTGCAGGGAACATTACACGTTGTTATGCTGGGCTTGGATTCTGCTGGGAAAACAACAGCATTATATAGACTTAAGTTTGATCAGTATTTAAACACAGTACCCACTATCGGATTTAATTGCGAAAAAGTACACATTACAATTTGACAAATGGAAGAGAGCTCAAATTAATTAAGTTGAGCTGTTTGCAGGTGCAGGGTACCTTGGGCAAAGCGAAGGGAGTTCACTTTCTCGTTTGGGATGTGGGCGGACAAGAGAAACTTCGGCCGCTCTGGCGAAGTTACACTCGGTAGGTAAATGAGATGTATATATATATAGGTTAATAAAACAGCGCTTTTCTGTACATACATACATGCGCTTAAAAATCAATTTATTATATTTTATGTGTACTTCAAATCAATATTTAATAATTTTCTAGCTGCACTGATGGTATTCTATTCGTTGTGGATTCGGTTGATACGGAGCGCATGGAAGAGGCAAAAATGGAGCTAATGCGTACAGCCAAATGTCCGGATAACCAGGTCTGCATTTGATTTGAAATTGAAAGATCAAAGCAGCCATTTGTACGACTTTAATTTCACCTAATTCATTTTAGGGTGTTCCTGTGCTGATTTTGGCGAATAAACAGGATCTACCCAGTGCATGTTGTCCCAAACAACTTGAGAGTCTTTTAGGGTTACATGAGCTACACTATCCCATATCGAGTCTATCAAGTACTTCCACCTCGACTTCAACTGGCAACATTGCAGGCTTCGCCACATCAAACCAAAGTTATATTGATCATGGCACAACTTCACTAACTGATGTAAATAAGGACACTGACAATAGTCACGTAAGGAGTACAGATCCTTTTCAGCTAGATTCTAAAAGCACTTCCTCCCACACGGATACTAAATTCAAGGGCTCCAGTTCACCAGCCGCGCTGAGCAATCAACAACATCAATTCACAGTTAAACACAGTAATTTAAATGTCAAAGGTTGGTACATACAGCCGGCTTGTGCTATAACTGGTGAGGGGCTTCAGGAAGGATTAGATGCTCTATACGACATGATTTTAAAGCGGCGTAAGATTAGTAAGTCTCATAAAAAGAATAAACGGTAATATTGTCTTTAAATTTAGCATTGTAGAACTTTAAGTCTGCTTAGCACAATTAATTAAATGTACACGCACTTAACAAAAATAAAAATATCGCAATTGTACAAATGTCCGGAAACTTTTGTGTTTCACAATTTGAACGCCTCAAATTCTATCTACAATCTCTTGCTAGCTCAAGATTAGGTAGGTTGGATGAAAACAATTTTCTCGGTACGCTCACTAGGATTGAGGAATGAGCAAATGGGGGATGTAGTGTCTCAAAAAGATAGTTGACATATGTATCTACGAATGACAAATCGAGTAAAAGTATATCTTCTTTAATTTTACTCTTTGAAACTAATATTCAACAAACATTCCTGCTCGGGGATCCTGCTGTTGTAAAACGATGTATACATTGTACATAAAGTAAACCTTACCGGACGGAGATATATCAATATGATCTGGAACAATCAAATATTAGGTCCATTCAAAGTATGTAACGGCCCAATATGATATGTACATGTGAGGCCAATTGTTTATTTTCTTTTTCAAAGTCTTGATACAAAAGTAGGTGTCTGTCAAGTAGATACACGTGTTTGTATCTAAATGTAAGTACACAAAACTTACTTAATTTTAAAAGCCTTAATCAATCTTTATTTTCCACATCTGATTCAATTAAAATAGTTATAATGAACGCCCAAGTTCGGCATTGTTACATTAGTTGGCACATAAGTGGACCCTGGGGCGCACTTCAGGCAGTCACGTTTGAGTGCCGGCCTTTGCTTCGACTTTGATCCCTGGCAGTGCATGGCGAAGCGCAGCTCTTCGGCCATTTCCGAGCATAACGATTGATTGTCTGTATGCAAATTTTTCTTCGAATTCCAACAGAATTCGAATATCGCCACCACCACAGCAAGAGCTAGGCCACAAAGTAGAACAACGAAAACACCGCCTAAAACAAAAAAAGGAACAAAAATATACAAATGTGAGATATCATAATACGTGTATACATATATTTATATGCATATATATTTCATACATGTTATATATGAAGAGAGTTACAGAGTACGGAGTGCCTGGGTAAGACCTACTCTTACTACACTACTACTACACAGACATTATAATGTCCGCTAGGCCTCCTTCTCCGCTAGGCCTCCTCTCTCCCACTTTTATTTTATTTTTTACCTCTTGAGCTTATTTCCCGTGAACATTTTTCAACACTTAGATTGAAAAGCTTTGATACAAATTTATTTTTATCAGAGGATAGCAAATTGCTTAGCAACTGAGATATTTCTAATTTTTGGTAGTTGAGGAATTCCTTTTTTTTCTTTCTCTTTTTTTTATATGAATGTAATAACAACTTTACTAAATGAACGAAACAAATCCTCATGCTCTAGATATACAGAAAAATACATACGTACCGATATTTTCCACGCCCAATGCATTTGCTTTGGATTCCTTGCTTTTATCATCTCTGTTGCAGACATCGCCTGTATTCTTCCACCATTTATCATAGAGTATCTGTATAATGCCTTTCTCTTGCAGTTCCAATATGGCTAATGAGATTTTATCTCGCCATGGGGAGCCTTTGGGCGTTGCAATACCATAGCCCTTCGAGTCAAGCAGCCCCCCTATTTGAGTTAAGTTACAATCTCGCTGAACTGCATAGTCCAACATTGTTGACTCCATTAGAAAAGCGTAGTTGCCCTCCATCACTCGCTTGATGCCATCCTCATACGTTTTCACGAACACAGAGGTCTTTCGGTTTTCCATGTAGCGCCACATTTTCTGGTATATCCCAATTTTTGAATCCTGGTAGACAAAAGCAAAGAATCGATTAAAGTATTTTCTATTTTCGATAAAAGTATATTGAAGCAAACTCAATCTGCGCATGATATACTCGGACCTAAAAAAAAAAAAAAAACAAGTAAGAAAGCTCAGTAAGCAGTGACTGCGCTTGGGCTACGCTGCAGTGTGTGCAATACTATGAGAATTTTCAAGTCTCTAGCTCTTATATCTTCTGAGATCTAGGCGTTCATACGGACGGACAGACGGACAGGACTTTATCGACTCAGTTCGTCGCCCTGATCAAGAATATATGTATATACTTTATGGGGTCTGTGATGCTTCCTTCTGCCTGTTAAAAACTTTTCACAAAACCATTTGTACCCAGAGTTTCCATTTTTAATGGGATCAGGGTATAAAACCGCCATGCCAGGCATTGCGACTCATATCATCGGCACTCTGCCCCAGCTCTGTCAACATCGCCTCTTCCCTGCTTGAATACCAGGCGGTAGATTCAGAACTGATGATCGATATAAGTTATGCGTGCGTTCCTGCCCATTTATTGTAAGGATCACAGTTGCAATTAAATCGTGCTGGACTATCTGGTACTGCTTAGTATATACATACATATGCCATCATCCTCAAAATGAACTCGTTAAGTGCAATGCATATTGTCTGGATTCAATATGTAATCTGAACTGAATATATAATATGATATATAAGTACATATTCACCCTGAAAAAAGTCATCGTTGATCCGCCCTCCAAAGTGCCATACTGAATTTCCGTTTGGTCGGCCAGGTCAGCGGCACTCTCAATTGGTGTTATCATTCGTTCGACAGTCAAAAATGCAGCCAAATTCGCTGTGTATGACGAGATTATGATCAAGCAAAAGAAAAACCAGCAACCGCCAACAATGCGTGTCGATGTCGCCTGAAAAATGGAAAAAGTTCTAGATATAATAAATATATGCATATGCACAAGTAACTGAACAAATTGATCTATTGTGCACAATCCGATTCCGAAAAGGTACACCTAAGGCGGACTTCTAATTCTGCATTCATTTCGATTATTTCCAGCTAATACCACAATACCTAATAAGGTATCGTAAACCTGATTCGACATGGGCAACGATGTGCGTTTTTGCAATACTGCACTTTTCAACTGTTCAATATGGATAGGGCAGATGGTAGTTAGTAGATGGTGAAATTCGTACCCTGGGATAGAGGTCGGCCCCTTGCTGCATAAGAGCGCCGATTGCAAACCAAAAGCTATTTTTCAGTGTGAAATTATTCTGTACGGTCACTAGCTCCAGGGTATCATCAGAGTCAGAGTTATCGTCAAGATCGACTTCAATGTCATCCTTAGCATCAGTATTATCATCGTTATTGTGTGTTCCATCATTGGCAGGGTTTGAAATCGATTTTAGCTCGAAATGGTCGTAAGCATTGTTCGCTTTACGAATTTTCCGCAACATATGATCACAGGCCATGGAGCAGGCAGGCTTCGATCGTACCCATTCCATTGGCGATAGACGTGCTACTATCCAGATGCACATGGATACTAGAATGTACCCAAATGCTATATAAAACCAGATTTCGATAGCGAGCGGATTCATAAAAGAGAAAAACTTGGTTTGGGCACGATCTGAAATCTGCAAATGGACAATGCAACTTGAATTATACATATACGATATATAACAGTACAACAAGACCGTTGTTTCAATACGTTGGCCGTTTGGAGAAAGAGGAGCACAATATTCAGTATATATGTATGTATGTATGTAGATATATGCAAGTGCAATGCTTATGCTTACCTTCGGATTCAGTCCAGATCCTTGTCTTAAGAACGTGCCCGTTATAAACCAGAAACTGTTTGATATCGAAAACTGATTCTCAACGATATCAGTCTCCCTAAAGCATGGATGCGGGTTTTTCCATTCATATGGTGAAAATCGAGCCATCACAAATAGCGCGAATGATACTAATATATAAGCAGCTAGCACATACAACCATATCTCGATTGCCAATGGGTTCATAAAGGAAAACAGTCGTGTGGGTTGACTGGTCGGCACCTAAGGATGGTGATCAAGGGTTTTTAATCAATATATCGAAAAGCTAAGCTTCCACAAAATAAGTACATATATTGCGTAATTGTGTATTTGGATGCAAGCCTATATACGATACATACATACATATGGACATATATGCAACTGCGGACAAAATAACAAACAAGAAAACTGCAGTCGGACGCAACCGACTCCATTAAACTCGCCCACTGCTGGGGATGTCCAGCTTAGAGACTTGAAATTTGAAATGTACATCCCCATGCACGTATGTATATCTTTCGATAAAACATAATAAATTGTACTTCGTTTCGTTCGTTCTGAGGCTTGGAATTGATATTGTTAGCATTAGTTGATATTCTGAAGCTTATCCCTAATCGAGATTCGAAATTGTCTCATCTCGCCCGTATTCGCTCGCTATAAACATACATATATCCATGACAGCAGTTACCTTATTTCTAATCTATATATATCGGGCTGTTCGGCACGCGACTATTCTATTGACGACTTGTCAAGTCAGCTTTCTAGCAAAGATTCATACGAGTGCCAAGTGCTTTGAGTTTTCCCCTTTCCCTTCGCACGTGCCGACGACAGACGGGCGATGCACGGAGTTCTTGACCTCGATAGTGGATAGAACCAATATTCCCTTCACTTCATGAACGAGAAGAGTGATTAGAAGAACTGGCCCATACGCGCGCATACATTACACGGTTGATAGCAATACGCACATAACAAATTTGGGCAAATGTTTTCGATCTGAATGATATAAGTGATTATTACCTTGAATAGAATGCCAATGCCGAGGTTCATAAATGGCTTAGTAAAATCAATTACGCTTTCCCTTGCATAGTTAATGGTCATCGAAGCCACAGCCAAATCGGCGCGCTATAAATTTGATAAAATGTTCAAATTATTCCAGTGCATATTTTGATATACAAATATATAGATCTTCTTGCCCTTTCCATTAACTCTTGCACGATGCCATTCCAAGAGTTCGTTTCGGGTATGTACACCCCATACATGTTATCGGGCACCAGTTCGATTTTATATTGAAAGCCAACTTGTTGTGCTATGGCCTTCAGTAGATCAATGCAGAAGCCCTCAAATCTAGCGTTTCCCGTTATATTTGCATCCTCCTTGACCATGACATACGGACGTTCCTTGAAGCTCGCACAGAGTTAATATTACGAACAAAGTGTGTACGTGTATTTCCAACATACCTCTCTCGTCATTACAACCAGCGTAATATTTGCAATATTGGAGTCGTAGAATGCCGTTGGGTCGGAAATGTTAACGCCCACATCCGGCTGCCAAAAGCCCACCTTTTGTATTACCTCCTGCTTTAATTTGAGTATGTCGATTTTAAATTTGTTCCTTCGCCCCTCAATGAAATTCACTTTCCCAGTCAAGCCATCAACTGCTGCCTATAAACAGTGAAAACAAATCTAGCACAAACTCTGTAAGAAAGAAGTCTCTAGTCGGTGTGTCCGACTGGGATATACCCTGAAGCCCAAATAATCTCTCTCTCTCTCTCTCTCTCTCTCTCTCTCTCTCATTCTCTATCTATCTCGCTCTCTCTCTCTCTCTCCGATTTGCGTTTATATTTATATTTACTCAGCCATCAAATGATGACCTCGCAGCCTTACAATAAATTTCCATGTTTCACGAAAAGAGAACAAAAACAAGTAAGGAAGCTCTAGTCGAGACTGCTCGACTAAGAGATACCCTGATCCCTACCAGATGATATTCACGCACGCATAAGCACGTGCTCTGCTAACTGCGCCGTAAGCAGCGACTGCGCTTGGGCTGAGCTGCAGTGTGGGCAATACTATGAGAATTTTGTTGCTGAATAATTTCTCCTGTAGTAGGACTATCTTCATGAAACTTTCAGAACGTGATTATAATGTGCAAATGTGTATACAATCCAAAGCACAAGTCTCTAGTACTTAAAATACGTTTGCAAATTGGGGGCGAAGGGGGCGTGGTATCCAAAATCTGTAAATTACAAAATCTTCGTATTGAGCAGATGTAAATACACACTAAATCTGAAGACTATACGTCTAAAAGTTTTAAAATTACGTTGAATAAACAATATCAATTTATCGAGTTATCGAAAAAAAAGATAAACTTGTACTGCATATGGTATACATGAGTATGCATACAAAATTTCAAGTTTCTAGCTCTTATATCTTCTGAGATCTAGGCGTACATACGGACGGACGGACGGACGGACGGACGGAAGGACGGACGGAAGGACGGACAGACGGACAGGTCTATATCGACTCAGCTCATCGTCCTGATCAAGAATATATATACTTTATGGGGTCTGCGATGCTTACATACTTTTCACAAAACCGTTATACCCTGATTTCCCATTTTGAATGGGATCAGGGTATAATAATGCAGACTGACTTCCCATTTTAAATGCGTTCAGGGTATACAAAATGACAAATGTAATTCAAATAGTTCACATACCGAATTTATGTAGTTATAGAGGGAAAGTCCGTCACTCCAAACTCTGTCCGAGTTACACGAAAGGTTCTTAAAGGTTAATGTGTGACTGCTATCCAGTTGTTTGAGTCCGTATGCAAAGGCGTAAACTGAGTCGAACATTAGCGCAGATTCTGTCTGAAATAGCACATATTAAACAAGTAAGTTGATGCAACAGACTATATAATACTCAATCCAGATGGAGCGCTAGCTAAATTTTTCACTAATTCGATATTTTTGACCATAAACAGGTAACAGAGCCTCCAAGTCTGTACAGCAGGAGGCGCATCTGAAGTTTCTATTGATGACCACCCTACTCGCTTGCATTTTATTGAAGGCAGCTATAGCTTGCATTAATTAATTTCATCACATTTGCATATATAGCTAAAATTGTCTTATTTCTGATGAAAATGTAGGAATCATAAAAATTATTAATGAAGTGTCAAACAGAAAGAATGTCAGTACTAAAGTGATGTGTTTACCTGTATGTACGGGACCCCATTGATCATATCTAGCCCGCTGTGCTGGAGCTTTTGCATCTGATCAATTACATCCTGATAACGCTTACTTCCGACGTCAACTAATCGAAAGGCTGTTATATTGACGCTATTGTATCTAAAATCCTCCAGATCATATGTCTCCAAGTCCTAAACACAGAGATAGAGAGAAACTCAACATTTTTGATCCAAGACATCTGATATGCTGGTACTCACAAAGGTGGTAAACATATAATGATATCGATGGTCGTTCATTTGCAGCTGCAAAATCTGTAATTGAGTACCGTTCAGAGCAGAGTGTAAATCAAATCACATATATATATGTACATTAATATACACATGCATAGATCTAAATTTAAATGTAAACATTATTATATGCTACATATACATACATAAGCTAGCTACAAATAATATCACAAATCGAAAATCCAGAACCCTTCATTGTTTACTATCGCATATCTATCTATATATGTACATGTCTATGTACAAGACAGATAGAGGAGTGCCCCACCACATTTGAGTTATGTATCCTTGATCAGGGCCACTGACTTAAAGTAGTTTTCTTGCTCTGATTCGTATCGATCAGAGAGACTCTTGCACTCACACCACAGAATATTACATTTTTCCCGACATTTTGTAAATTTAATGCTTAAATTTACAAATTTCGCTTTTGAAATATCTCAAGAGCAAGATCCAAACTTTTGAAATGAATCTAATATAATGTCCTGTCACAAAATGTTGGTTAAAATAATTTATAGCAGCATCTACTCATAGAACATACATATACTATAAAGATAACAATATATACAAAAGCAAATGATAGATAGATGAATCTTTCGTACTGATCGAAAAAATGTTTTGATATTAGTTGGATTTGTGTCAACTATTATTTTGTAAATTTCCTTTTGGCGTATTGCACGTAAAACTTGACGATAAGTCTCCGGATTTGCTTGCCTTATATACATTTCGGTTCTCATCTCTGCGGATGAGTGAATAAGGTCCTGTTGTTTGAAAAGTCCTGCAAAAAATCAATCACATATGTACAATTGCGACTGTAAATATCCGAAGTATTTGGCGTATTTAGCAAATGCTCTTATATTGGTGCTCATGTTTATATATGAATATGAATATGATTGTTATTTACCATAATCTTCTTCGTAAATAATAGCGACTTTGGTCCAGTTGAGATACATCATCAGATCGCGGTAGGCCAAATTCATGATGTTTTGAGAAGGATATAGGTTGATCGAGAATTCTTTGACAGTAACTTCCAGATCGATGCGAGCTTCGATGTGAGGTATATCGAATGCTTCGCAAATTGATTGCACATGGCTCGCTAGCAATGGATCGCTTGGACCGAATATGGCCTGAACACCGGCTTCCAATTGCCGACAGACCTTCTTCGTAGTCCGAAAGGAATCATCGCGGGGCACATATTCGATATCATACACCAGCTGTGTATTGGGCAGAAGTATTTTTTCCTTATTTATGCGATAAATCGCATATTTAAAGGCCGATTCGACACTACCTTCTCGTTCGTCTTCCGTAAAAATTGCACCTACAAATATGCGACAATTGAGGAGCTATGAAATGATCATGTTGTCAGTCAAAATACAAAAAACTAAATAAAGTAAAATCAAATTATTGCAATAATAATGGAATAACATACACATACAACTGTGAATTAGAATTACCTAATATTGGCTTCATTTGAAATTTAAGTTCAATTCATAATTGAATTAACAAATCCCAAACCAAATACCCCACCCAAATGAAGGCGAACTTACCGACTCGTATCACTGGTGGCAAGGCATTTGCTACCAGAACCATGGACAACAAAGCCAAGTGCACGATGGTGTACAGTCCGAGGGAGGGCTTCAATCGCATTGTCTCCTTTGTCATTGGTGCGCCACGTTTCAATGACCGCAATCTCTTGCAGCGAGAACAACAGTCGTTCAAATTGTATACGCACGTACTATAATACATGTTGCATATTGTTTGGTATGGCCACTCAGTTCGGTTTGGGACTAGCAACTAGGACACCTTGACAAATCCCTGACAAATTCCTGTTCGAATGCGACTCGACTCTATTCACATTATGTACAAGGAATGCACTGTATTTCATAAACGGAATCAATAAATATACGCCAGTATATTTCTATTGTATATGTGTATGTCCGCAAATAGTTTGAGCTACGAGAGCTCTATATGTGTACCCACTACTGCCACAACTATTTTATATTTACCAAGCTTTCACATTGCTTCGAACCCTCGCATACATTTGCAAAGAGCATGCGCTAAAGCTCTTCGCCCACTCGTCCGGGCAGCAGGTTGACCAAGCGATTCTTATCGAATCATCGATTAAAATCGATACTTCTATGTTGAGGGAAATAAGACATTTTCAAATAAATTCCCTATTCCATTCCACTCATTATATATATATATATATATAATGAGTGGAGTGGAATAGGGAATATATATATATATATATATATATATATATATATATATATATATATATATATATATATATATATATCAGCATCATCATCATAATTGCTAAACTTCTTTTGGACCCATGCTTGACAGACATTTACAGACATGAGAGTTTTCCCCCATTAAAAGGATCGAGGCACGAACGAACGAACGAATATACTCTTTTGTCATTTTGTGTACGGGTATCAAAATATTGGTTCAAGTTCAAAGTATTGCAATCAATAGCCAGTTAGTTTCGACCGTCCACTCCACCTTAGCGGTAAACAAAAACAGAGCCCCACAAAAAGCAAACAAATAAAGAGAAATGGGTGAAAATGTAAAGGTGATTGTTCGTTGTCGGCCAATGAATCAAAAGGAAATCGACAGCAAATGTGATGTACGTTACATGACTACGAATTTGTATTATATTTTAGTTTTAAATTAATAATAATAATAATAATTTTTGCTTATATACATATATAGCATATTAGGAAACTCTTAATATTATTAATCCTAAAAACCTCGAACTCTAAAAATGTAATATTTATTATATATTTTATATAAGTATTACATATACATATATCGATTTACTGCAACTTACCGCAGTATTGCATTCCCTGAGAGATAATTGTCTGCATGACTAGGTTCGATTGAGCTCCCGAAAAGGGGTTCAAATGTTAGTCAAAAAGACAAAAAAGAAAAAAAAACGGTAAAACGGTAAAACGTGGTTAGAGCTTGGATATTGCGAACAAAAATATATTGGGAAATAACATATGTGTATATATAATTGGTACAGGTTTCGGATTTCAAAACTTCTCTTGAACAATACACAAATAAAAAGGAGCCCGATTTTTTCAAAAATCAATATTTTCCAATTTGCCATGCAATGCGCTTACTATATAAGGCCTAGATCTACCGTGTCTGTGAAGGAAGTGAGCTACTTTCAAAATTGATAGTTTTTCCAATTTGTAAGCGAGCAACCTTGAGAAGGAGTCTGCAGTAACTTATGTTAAGTATCCAAAATGTAGTCAAATATGAGAGCTTTGCTTGAAGCTTTGAATGCTCAGTTACTATAAATAATTTCCGATAAGGCAGTATAGGAAGTCAAAATTAAGTTAGTAACCCCAAGAGAGCTTAGAAAATTTGCTTCTATTGTTATAAAACGTACCGATTTACCCCGTATCGCCCCATATCACTCGTGCACTCATCCAGTCACAGTAAGGCATTATTAAAAGTAACGTATTATTCATAAGTAACGAATATGCGTATGTTGAACAGACTATTTTAGAGACTGGAGACTACACTGTCTCAGTGATAAACCCCTTGGTTCGCAGTGCACCGAAGAAGATATTTCAGTTCGACAGCGTGTATGATGGTCTCTCAAAGACGGACACGATCTACAACGATATGTGCTACTCCTTGGTGGAGAGCACTTTGGAGGGCTACAATGGAACTATCTTCGCGTACGGCCAGACAGGATGTGGCAAAACACACACCATGCAGGTAATTTTGCACTTTATGGAACATACTGCTCTCCTGCACGCCCCCTCTTACTTTTCAACACTTTTGTAATCCATCAGGGTGAAGGATTTTCGGGAGCCGTCGATAGCAACGGCATCATACAGAGATGCTTTGATCATATATTTGAAACGATCTCAATAGCAACGAGCGTTAGGTATTTGGCTTTGGTGAGCTACTTGGAGATTTATAACGAGAATATCAGAGATCTGTTAACTGCGAATGAATCGATTGGGATAAGGAATCATGCGCTGAAGGATGTACCAGGCGTGGGTGTTACGGTCCCAACGCTAACCAGTCAAGCTGTGATGAATGCAACCGATTGTTATAACTGGCTAAATGTCGGCAACAAAAATCGAATGACGGCCGCAACATTAATGAACGAGAAGAGCTCGCGATCTCATACAATATTCACAATAAGTCTGGAGCAAATTCAGGAATCATCGACAACAGGCGACTCGCCTGCGACACCAGTTATTGGAGGAATACGTAGAGGCAAACTGAATCTGGTCGACTTAGCCGGTTCCGAAAGGCAGTGTAAGACTGGAGCATTCGGAGACCGCTTGAAGGAGGCGACGAAGATCAATTTATCACTATCAGCATTGGGAAATGTGATATCAGCTCTAGTTGACGGCAAAACAAAACATGTACCATACAGAGACTCCAAGCTGACGCGTTTACTGCAGGTGCGTGTGTGTGTATAACAGTATAAGAATATAACCGCATTTGAAAACACTATGGGAGCCTACAAGACCTTGCGTAAAGCAGCTTTTTTTTTTTGTTTCAGGATTCCTTAGGGGGCAATACAAAGACGTTGATGATTGCTTGCATTTCTCCGGCTGGAAGCAACTACGACGAGACGTTGTCCACGCTGCGGTATGCCTGTCGAGCGAAGAGCATATCGAATGCGCCTCGAATCAATGAAGATCCGAAGGATGCTCAATTGAGAAAGTATCAAGAGGAGATCCTCAATTTGAAGCGCTTGCTCGACGAGAGCCAGCACCATGAAAGTGTTATACTGCATAAGTTTGTTGAGGACAACAATAAGCAGAAGGAGCTGTGGCTGGAAGAGGCTAAGGTCAAGATGCGACAGCAGATGATCGAAGAGATGAAGGATGTGACGCCAGTTGCAAAAAGTGAGCAATCCAACGAAGCCATCAACGAAGACTTTCAGTTGCATGCCCGCAAGCGAATCGATCTAATCAAACAGGCTCTAATAGGCGGCGAAAGAGTTGACGACCTGCAACTCCGGGAGCGTCATCGAATGCGTAAATTGGAGGCAAAGAGACATTTGAGTGCCATTGCCCACGCCTTGAGTCGTGTGGAGAGTGAGGATCGGGATCTGCTCCAAGGTCACTATGCCAGCATTCAGCAGGAAATCAATATGAAGAACGAGCGCATCAAGAAGTGTGCGCAGAAGATCAAAATGCTCGAACGTGAAGTTGCTGATTTGAACTCAGAATTTCAAATGGATCGTGAGGATTACTTGGACGAGATTCGGCAGCTAGGACGACATTTAAAGTTCTATCAACTTCTCTTTTGCAAGGCGCAGCCGATTCTAAGAAAAACTGGCCGAAACTGGTAACAACAATATTTGTTTTCCAGTTTTACTGAACTCGTTTATTGTATTGTATTTTTTTTTTTTTTTTTTTTCATTTTTTTATATACCCTGAGCCCATTGAAAATTGAAAAAGAATATATGTATATTGAAATTGAAGGAGTATATTAGAATTATTGAAATATCAGCTCGAAGGGTTCAAGGTATCTTATAGTCGAGTAGTCTCGACTAGAGCTTTCTCACTTGTTTTCTTATT
This sequence comes from Drosophila mayaguana, assembly GCA_037075325.1. Lineage (NCBI taxonomy): Eukaryota > Metazoa > Arthropoda > Insecta > Diptera > Drosophilidae > Drosophila > Drosophila mayaguana. The sequence continues at coordinate 853,948 of JBAMCG010000104.1, forward strand.
GTCTTCAGGAATGCGGAACATATACTGGAAAACTCGCTTTGGAATGATGATCTCAAGACTTGGAAATTACCTAATGATATTGAAAATAATCTCAAATTACCACCAGCCAATCTTAGATCAGCATTTCACAAAGGAAACTTGAATTCCCATGTAGAAGCTGTTCACAATAGATTGGACTCTACAGAATTTGAAGACAGTACAGTAAGTATATATATATATATATATATATATATATATATATATATATATATATATATATATATATATATATATATATATATATTCATATTCAATCTAGCTTATCAGCGAGGAATCGCCTGAGACATATAAGGTGAACATTCTGAAAAACTACTTTCGGCCCAATCGTAAAAACAATGATCATTGGCTAGAAAGAATCAAAAGCTCGCAGGCATACGTTCATGGTGAGTATAAATGACGAAAATATGATAGCTACATAGCTACATAAATATAAATACAATGAATATTTTATAGATTTCAAATTACGTCGAAATACTCCATTGTCAATCAATGAATTACAGTCGTCGTATCATCAGAGAAATGCCCAATTAAGAGCAGATTTCAGCCTAAGGGAAAATCCGAAAGCTGCGCCCGAAGAATTAGATAAAACAAGCTGAAACCTAATTGTTATTAATACTGTTCTGATTACACAAAAAAATGCAATAAATAAAATTATGATAATGTTGCATGTGTATATTTACTGTGGACAGCTTTGTAGCTTAAGATAAATTAACTATTTTAAATTGGAAACTTGAGTTTCCAAATGGTTAAATGCCAGCATATTTTACGATTTATATTATGCTAATTTTGTAATGTGCTTACCTTTATTTCAATTATTACTCTAAATTGCCCTGAAATAGAAACACAGAGTTTAATTAGCGTTCCATTTAATGACACTCTTCATGAGAAAATAAATGATTCTTATCAAATAACTTAGGTACGTAGCTACATATATACATACTATGTTCTTGTTATGCTTTAATATATATCTGCTGTATATAATATATAAAACCTTACGAATATAATCTTAGACAAGATTTTGAGTGCTCTGTTTAAAATATACACACTAATATTTTAGTCGGCATACATTACAAATGGGGCATGGGTTTCTGACATAGTTGTATCACGCAATTCTACTTTTATTAAGTTTGTAGAGCTTTCCCCACTGGGGCTTAAGGGTTCGTTGCTGGGGCATATGTTATGGCGCGGATTGGCTGTATTTCGCCTGAAATGACATGAATTAAATATATATAATCGGTCAATTGTGTTTATAAACATATTACTTACTTGGCTTTTGCATGTGTTAAGATGTGTGATTTTAAATTTGTGGACTGCGCAAACTTTTTATTGCATGCATCGAACGGGCATACAAAAGGTCGATCTCCAGTATGAATTCTCACGTGCGTTCTGGTATAATAAACAGTATGCTTTCAAATGTAATGTATATACAGAAATGGCTGGATAGGTGGTGTTACCTTAAATTAAAATCTAATGAAAAACGTTTGCCGCAACCCTCGAATGTGCATTGAAATGGTTTTTCGCCCGTGTGCACTAATTGATGCCTCTTCAATTTGGAGCTCTCAACAAATGCCTTGCCACATTCAGCACAGACGTGAACGCGAGGCCCATGTGTATGCAAATGCTTACGCATTGCGGACGAATCACGAAAGTATTTTTGACAGCCCTTATGTGGACAGGGGATCTTTTTATCATTGCCAAATTGTGCAAAGTCGGTGGTATCCGCTGACTCAGCCGATTCCGTTGCTATTGGTGGTGCTGCTGCTGAGCCTGGGGCCGCAGTTGCCGGTGCTATATAAATCAAATAAAATGTTATAGTTAAATGCATTCATCACCATCCGACTGAATCATACCGAAAGTTACAGATGCTGATGCAGTAGTGACATCGTTATTTATATCACAATCATCATTTGGCACTAATGATTGATTCTTAGCAGCCAGCAGCGTTTCGTCATTGATTGGGCGACATCCTTGTGATATGGGTACATACGATGATATTTGTGTTTCACAGCATACATTTCTTTTTGAACTAAGATTACATTTATCTGCTGCCGCTGCTGCTGCTGCTGCTGCTGCTGCTGCTGCTGCTGCTACCGTTGTTGCCCCATTCATCGGGAGTATTAATTGAGGCTGTAGTTGTAGAAATTGTTCTTGCTGCTGTTGAAAAAATAATTGCTGCTGATGTTGATGTTGCTGTTGCTGCTGTTCCTGTTGTTGTTGTTGTTGCTGTAATACTGTTTCATTCTTGTTGATCTGTTCAGGATTTAGCGCGCTTTCATTGCCATTTAAATAGTCAACTTCATCGGCATTTTGATCCGAACTGGAGTACTCATCGTCCGATGTGCCCGATGCCCACATTGTAACACTAAATTCGCCCTCCATTGTCTTAATTTGAACTAGTTTCTGCTCCCACCGCCGGGACTTGCCGTTTCCCGACATTAATGCCATATGTTTCCTATCCAACACTCGTTCTGGTTCAGCATTTGATCGATCTTGCCTTAATTGTTGCATGCAATTAACCAAATCTTGTGAAACACTTTCCCCAAAATCCCTCGTGGTTGCCGGCGCCATATTTGCGTTTCCTTCCCTGTGCAAAAAGTTTGGAAAATAAATATTACAAAATCTGTAAACGGACAGCGATTCTCTCATAACTTTACTCACATCTTCGTTGGCGGCTTTAATAACGATTTTCCATCAAAGTGCAAACTGTTATTACGCAAATCCGCTTCACCAAAGGAATTATGCTGCGAAACAAGCACCAATTCGCTGCTATGTCCAATGTCTTCTGTGCCTAAAACTATATTAAATAGAGAAAGCGTAGACAAACTGTATATACTTGTGATTTCTATACACTTACATATACATATTATTTATAATATATATGTATGTGACTTACCATTACTTAGGTTTTGAACATTTAGGGATTTGGGCAATTCATCTTCCTCATTTTGAACTAATATACCGTAATGTTCATAGGCAAAGTCATTTGTATCCATAACTGTTAATGTTCTGTTTTCAATTGTTGTACATTGCAGGATTCTCAAAAAATGTGTGGATTTATGTGTGTAATTCAGAGTTATGTTGGGCAGCAGCAGATTTGTTGCAGCCTTAAGGCGAGAGCTGGATGACAGACAAACAGCATATGTATGTGATTTCCTCTTGTTAATCAATAATTTTGTTGTATATTTCGATCGTTGACACGTCTACACACACACACGTATATATATATATATATATATATATATATATATGTGGTATATATATATGACTATATTTGCATATATATATATGGTAAAGTATATTTGAGATCAGGAATTAAGCGTGAGTTCGAACCGAAAGCATCGAACTGAATGGATCAAACCCAATGTCACTAAGCCGTATCCATAATTATTGTACTGGTGTCGTTACGGATTGCTACTTAAAATATATATTTTGCACCAGCACTGAATATAATCATAGAATATTATAAGATTGTTTATAACATACAAAATTAGAAACTTTTCATTTTAAAATTAATTTAAAAAGGAACTAAGCAGAACAAAAATGGATGCAATGAATAACTTAGAATGTGTGCCCAAGCTGTACAAATCGATTAATACCAAATTTCGATACAAGCAAACCTTTTAAACACCGTATGTATATCAATATCAAATGAATCGGAGAATAATGTACCGATTGTTCATATTCGATGAAATACATTTCACTAAATATTAGTAAAAAATAATAAATGAAAAACTTGTTTATTTATAATTTGCCCTTTTTACTAAATATTTGTTATTTTTCACACTGTACAAAAATTAATATATTCATGATATATTATATGTAAATTGTTAATTATAATTTCGATACCCATAATAAATATTGAGTATGCAAAATATGCAATTAAAATTCTATTCCTTTCATTCATTCCATTTCAGTTAATTATCCAAAGAATAATCGTATATCGATTAGTGCAAGGCAGCCCTGTAGCATTTGTTTGGTTGGACTTAACAACACTGTTTTCGATTTCCTTTTTTTTTGACAGTTTACTCAACGTGGTTCGACCTTTTCCGGTTTAGACGTTTACCATGGCGGTCGGCAAAAATAAGGGTCTCTCGAAAGGCGGCAAAAAAGGTGGTAAAAAGAAGGTAGTCGATCCATTTTCTCGCAAAGATTGGTACGATGTCAAAGCGCCAAACATGTTTCAAACCAGGCAGATTGGCAAAACCCTCGTGAACCGCACGCAGGGCCAGCGCATTGCCTCCGACTACCTAAAAGGTCGTGTGTTTGAAGTTTCGCTTGCAGACTTGCAAAAAGACATTGACCCAGAGCGTTCATTCCGTAAATTTCGTCTGATCGCCGAAGATGTGCAGGATCGCAATGTGCTCTGCAATTTCCATGGCATGGACTTGACAACAGACAAGTACAGGTATGAATACGTTTAAATACGTACATATATATTTATATATTTTCCTGTATATGTATATATATGTATACACTCATATGTTTCATTGATAAAAACTTAGATCAATGGTGAAGAAATGGCAGACTCTCATCGAAGCCATTGTGGAGGCAAAGACCGTTGATGGATACTTGCTTCGCGTGTTCTGCATTGGATTCACATTTAAGGATCAGCAGTCGCAGCGCAAGACTTGCTATGCCCAGCAGTCGCAGGTGCGTAAGATTCGGGCCCGCATGACCGACATCATTACCAACGAGGTAAGCGGAGCCGATCTGAAGCAGCTGGTGAACAAACTGGCCTTGGACTCTATTGCCAAGGATATTGAGAAGAGCTGCCAGCGCATCTACCCATTGCATGATGTCTACATTCGCAAGGTAAAGGTACTCAAGAAGCCTCGCTTCGATATCTCCAAGCTTCTGGAGCTCCATGGCGATGGTGGAGGCAAGACAACCGAAGCTGTTGTTTCCGCTGAGGGCGCTGTCATTGACCGCCCCGAAGGCTATGAGCCCCCCGTACAGGAGGCCGTTTAAATTATTCGATTTGCGGGTCAGTGCGTGAACGCCTTCTGTGAGTGAATAACAACAACTTCAAGCTCGGGTATTCGGAGGCCACCCTGTCTTAAAATATAAACAACAAATAAATATAAAAAAGTTAAAGTTCGTCTTCTACTCTTGCTACTGCGTCTCGGGCGGTGTGGGTGGGTGTGTGTGGGGATTTGTAGGGAATAGGGGCTCTCTCTCTTTCCAGGAACTGAATACACTTAACCTCTACACTCCTCAAATGGTGAGTAATATATTCTATACAGCTTTTAACTCTATTCTTCCCCTCAAATGATGTATTTTATTTTTCGTCTCTGGTAAAATATTGATGAAAATTTTTGAAGCAACTGAATCCAGTAAAACTAATATAAACTGCACGTTCACTATAAAATATTAACTATGTTATGCACTTTCAGGCCAATCAATAAGTTGGAATCGGATTTGAATAAGGTGAGATAAAATTAATTAATTATTATTATTATAAATGTATATATAGATATCCGGATGATATAGTTTATTATTTGCTACTCTTGAACTACGCTCATTGATGAAAATTTACACCAATGCAACTGAAATTTTGTTGTTTCAACAACAAAATTATACTCATTACGACTATTTCATTATTACGATTTTCCTTTCCAGATGTGGAAACAATTCTGAATTTACCAACAGTTTGCCATGGTGAGTCAAATACACTGTTTGTAAACTATATTTAGATTAACTCTCCTGATGATTATTTCATTATTTGCTACTCTTGAAGAAATTTGATGAAAATCTACACCTTCGCAACTGAATATTTTTAAATCCAACTTTAATATTCTTTATTCAGCTCGAAATTAATGCTTGTTTCGCAATCATTTCAGATTATCCACTTCGAAATGTGAAATACCTTGTGTTCTATTGAATGTTCAACATAAAGGTTCGTATTTTCGATAAAATATTTCTAAATTACTTTTTAAAACCTATTGTGATATATGATGAGTCATGTACGGATTCCCCAGCATTTGAACACAAATGAAAAATGAATAAACTGCAAAAAATTGTATTTGCAATGGAAGTCCGGCAAATCGTATTATATTAATATACCCAATTATGCTTTATATTAAAATACTCTCTTTTAGGCAGGTAAACGATGATCTCAATGGCCATACAGGATTTCCATAAGGTGCGTATATAGTCAATTTTTAAAAAATTAATTTAGATCCTACTCTGATGACAAACTTACCCAGCTCGCTTCGATCTACCATGAAGAGAACTGTTCCAATCCAACGCAAAATACTAAACAGCTGATTTTAGTTATTATTGCTAAAATTAATATATTTAAATTTCGGCTGATATCATTGCCTTTCTTTTTACAGTAAATCTGGGATACTACTGATGGATGGTTGAAGGACACTTTATTGCCTAAGGTGCGACAAGAAAAAAGTAGCTTTACTGACATCTATTTGTTAAATATGTATATTGTATGATATATGATGATTTGTCTACGGATTCCCCATCATTTGAACTATAAATGAAAAATGAATGAACTGAAAAACTTGTAATTGCAATAGAAGTCAGACAAATCGTATTATATTAATATACCCAATTATGCTTTATATTAAAATACTCTCTTTTAGGCAAGTAAACGATGATCTCAATGGCCATACAGGATTTCCATAAGGTGCGTATATAGTCAATTTTTGAAAAATTAATTTAGATCCTACTCTGATGACAAACTTACCCAGCTCGCTTCGATCTACCATGAAGAGAACTGTTCCAATCCAACGCAAAATACTAAACAGCTGATTTTAGCTATTATTAAATTAAGGAATTGTTACTATTAGGAAACTAAATTTATTAATTTTGGTCTCTTTGTAGGGTGCAGGCTGAGACCCAAAGGTAGCAAATAAAGTAAGTAGAAAGTAAATGATACATATATAGATATGTGTAGCGGTGAATTAATGATGAATGATTTTATAAATTTGAATATAAACCATGTAAAGTATTTATTTTAAGATAGTAGAACTGATAACTTCATGCAATTTTAATTTAGTATAATAACATACTTGATCAGAAATATTATACTAAAGTTTAATTCGTTTTTTCTTATATCTAGATAAAGTACATCATATTGGAGGACTTCTCGCTGATTCTCGGTGTTATTTCTAAAATACATATTACACGAAATACTTAAAATATTTACGATTTAAAATACTGTAAATAAATGGTATATTTAATAAATCCTAAAGATAAAAATCATTATAGAAATACTGTTAATACAAAGTGTTGATCTATAAACTTTTAATTGAATAAAGTTGTTTGATCGGCTTTATACGTTTAAATCTAACTATACGATGGCCTGGTCCTTAAGTCAAATTTTGATTTAATGGTATCCTATCAAATATATCGATACTATAGCAGTTTAATGTCTGCTCTCCATTTTTGGTGGAACGAACGGTGAGTCGCTCGATAATAATACCAAACTATATCGAGCAAGAAAATATCGATGATAAAGCTTCTAATGCAGTTTTATCGATAGTTGAAAAATCATGCAACAGCTGATTATTTTTAACGTGCGTGTAAAACATGACTGTTGCTAGTTATGTTTAACATTGCCCTTTTTAAAATATGTGATATGCAACAGCTGTTTACATTACAGTCGCGCTGTTATGGTTAACATTGCCCTTTTAAAATTTCTCATCAGCGCTTACTGTTAACTATAGCATTCAGTTGTGTTACGGAAGCATCGAAGCTCTGTTAATTTTTAGTTTATGTTGCGCGAGGTTGAGGAAAGCGGTTGTGTGATATTTTCAAGTGTTTTTAATTAATAATTTAGCGCATTTAAATTATACTTGAATAAAAAATAATGGTCTTAGTGACAAATTTCTTGTGAAATATATATTTTAATTTGGAAATGTGCAGGCAAAAATTCCTTAAGTGAAGGATCGTACCGTCGCGTTGCGTGGCTTTGATTTTTGTCTCTTAACAAAATCAAGATACATGGCGTATATATAGAGGAATGTATATTTATGTATATGTATATATACATGTATGTATATATATATATATATATATATATATATATATATATATATATATGTAAATCAACAGATACTGATGCATACATGCATATGACTGTATCTGGCTGAGTATCTGTTCACATATGTGTAACGTGTGGCTGTTTTGGCTTCGCGATCGTCATCGTCTGCATTTGATTGTGTATTTTGTGTGCGCGCGCCCGTGTGTGTGTATGTGTAAATGTATGCGTTGTGTAGCGGCAAATGCGTGTGACCAATAAAAGTTAACATGAATAAAAGTTGAATTAGCGCGAAAAAAAATTGATAATTCTTGTATAAGAATTTAGGGCATGAAAGTATGCATTGCTTAGATGTGTAGGAAATATTATCATTAAATGATTACAATCAACGAATACAGATGTATACACTTGTATTTCAATGCCCACACACATGCACGATTATATCGGAGTGCGCACATATGTATGTATGTAAGTATATACCAATATTTAAAAATGAGATACGAATACACAAATATCAAATGAGTGGAAAAATTAATTAGTGACCATTGTTAACGATTATAATCTTCTTGTGTCAGTGTTAAAGCATTTAACTTCAATAAAAATATATAAATTAAAAGAAAAAGACTTGATGGCAAAATAAGTGCGTTTACCTGTTATACCGACGGCAAATTAAAAAAATATACATTCTTTGGCCGACTTCATGCGGGCTTCTGTTTTTACGTAAAGTATTCATAAACAATTTAACGAAGAGTGGATAGAACTGTATTGTATTTACCTACACATGCACATACGCATACAAATACATATACAGACATTCATAGAAATGTTTTCACATTCGTAGTTGGGTTTTGAACGTAAATTCTTCGAATTCGAATTCACGCAAATGTACAAATATGAAATGACACACACACACACTCGTTCAAACACATACACACATGCACTGATCGTTGTTTGTTTATGTGTGTATTCGTTTATTTGCTGAAAATACGAAACATTTTCATATTCTCTTCTTTTTGTTTTGTTGCGCTCGTTTTTTCTACCTGTTGAAATCCTACAATCACGTCTCTAAATAGAAACTCGTATCATTAGTTTCATGCCACCGCTGTTGTTGTTGTGGTTGTTGTCGTCGTGGTTTTGGGTTCGCTTGTTACCTTGAACTAATAGTTAGCCTTATTCCCTGCTGAGAGTGCACACACACGCACATACACACGCACACGAACCCAATCGCAATCTGTTGCCTGATACATTTCTATGTATTTGTCCGTAAATATGTTTGTAAGCATGTTGTGTATGCGATGCGAGGTTCGAACTTCACATGGCCCTACGAAGATACACCAACACACTTCTCTCTCTCTCTCTCTCTCTCTCTATGCGACGCTACGATATGCATGGACGTGTATGTGTTTAAATATCTACAAATGTATGTATGTGTGTCTGTAAATGTTTGTTCGTATTCCATTGGCTCGCCTTTTGCATGTGGATTTCGTCTCTTCGGAAGACACTAAAGCACTAACACTAACTGTTCTAGGAAGAGACCGTCATCGATCGCCAGGTCGGTTTGTCTACCATAAGACCTTGTTAATTTTACTTTTAACGAGAGGTGCATGGATCGCCTACCTGCTGCTAATGCCGATCTTTCGGGTTTCGGAAAGTGCTGACTATTCCATACCCTAAATTTGTTAATAAGCAATTGCATTTTTACCACGATGTCATACGTGAAATAATCGGCATTAACTTAAATATACTCTGACGCGAAGCGATTACAGATAATGTCAACAGATTTTCATAAGATAATGTCATAAGATGCGAGGCACATTTTCACAAGCAAGTAGTATGTTTGTCCTGTACAAAATTATGTTTCAAAAAGGATTTGATCCTACGTCTTCGCGATGCGATCTAAACTTACCCTCTTGGAGGAACTCCACTACTTCTAGCCACTCCAACAATTTGACTGGACTGAAAATCTAGAGGCGCTCCTATTCTGTATAAGTTTCTGGGCTATTGAACGGGTCATATGTTCATATTTATTGTATTCTAGGAATAAAAAAGTAAACTCTCAAGTGTTGGTTATGTTTGAAATGAAGTTTAACTGAATAAATTTTCTGAAACTTCGATTAAAATTATACTAAAAATTGTAATAATTGACATACACAAAATGTATACAGTTTAATTATATAATTTAATTCTATAGAAGTGCAAAAGTAAAAGTTATGTAATATCCAAAATTGTCAGCGCCAGGGCAAGACGGGAGCTGTGACTACCCCAAAACAACAGAAATGTTCATAGAAAATATAAGAAAGAAAACAATATACTTAGAATAAAGATTAAAATGCAATCTGAATCTGCAGTTGAAACTCAAATTACTGGAAAATACCAAAGTATATAGGGTTTAAGTGCATCTGTTGACTTCCCACTGAATGAGTGGGGGAAATATCTTTGAATGCTATGGTTCTATATTGGCGAGGGTTAGTATTTGAATAAATGGAGCTTTAAACTGAATTATAGATTAGGCTGCGGCTGAATGAAAAAGTTTTACTTGAGCTTCCTTAATTTCTTTCTTATGATCAATTATAAAGTTTGATTTTTAATAAATATCGAATGAATATAATTTAACGTTTGAATATTTAATTTACAGATTGGAAACAAAATGGACGACGCTTTTTACGCAATGCCTTCGAAGAAAACGTGAGATTGCACTTGGAGTACAGAAAATGGAGGACAAGTCTTGTTATCCCTGTAACCAATTAAGATCATATGGACTGATTTATCATGCCATTTATCAGAATCGTGGCGATATTTAAAAATAAAATTTAGAATTCCGGAAGATATAAACCATGCCGCATACACATACGCGTCATGGATCATCCGGTGATGATTTAGGCAGCACGGATGAAGTTAAGATATTTAAAGATGAAGGTGATCGCGAAGATGAGAAAATATCATCCGAGAACCTTTTAGTCGAAGAAAAGTCAAGTTTAATTGATTTAACAGAGAGTGAGGTATGATTTTGTTTCTCTTTGAGTAGATAAGTAAAATATTTGAAGTATAATATGAATATTGAATATATGAACTCTAACGAATTCCTTTATTCACACAGGAAAAGAGCAGCAAGACAGTGACACGGCCGGATCACAGTCCCGTATTTAGTGAGTATTTTAACTATTGTGCCAAAATGATATAAACTAACTCCTGGCCTTGTTTTCATCAATAACTATATCTAAAATTAAGAATATCATAATAGTACTACAAAGAACCTGAACTTATGCAGTATATGTCTTTAAATTATGTATTTCAAATAAATTTAACTTAAATTTAATTAATTTATTTTGTTTTGAAAAGAAGTTGAATCGTCAATCACGTGGTATCTGTCCATCCGACTAAAGCACTCTTACTTTTTCCTGCATACGCATGTGTATATATATATATATATATATATATATATATATATATATATATATATATATATATATATATATATATATATATATATATATATATATATATATATATATATATGTATGTGCTTGTAGGTAGCGACGTGAGTTCATGCGGCTGTGTCGTTAAGAACGTATGCATATGTGTATGAAGGTATGTTTGTTTGTGAATGTGTGCGGATTGTGTATGTATGCGTCATGCACTGTTTTTATAAACAAACTAAATAAGACGGCAAAAAACATGTGCTCACATTTGACGGCGAAGCCGATGTTGGTGTGTGGGGCGGGATAAATAACCGGCTGCTGATGTTGCTGCCGACGTCGCTGCCGCTGTCGTCGTCGGGGACTGTAACTTTAGCATCCGTTCCATGGTGCTAACAAGGTGATGCAGATCGGCTCGTCGACACGCTACTTCATTTCTTGTTTTTTTTTTTTTCTTTTTTTTTTCTTTTCTTGTGTGTTGTGTTTCTTTTATTTTTCTCTCTTTTTCTTTGTTGCTATATATTTTTGCTTTCTTTGGGCCATCAGCGGCTTACGTAGCATGTTTGCATGTACACACACACACACACATATATATATATATATATCCAGATTTCTAGTCAGATCCCATTTCAAGTCTCTACAATTTTAGTTCTAAAAATATAGCAGAATTATAGAATAGTAACTTGCTCACGTACCGAAATTTCAGTATATATTCCAATTCTCTCTTGCTCTTTAACTAATGCGATTTCGGTCATACCTGAAAATGTGTTTTCCATTTTACCAGCCCCCAATTCGAGAATATGTTGCAAATTTCAAGTCTCCAGCTCTATCTTCAATAGCGTCGATATGTTTTGCTCTGATCCCATTAAAAATGGGAAATAAGGGTATAATGCTTTTGTTAAATGTATGTAAGCAGAAGGGGGCGTGGCAGACCCGATTTTCTTAATGAGGGCGACGAGCTGAGTCGATCTCAGAAGATATAAGAGCTAGAGACTTGAAGTTTGGCATTTGTTTCCAAAAATAACTCCTCCAGTTCTTTTGTTATTGATTCAAAAACTGATCGAAAATCAGTTATAGAACTATATGTTTAAAGCAAGAGTCTCAAGAATTTTCATAATAGATTCGTGTTTTATTTTATTCCCCAAATTCACCACCCTTACCTCACATTTGAAATGACGTATTTCAAATACTGGAGATTTGTGATTTAGCAAATACATGTATATTAATGTTATAGTCACGACCATGGAAATGACTATATAAAGACGTCTTGGCTTTTAGTTTTTATTGAAATGTATGTAGGAGTGCATATTAACTGTATATATCCATATTATGCATTATGTATCTATTCTTGACTCTTGATTACGAAGAGCTGAGTGGACTCATCAATCTCCATCCTTCCGCCTGTGCGTTCATATTAACGAGACTTGAAAGTTAGTCCATCTATAATAGAACTTATTCAATAAGCAGATTTTCATAATACATAGATATGTACATACAAAATATCATTTGAAAATATAGTTTGAAGTATGATGACAAATGTTAGAATATTTAAAGGACTGAGTGATATATACCCAGTACAATGTATTTCGTATGTAAACTAAGGCCGTATGGAAAAATAATTATTTATAATATGCTTCTGCCATGTATATAATATATGCATATGTATGTACAATATGTACATGTACATATGTAGATATGTGTGTATTTAGGGGCATGCGTACCGGTATTAACAACAACATCTACATACATACATACATAAACACATACATACATGTATGTGCACATACAAAAGAAGATGGGCGTTGTGCTAAACATAACTTGTTAACAATAACATTGCCGTCTGCGTTTACGTCGCCGTTTTAAAAGCCCATAACAAAACAGTTAACGAGCTTTTTACCTTTACTTCGCCATTGAAGGAGATTCTGCGGAACACTGTTCGTTCATGCCGACCGTTAAAAAACAAAAAGAGAGAGATAACGAGTCGTAATCAGCCACGGGCCTCGGCGATCGCAGCTTCGCCTGGACTGGGACTGGAGTAGGGAAAAGGAACGGCGAGCATTGACAATTCTGCATACATATGAATGTACATATGAATGTATGTATGCACACAGACACGTTTCTATGTGTACATGCATGTACGTACCTGCATGTGCATGCGTGTATGCTTAGTTGCTCCAGAGTCTGGCAACAGCTCTCTCTCTCTCTCTCTCTCTCTCTCTCTCTCTCTCTCTCCCTCTCTCTCTCTCTCTTGAAAAAGTAAAATACATGCATATTTATTTATGTATGTGCACATGTACACACATATGCATGCCATATAAAAGAAATGTCAAAAAGTAGAAAGAATTTTGTTTATTTAAACTTTTGTTTATTTCGGTATGTATGTGTGTCCATACCATACAATACATACGTGAATGTGTGTAAAATGTGTTTACTATGCAAAAGATCAATGAATTTTGAATCAATATTTTGTCACAGCATTTGAGGTGAGAGAAAGTCAATTCGTCAAATTCCCGTACATACATACATACATATGTACAGAACTACGCATGTAAATGAAAAGAAATAATGTGCGTCGATCAGCTTGGATTCTTGAGTGCACAAAATACAGACGTGTGTAAGCTGTGCACATGCATCATACCCACACTCGCTCATACACGCGCGTGTGCTCATGCATTGGGGCATATGTGTGCATGGGTGTGTGTGGCTGTGCACATCCATACATACATACAATAAAATCTGTACCCCTTCTGTTGTTGCTGCTGGTGCTGCATGCCTGCCTGTATGCATGTGTAAGTGCGTATACGTATGTACTCGTAGGCAATACAAACACGCTCTGTGGCTGTATTTGTGTATCCTTGGAAATTAATGAGTTTTCGTAGAATCGACGACGGTCTCGTTCGTTCGTGCTGCTGCAGCCGCTGCCGACGTCGCTGCTGCAGTCGAATTTGTTAGTGTCTGTTGATGTTTTGAAGCTCTGCTTGATTCTTGTTGTTGGCAGACGCTTGTTGTCTCGAGAACGCGTGGATTATTTTGTTACCCATTATTTTTCGTACCTTCTTTGGCTGCTGCTTCTGGACTGCGGCCCAGAGGCCGAGGCAGACCACTGCTTCTGCCGCTGCAACTGCTACGTGCGTTGGCTAATTCCCAGTCCGTGCTTGCGGCTTCCTTCTCCTCCTAAAAATGTTGATTTAAGATATACATACATATATATGTACATGTACAATATTTTATTTTATTTATTTATTTTCTTTGTTTATGTCTTCTCTTCTCTTCTTGCTATATTATTTTAGGCCACTTTCGCGCTTCTTCTTTTGCTTGCTTTTCTAACAAGCTGTGAATTATTTAATGATACGATTCAGATATTATAGCTCAGTCGATCTAGCCTTGTTCGTTTTGTTGTCTCTAGCCGACACTGCTCGATTATGAGATACCGAAATCCAATTTCTATAAAGTAAACACGGATCTATATTTGCTCTAAGGAGATATAGTTTTATAACTGATTTTCGATGAGGTTTTAAGTCGACAACAAAAATATATGTTATGTATATATACATATGTATACTTTATATTCTCTGTCAACAGAAAACTTATTCAACAGAAAATTTCCCATTGTAAAGCCAGCTCTGCAGCCCAAGCTCAGTCGCTGAATCAGCTGCACAGTTAGCAGAACGCGTGCTTATGTGTGTATGTGGGTGCATGCGTTTGTGTGTGTGCAAGTGTTTTTGTATATGAGCATAAATAAGCTTAGAATTATGGGTTATCAGCTTTTTCAGGGTTCAGGGTATCTCCTAGTCGAGCAGTCTCGACTAGATCACTCTTGCTGAATCTATTGGGAAAATTATAAATTTTGTTTTGTTTTTCTTCAGATAAACTTGAACCTCATACCCCGACCTTTAATATGGGATATTTGGTGTCTCCGTACTCGTATGCTAATGGTACGCCAGGCGGTCTGCCCGTGACTATGGTAAGTTTCATTTTCTTCATTTTACATTTCTGTTTTACAATTTCCTTATCCATATGGGAAATACTGTGAATACTGGACATGCCATATGATATCTGATATCTGAGCACAACAATGGCATCAGGAGCTGGGCTTGCACAATTTTTGGCGACAAGATCCGTAGAAATACAAACAGACAACCAGACATACGGACAGTGTACAAAAGCACTATACCCTTTAATTTCGTAGACCGATAAAATTTGACGATAACGATTCGTAGGATAGTAATTATAACAAGAAGAGCTGTTGTGTTTATCAGTTGTCCAATGTATTTACACTTATATTAAGTTCTCAATTTCTTCGTTATTGGAATTTTATTTTTCTTTTATTTTTTACGCGTACTTAAACTAGGTGATCTATCCGCAGTTATTCGACTTGCTTGTAAAAAACTTAAAATTATTGAAACTGCAGTCATATTCAGGGTCAGGGTATATTCTTCTCGGACACTCTCCTTGAATAAATGTATGTGTCTTACAACTGTACTTTGCCGTTTGTCTAAACTCTGGATAAAAAGCTGCTCCAGTGCAGAATTCCGGACAGCTTTTAGTGTTTGCGCGCTTAAAAACGTAAATCATAAAGAAGACCTATAAGAGGATTAAGTAAATGCTTTCCTTTTTGTTGTGCGCACATCTTTAAGTAGGTTATTGTGCGTAGATATAGACATTCAATTTGATTATTAAAGGAATCTTGAATATCTTTCGGAACCCATTGAAAATGGGAAATCAGCGTATATTGTTTTTGCGAAAATGTATATAACAAACAGATGAAGGCGTGGCAGGCCCTATAAAGCATATATTCCTGGTCTGGTTGGTAAGCTAAGCCTGTCTTTCGTGTTTGTGAATCCGAGATCTCCTAAGCCACAAAAGCTTGAGACTTGAACTTATATATATATATATATATATATAAGTATACAATCGTTTTCTTTCCGATAACTCATCTATCGAGCTTGAACAAGATTGTGCGTGCTTGTGAATGCAAGCCATTTGGACGCTATGAAAACTAGAGATTTGAAATCTGGTGTATTCAGGTGACAGCCGAAGATTAGCAAGATATGGCCATAGAGGAGAATCACAAATATTAAATACAGCGTTGAGTTATTAATAAACTCATCTATTAAATTAAATGAATTTGTACGCCTCTGTGGAGGCGTGGCATATCGAAAAATACTCCGTAATTTTCACTTGTTTAGACCGTAAACATAAAAGTAAAAAAAGTAGTTCGACTAAACAAATTTGGCCGTTTGATTCGAGCTCGCACTTCAATCAAAGATGATGTTTGTTGTAAATAAAAGATACACTACGTCGGCCTTAATCGGTTCTAGTATGGCGTGCATCGCCTCAATCCCTGCTCGAACACGCAGTAGTTCAAACAGAGGCCCTTCACGTCAGAGGGCTACATACCAAACAAAAACCATTTTAAGACAATTCAAACACAATCCAATGCCAATTGTGGTTCTTGGAACATGCTGGAATGCACGCAGAGACCGTTTCAATGTATGCCTTCAGATGTATACATATATACATACATATGTACATTTTCACGACACACGCCTAAGTTCCTCAAACTAATTCGCACGACTATGTGGGGCGTGGCGTGGCCCATCGGTTACCTAAGCAATAGAATTTAAATAGTAATATCCTGCTCAGCACGATCTGGCCCACGTTATTCTTGGATGTGTTTTATTTTCAAAATGCATACTAATTGGTGTACATTACTCCTTATTTACTTACTCAAAAATAACACCATATCTGAAATACAGCACTTGGTGGACGAAACACCATTTTCTAGCGCTGTACAGAGATGAGGGACGTACTTCCGAAAACCGGAAACAGATCGTAGGGCAACCGAATCCCACGAAGACTCCTCGTGAGAAGAATTCGCCAAGCCGAATGTGGATAAGTCAGATCACGTTTGGTGCAAGATGATCTCAGATGAGTCAAAAAAGAATATTTTTGCTGGCACGGATACCAAATCGTGTGTACAAGTCCGAACAAAAAACAACAAAATACATACAAGTAAAGCACTGTCTTATGGTTTGGGTTTATTGAGGACATGATGGACCAATACGTTGCCCAAGTACTTAACAATAGCAAATAGTTCATGGACTTAAATAGATTTCTAGAAGTTCTACATAAATAAAAAAAAAAAAACAAAAATAAATTTGACTATTCTTAGTTTGTTGGTAATATATTATACTAAAATAAGATGCTATTATTTCTCAAGTGCTACAGCTGATCATTTTATGAACATGCTCAACACGATGTGTAGGGTAGGGGCACGCTGACTTTACTGGGACAGTGTGAGGAAAGCATTTTGCACTGCTTAAGTCTGACTAATGGCCAAACATTACGATTTAATATTTGGCTTTCATTAAAAAATGCCCACTCATTCAAAATTTGCTATGTTAAGAGTCTAGCTTAAAGACGTGCCAGACGTAACCGGGAATACTATTATAGCCTGCTCTCCCATTTTCAATGGTTGGGTTCAGGGCTTAAGCACCGGATGCAAACAAAGTGTCGTACAGCCCGACTGCAGCGATTTCCTACATAACGCAGAATGTATTAACATGGAATTGTCAAAGAATTCATAAAATGTGAACATTTAATAAACACACGCCTCTCGATAATTATAGACTTTAAGGACGAAAATAATTTGTATGGTATCGCGGCTTCCTCTTCAAAAAAAGGGGAACACGGCTTTTAAGGGCGGATCGGCTTATCATCACGATAAAAAACAATGTTGAGGGATGACAATAGTATAGAGAGATTCAAATAAAACTCTAGCCCCATCTCTATGCATTGTAGCAAAGCGATAATTATCTACATGTCAGGTTCATCTAATAGGTAATTAGGGGAGGTTTGTCATACACCCTCTAAGATTTATCTGCTCGTCCCAATACAGAAGGTTAGCTACGAATGTAGTTGCCAACAGCATATATCTATTTATATATATATTTGATTTTTAAATATTTTTTATATCCTTATATTTATATTTTGAAAGATATATTTGATCAATCAAATATGTTCACAAAATCTATTTAGACAGAAATAAGCTATGAAAGCAATACAGCTCTTAATATATATCATATGCAATAATAATATTAATAATAATTGAACTCGTCTCCGTCTCCGTCTCCGTCGAGAACACCATAAGACATTCCATGTGTACATTGAGCAGTTTGCAAGACTTTTTCTTTACACTAGGCGACGAAGCGTTCTGATTAGAAACGGATATATTAGGTTAACACAGGGACAATTGATGTTGGTGTCTATTTAATTTTTGGCCATTTATTTGCACGTGACCGTACACTGTGAAGCAAACATTTCGGCCAAAAGAAGCGAGAAGACCAACAGCAAAATGATTAGCGACGCTCTTGAATTGCAGTTTTTTGAAACCATGTGAAAGGTTTTTGTTGAGATTTATAAGAAATTTAGGCTAGAGAAATTTGCTTCGATCTTCTGTCATTCTTCGCATTATGGAGCGTGCACTATGTATGTGAAGGAAGTGTTTGTTAAGCAGTGTAATTTCGGCGAACGCACGCGCCAAGCGAAAGCCGAAACGACTAAGCAAAGGAAAACTTTCTGGATTGAGAGGTCAGCTTGGTCAGCTTGCTTAAAGAGAAAACCTCCTCTGATGGGGACAGTGAGAGACATCTCACGCCTGAATAGGTTTTACCACACGGGTTCCTTTTTATTTCCGTTTCGTTTCGTTTTGGGAGACCTCCAGGCTGCGTAACAATAAATAACAAAGGTAGGTTAACTGCAATACTTTGAGCAAACTTCTTAAGACCATAGAAAATTTGACATTTCTGCTCGCAAGCAGGTGTAACAGGTAGTTAACTTAAGGTGTCTACTGCAGCTCTGGATGAATAGGTTCAAGTTCAAATATAAAAACAAGAAATGGTGCTCTAATCGCTATGCAAGTGCTATGCTAGCAAATATCCTGAACAAAACCCAGGGCTGCCATTTAATGTATACTCTCCTACGTAGGACTACGGGTTCAATTGTGTGTACATGCATGCATGTTCATGTGAACTGGGGACTTGGGTGGCATTGTTGCAATTTACCCACTGTTTTAGTAATACTCAAGTGTGAGTGGATTTCTAAGGTATCCAAAATATAGCTCAAGGGTCATAGTGAATCTCAGCTCCCTAACTGCTGGTAAACCTGATTGAAAACTAAATTGATTTGTTGTTGTTGATTTTTGTAATATCGAAATAGGAAAATCTAATGGGACAAACAGTTTATGGGATCGTTAATCTGCTAAATGGTCTCTGCTTAAGTGTGAAGAGGTGTGGGATACACCTTCCTCTGACAGTTGCAAACATTTTTATTAACATCACTAAAATTGTTGCCCTGCAATTTATAATTTATAATTTTACAATTTTTACTCGCGTTCAATAACAAATTTTAAATCATGCATCGTCTGAAATAAATACAGTAGAATCCCCTGAGCGTCGCAATAACCGTACGGACGCTATTAGCGGACTCATTATAACCGGATTATACTGTAGTGTATATATCTACGCTTATTGGAGCTGTAAATAGGCCGATTTTTGATTTGTGAATGCTTACAATAGCATGGGATATCGAAAACGCTTAGGTAATCGTGGGGAGCCTGTGTCTTCTACAGTCTGAGAGCTGGAGAGAGCGAAACACAAACACTAAATTTTAAACAACTAAAATATAATCCGTGAGTATATGATTTGTAAGAATTGTAGGTCAAATAAGACTTTGCTCGATACTCAAGAACAAATTTAGCATTTGTGCAGGGCTCTTTAGTCCTTTTACTTTAATACTATACTTAAGTTTACTAACAGCTAACGCAGATCGGGTTGATACACTACTCAATTATATTTAACGTGTCAAGCATTTAACTTGATGCTGTTATGCGATTTCCGATTTTTAATGATTTTAAATGAAATATATGTTCAGTTAATACTTATATGAACTAACTCAGGGTTCGTTCGAGCGGCTAATGCCGTAGATAATCCATATAAATTCGTATTTTGCGACTTAGCCATGAAAGAGATTACAATAAAAGGCGGGAAAAGCAAAATAAGTTCTTCGACATTCATTCGACATTTTTCTTTTTGCTATTCAACATGCCGGTGGTCGGGAGTGACCGGTTATAAAGTACTCTTTAAAGTGTGATCTGCTTCCACGAGGAGCCTTTATGAAATGATTGATGAAAGATGAAATGAATCGAAGTCATAATCGCGAATCATCAATGATTTGAAGCAAAATTGATCTGCTTGAATTGGGTCGTGGAGGTGTCGGTGTCGTTACGTTTACATACACACATATATATTTAGATATACACACATGCTGTATGTGTAGGCGTAATGGCATCTGATGTCCGCAAGATAGAACGCTATATGCTCTGCATAGCCACTTTCCATTCAATGCAGGGTATACAAATTTTCAATTTAAATCTCTTTAATCAACGTCTACTACTGCTACTACCAGCACCGCGCAGTGCAACACCCCCAAAAGTACAGAGAACGCGTATTGCTCCACCCTCTTGGGCCGTATCTGATGTTGGCTGCCATCGGTTCGCTGTGCTTTGGTGGTAGAACTTTCTAGGCCTTCGTCGTCGTCGTCGTCGTCGTTGTCGTCGTTGTTGTGTACATATCAAACGAACTCTACTTTCGCCCTCTCTCTCTCGCTCTATCTCTTTCTTTCTCTCTCTCTCTCTATATCTCTCTGTTCTCCTTTTCTCTATTACTCACTCTTGAACGCGCTCTCCCTGTTGCGCTCTTTCGTTCTCTCTCTCTCTCTCTCTCTCTTTCTCTCTCCAACTGACTTACGTATGTAAACATAATCAACGGACTTACATCCACTACACACACATACATACTCAAACCTGTGAGTTGGTGTGCGTGCGGAAGCAATCTAAAAAAGCGCGCCGACTACCACAACTACAAATCCTAAACAGCAGCAACAAGCAGCAAAACCAACCACCCAAAATGCTCTGCGTTAAGTGCTGGGCTGTGGATGTGGATGTGCCTTTTAATGAGAGACAAAAAATAAAAACTGGGAAAAAAAACAACCCCCAAATCTTACGCTGCAATTCACTTTTAGACAATGGCGTCCAATTTCAATTCTTAGCATCATCTAAAGAAATTCATTTTCCTCGTCAGCTCTCATTTCCATTCCTCAATTCAGGTGATTCTTTAAAAAAACTTCAGCAATATCTGTTGGCGTAGAGTAGAATCTGACCTTAAGACTATTCTGGAGGCATTCAAATTGCATAACATAAAAAACATAACATAACATAAAGCATATTCGTATATTCTTCCGTCTGTCCGTCCGTCCGTCTGTATGTGTAAACGTGTTCTTCTCAGAAAATATAAAAGCTAGCGAATTATTCATTAGATATTATTAGATACCGGCTTAATTTGGATATATATCTTTCTCGGATAGTGGGCATCTGATAGTTGGGCACTCCCAAGAAAATGCTTTCTACTCCTTAATCGAGTTCCAATGGGCTCGCACTACCAAATACCATAGTTAAAAAAAAAAATATTTATCAATTTTCATCGAGTACAAAGTAAATAAAACAAGATTGCAAATGACGCAAAAATTAAGAAAAAATACGCCAAACGCAGGCACACACACATACACATTCGCACGCGTTCACAAACACACATGCACCAACACAAACACACACATACACACACACACATAGCTTGGCAGCACCATGGGAGGCGACCGTCGGCTGCTGTGCATTGGGGAGGTGGGTGGTGTACGGGTCGGGTACCGTCGGATATCGTCGGGTAGCAATGGACTCGGGGAGGTGTTGGGGCTGGGGCTGGGGGCACCGCTTAAAGCAGTGGGAAAGCCGCTGCGGCGTTGGCGGCACTTTTTATATTCGTTTAGCGGCGGCAACATCAAAGGCATATTTTCGGTTTCGCTGACTCGCTTGCTTTGTAGCCGGTCACTGCTTGTTATTATTGCTGCTGCTGTTGTTGCTGCTGCTGTTGTTGTTGTTGTTTTTGTTGCTATTGTTTGCATGTTATTGTCGATTTGTTCATCAACGACGGCGACAACAACAGCAACAAATACAACATCGCTGATAATACGGAACAAGCTTACAAATATACTCACATATACATGTATGCACATATGACGCACACCCACACCCACACACACACATTATATATATATATATATATATACATATATACAGATAGAGAGAACCTATTCAAGACATTATTACATTATTGAAAGGAATTTCTATGCCCACATATGGATGTGGCCTCAGATATATAGAACTATGAGCAAATATATTATTCCTTTCCATGTGAATTTCGAACAAAATATAGGGCAGCTTAAAAATTAAATTTTAAACTGATTCATGAACTGATGTTGTAACTATATATTGCTTCAGTCACGTGGCAGATCAGAGAATTCTATATCTGCTAATTGTTTTATAGAGAGCTGATATTTCAATCATTCTTCACTTCTATTATACACATGCACACTTTCATGCGCAGGCATAGGTACGCGCTCTGCTTACTGCGCAGTTAGCAGCGACTGCGCTTCTTGGTTGAATTCTCTTGTATTGGGACTATCTTCATCAAACTTTCAATTTTCAACTTGCAATACGTTCATTTCAAATTTATGATCCAAAATCTGTAAAGTACAACATCTTTGTAGTTTTCAAATGCACATACACAGACGTCTCTAGGTCCGCTTGAAAAGCCAAATTAATTTATCGATTATTGTCGATATACAAGAAATTGGGTTAATTTTCAGAGAGCATAATATAAACTCGTAGTCTCTAGCTCCTAGCTTTTGTGAGATCCCGTACGCATAGTCAGGCATGGCTAGATCAACTCATTGTTCAAAATCGATTGTTATCAATGATTTGGAAATTTAACGAGTTATCGAGATGCTTCCTCTCTGAACATCGTCCTTATAATTATTAAACAATTAAAATTTCGGAAATGTAAACTGATTACATAATAAACATTAATACTTGTTCTTTTTATACTCATTCACGAAGTGAATTAGTATATTGGTTTTGTGCATGTCCGTCCGTCTGTCCGTATGAACGCAATCAATTTCGGCGCTATTAGAGCTAGAGACTTGAAATTTGGAACACATACCCGTGTATGTCTCCGATTTATAAAGTGTTAAAATTTCCCGATCCGCTCACTAGGGGCGTGGCAAATCGGAAAATGCATTTTCCGATATTCCAGAAATCATATTGGTTGAAGAGCTAGAGCGCTGAAATTTGGAACGTAGATTCGTGTTGACAACCCAAAATCAAAAGCTATGGCGGATATATCTACGCCCATTGGGGGCGTGGCAAATCGGGTAAAACTGTATCTCCTAGAGATTTAAAGCTAGAGCGCTCAAATTTTGCATGTGAGCTAATGCTACGATTCTATAAAGATTGGGGCGTGGCAAATCGAATCTGAAGATATAGTGATTTTGCAAATTCTGCTATATTTTAAGCACTATTGATGTTAGAGACCTGAAATTTGGTATATATACTCAGGTTGATCACCCAAGACCAAAAAGCTATAGTGGATATATCTCCGCCCACAGGGGGCGTGGCGTTATATCTCCTACAGTTATAGAGCTAGAAGCTTCAAATTTGAATAGTTGAGTTACTGGTAGCCTGCTCTATCGATGGGTGTGGCATTTCAAAAAATACCCTGTAATTTTCACATCTTTTGAGCGTAAGCTTTTAAATATAAATCAAAATAAAATAGCTAAGATAAAATCATTCTGCGTCTTTGCCTACAGCGCCACCGCGCTTCTATCTAACACGACTTGCGTTGCCTCAACCATCGTCACCACAGTTCCGGTTGTTTATCTGTTAGCGAAAAATGATATATGTAACTTCAGTGCTAGAGCGTCATCTCACAAAACTAAAATAACGACTGAAAAATTCACAAATCAATCGCAATTCCTAGAATAGGATAGAAGCCGCGCTTTTGTCTGTACGCATAGAATAAACGATAATAGTTTATATAATTGATAGTTAAGCTACTAAAAACCTCCTCTATCGATTACAAGTAAGAAAGCTCTAGTCTAGACTGCTCGACTACGAAATAACCTGATCCCTTCCAGGAACTGATATTTCAAGAATTCTTCGCTTTTTTCTGCTTCAAAAGAAATACAAACACACAGAGGCACGCACGTATAAACACACATTAGCTGCAGTGTGGGCTTACTATGGGAACTTAATTGTTTAATAACTGTTCTTGTCGATGGACTATCTTCATGAAACTTTTATATCGTGATTAAAATATTGAAATGCATGAATTTGCCAAAGCACAAATCTCTAGTATTACGGACAGACGGACATGGCTAAATCGACTCAGCTCGTCGCCCTGATCAAGAATATATATACTTTATGAGGTCTGCCACCTCTCCTTCTACCTGTTACATACATTTTAACATAACCATTATACCCTGATTTCCATTTTCAATGGGTTCAGGGTATATAAATAATTTGTAAGCCACTTTTTGTGCCGTGCCATATTGAAAATTGTACATGCGAGAGCCGGAATGTGAATGAGTATTCCGCAGTTGGTAACGCCCGACTGCAACGTTCTTACTTGTTATACTCTGATACCATTAAAAATGGTTTTGTGAAAAGTATGTAACAGGCAGAAGAAAGCATCGCAGACCCTATAAAGTATATATATTCTTGATCAGGGCGACGAGCTGAGTCGATATAGCCCTGTCCGTCCGTCCGTCCGTATGAACACCTAGATCTCAGAAGATATAAGAGTTAGAGAAACGCAGTACAAGTTTGTCATATTTTTTCGATAACTCATCCGATTTCTTTTTATCGAAAATAATCGATAAATTGATTTTGTTTATGCAGCGTAATTTAAACACTTTTAGTCCTGGAAACTTCATATTTACTACTACTACTACATACATCTGATCAATACGCAGATTTTGGATACCACGACCCCTTCACCACCAATTTGTAAAAAACGTATTTTAAGTACCAGAGACTTGTGCTTTGAAATGTATACACATTTGCACATTGTGATCACGTTCTGAAAGTTTGATGAAGATAGTCCAACTACAAGAGAAATTATTCAGCAACAAAATTCTCATAGTATTGCCCACACTGTAGCGCAGCCCAAGCGCAGTCGCTGCTTACTGCGCAGTTAGCAGAGCGCGTGCTTATGCGCGCGCAAATATCAGCGCCTTGTAGGGATCAGGGTATCTCCTAGTCGAGCAGTCGAGCAGTCCAGCAGTCCATTAAAAATAGGAAATCAGGGTATAATGGCTTGTTCAATGAAGAAGAAGGCAGAAGGGGGCGTGGCAGACCCCACAAAGTATATATATTCTTGAAAGGGGCGACGAGCTGAATCGCTTTAGCCCTGTCCTGTAATGAAATATCAGTTTCACGAAGAGTTCAGGGGATCTCGTAGTCGAGCAGTCTTGAATAGAACCTTCCTTCCCACTTGTTTTGAACAATTTTGTTCTTGTAATTCGAAAAGTAATTAGCCATGACTGCCGGCTGCCGGTCTTCACGTGTCAAGGGAGTGGGATGAACCTAATTTAGGCACAATCAGCACAGCACAAACAGGCCTGCCCGTTAAACAAGTTAGCTCTGCTGTGTGGCATTCGCACACATTAGGTTTCGCCCTTCATCGGAAAAGCTCTACACATGGGCAGGTGGTTGAGGAGGCCCAGAGAGAAGGTCAACAGTAGTCCACTGACCTCTTCCACTGTACTGGAATTCAATCCCAGCGATTTCTTCTATTAAATACCTAACGCTTCCCAGAAGCAATTCATTGAATATAATCTACTTTAGTCGGGCATGCATTACATATTAAATATGATGTAATATGAATTCCAAGCCCATTTAAAGCATTTAAAGCAAATATATGCATATATGTGCGTATATCTAAGTTCAGTCATTGAATTGATATTAAGGTCGCTGTTAACATGTTCTAGCTGAATTACCAAACGTTGTTGATGTACACATGGACACTTGGACTAAATTATATTACATAGAGTTGCTCGTGCCCGACTGTAAGAATTCATATTTGTAGTGGTTTCTGTTTGTATATTTGCAGAAGACAATAAATAATATTTAAACATATGCATAAATTAATGTTCGTCGGGCCCACCCGATATTACTATATTACGGGCTTTGAATTAAATTTTGTTTGCATTTGCAGGCAAATAAAATTGGTCTACCTCCATTCTTCTGTCACAATGGAGATCCATTAACAACACCACCGCCTGCACATTGTGGAATACCTCCTTATCAGCTGGATCCTAAAGCAATAGGTAAGTGTATTATTTTTTGTTTGTTTTTTAGTGATGATATTACATGATGTCTAAGTTAATAATATAAGGGCATCGCCAGAGAGAGAAAGAGAGAGAGAGAGAGAGAGAGCGCCAGCGAGAGAGAGGAGGAATGGAATTGAGGGAAAGAGCTGCTTCATTAAAGCATTCCTCACTTTGAAGCCTGCCAATAATCGAATTCGAAGATTTTCGCATATTTAAATGAAAATGTATTCGAAAATGCAAATGTATGCGAAGCCGCAAATACCATGAATATGATAATGATTTGTCAATTGTCTGGAAAATTGCAATCATTGTCTTGAACTAATAGAGTGCTCTGAAAGAATATTTGTGGAGCATGAGTGCCATTAAAACCCTAAATTCGCTTTGACACATGAACGAATCAAAAAATTAAGTAATTCAGCATTTTATTTCTATTAGTCTTAATTTCTAAGCAAAAGGAAATGTCGCACATTTCCGTTTGTCCAGATAAAGAAGACATACGGACAGACAGGAACACAATCGTCAGACTCGTATAAATGACAACTAAGCTCAATATCGGTCTGACTTTGTGTTTGCATTTGTGATCACAAGGGAGGGGAATGGCAGATAGTCATGAAGGATGAAAACAATTAGTGAAAAATAGTTATTATGCAATCGGAGTAACCCAACCGCGAGCTATTGACTTTCTCACCCTTCATCTGAAACGAAATTCAAACAAATTATGAAATATAATAATTGCACATGATGAGATTCCTTCTTGTTATTATTATTATTATTATTATTTTTTTTTTTTTTTTGTATGCTCGATTAGGGCGTCCATTCATACTGTCAAATTTGCCCTATCCATCTCTCTCTCACACACACTCTCTGTGGTTTGTTAAGGATTTCGCGGTGGTTGGCCGTTTAAGGGCTCTGCTAATGGGTATATATGGTCGGGGGGTACGTTCGACTGGTTGGATCTGAATGGAAGCCAGCAGCGTAAATAAAAGGCCATGCACTTAAGAGCTGCTTGCGGATTACATGGCATTATGATCCTTAACAATGGGTGCCATACTAATAATTGAATAACACAATATACAACAAAAATCCGACCTAGCTGCGACTCTGATTTCAGATCGACTCTGGCGAGGGGTAGCAATGCCACTCTCACACCAGTCGCACCAGTCCAGCCACCAAACATAATGCAAATCATTCTCTATGAAATTATTATATGCTGTTAAGAGGCGTGTAATTTATTGTTTTCATAAGTTTTGATCTCTATATGTTTGGCATATTTGAAATTACTTCATATATGTCATATTTACCCTTTGACACGTTATTTTCTTAGAAATTTAGATAATTATGATTTTTTAGATTAAGTGACGATAGGGAAATCTATTCAGCGAGACTTCTCACTGACGAGTGAATCTCCCGGCAGAGACCTATATATTCTCAAGTACAGTGGACCCTCGGATAACGAACATTTGCATGCAATTTAGGTGCCTAATTTGCAACATCTTGTTTATTAACCGAGGGACCACTATATTCACATTGTCCGCTTCGGTATCAGTTGGTTCTCCATGTTCCATGCAAATAATTTAAATTTTAAATAAATATATCATATCAACCATCAACTATCAGCTATAATTGTATCCAAACTGCATTTAGTACTTATAGGACAACTTGTGGAATGGGTTAGAAATAATCAAGAATGATTGTAAGAACTTAAGTACATTAATGGTAGTTATTTTCCAAAAATATAACATATAACTAACTCCCTGATTCAAAAACTCGAAGGGGATTTATATTGTAGTTTTTGCTTACAATCGAAATGATATGAAGCTGCTTCGATTGCGCTCAACTATCAAAATGAAAGTGGTTGGGGTAGAACACTTTCTGCTACATATACCATGTAGCGATCTATTCTGCATTATTACCTAATAATAATGCCACGGTGTGTAATTGGAGCTTAGTGGGCACCGGTTGCTCTCGTATGTACCGATGATATTGTGTATCCTCCCACTTCGTGAATGAGTATAGCAAGTAGATTTTCAATAATAGAAATATAATTTAGAAACAAGCCGCAAAGACACGCAAGTTTCAATGTAAATTGCGTAAACTGTATTTTGACATAATCTGTTTGCGTTACAATATAAACGCCTAATTGTTGGCCCATTGAGGATGCGCTGAATAGGAGGGCGTTTTTTCGCCTTGACCGCCAACCGTCACCCCAGCCCACTGTCAGCATGAAGTGGACTACGCGCATGGCCTTTGACAGCAGGGGTTGGCAGTGCAAACAACCCCGACAGCTCGTGCCCGTTCATCGGGATCGAAATTGGGTTGGGATCGCAATCGTCGTCGTCGTCGTCCTTGGCACATGCCTCTTTAGATTGCCCGATAATGATATGCGCAGCTTAAGTATTACCCACAGCACAAATAGCTGCATTGAACATGGCCAGAGGAGAATGGGAATTGGGAGTGTAGTTTAGAACGGAACTGGGAACTGTGAACTGGGAACTGGAACGGGGACGGGGACGGGAACGGGTAACGGCTTTCCTCATTTTAAAGCAATAAGCTTTAATACGACATTCGCAATGACAAACGGGGTTGACACTCATGAATTTATCCGGACCGAGATGTATAGGCTACGTCGACTAAATAACATCCTTTAGTTTTTAATAAATATGTGAAATCAATTTTTACTAAAAGACTGCAACATCTTATAGTCTCTGACTTATGATGAAATAAGAGTCTTAGCACCTAGGATAATTTTAATAGATCTATAGAATACAAAAACAAATAAAATGATCAAAGTATTACAGATTTATATATATATATATATATATATATATATATATATATATATATTTCTTTACTATTCAAAGTGATTGATGAATATGATTCGGATATCTTATATTTTATTGTACACATATATATATAAATATATATGAGTGCTTTGCTTCAACTAATAGAATGTATCGCAAATTTGTAGGGCAACGCACTTAAGGGTTGCGAAGCGAACGACAAAAAGATATCAGTATCACTAATGCGGCCAGACTCATTCAACTAGAAATCTAAAATGAAAAATAAAAAACAATTAGGAGCGAAAATGCTCGACTAAGAGATACCTTGAGTTGCATATTCAGGACTTATATTTAGCTTAACATCGATTTGTCTTCATAGAAATATTGTCAGTTCATCGTTATATAGTAGGCAAACATTGGAACATTCGATCTGGAACTGCGCTTAGCTATCATATGGAACGATTTATCAAATATCTGAAATTAATTTTTAGCTACATTGAAACGTCCATCCTCACACAGATGGTCGTGTTTCAGATGTTCATCCTGATTAGGAATAGAAGCAGCTCCCTGCTCTACGTTTCTTATCTCCAGTGACATGATCTATACACTGCTTTCGCATTTTCAATCAGCATAGGGTATCTAATATAGAGAACGCCTAATGAATAAAAAACATGTTGCACAACCACATAATAATGACATCCTTTTCTGTCGCTAGATTCGTGTCTTTTTTTGCGCGAGCCCTTTGCGCCCCTCTGTCGCAGCACACGCACTCGATATAGCCCGCGGGTCATTGCTGTGGCAAATGACAGACCCTTTACACCCTTTTCCCAGCTTTGGATATGACCATGCCGTACTATACTCTACCATACAATACAACTTGAAAATGACAACACTAAGAAGTTCATTGTTCAGGGGGAAAAACAACAATAGCCATCGGTCCATGAAATAGATGCGACAACAAATCTTCAATTAAAATGAATATATGAGACATGAGAGAATTGGGAAATGCAATTTACTAAATAATCCCATATTTACGCATCTGAAAACAAATGTAAGAAGGGGGATTCTTTATTCGCCCATGTGAATTTAGTTATCTCTGTCTCTGTCTCTATCTCTCTTTTTCTCTATCTCTCTTTCTCTGCCTCTCTCCCTCGGTCTTTCTATCTCTGTCTCTCTACCTCTCTCTTTCTTTGGTTTCCTCTATTTACCTCTGTCTCTCTTCTTCTTTCACTCTCTTTTTCTCACTCACTAAACAATTTTGGAATATTCAGTTGGGGCTCAAGTTGAACAAGTTATATATTCAGAAACTAATTTGAGCTGAAGAAATTCCGCTGAAGAGATGTAGTAAGCTAATATTAAACTCAAATGTTAACAGAATCAATAGCAATTTTACCCTGATTTCAATTGTCAATGGGTTCAGGGCTTTTTAGTATAACAATGCAACATCATTTGTTGATTGACGACCAAATACCGGATTGTTGTAATAATTTACATAAAAAACAAGTCAGACAGCTCTAGTCGAGACTGCTCGACTAGTAGATATGCTGATCCTTACGAGGAGCTGATATTCCATGCGCTCTGCTAACTGCGCAGTAAGCAGCGACTGCGCTGGGACTGCGCTGCAGTGTGGGCAATACTATAGGAATTTTGTTGCTGAATAATTTCTCTTATAGCGGGACTATCTTCATCTAGTACTTAAAATAATTTTCAAAAATTTGTGACGAAGGGGGCTTGGTATCCAAAATCTGTAAATCTGAAGTCTCCAGGTCCGAAAGTATTGATATTACGCTGTATAAACAATATCAATTTATCGATTATTCTTGAAACTGTGTCTCAAGAAACCCTGAGCCAAGATTCATTTAAAATCCAATTTCCTTTGATACGAAAAACAAGTAGAAAAGATATAGTCGGGATCCCCACTAAGATATTTTTTCCGTACGTTGATCCAGCACTTAAAATAGGAAATGGTTAAAACAAAAATGGAAATATTATAAAATACACATGAATCTTTACTTAAATTTGGAGAGATATCATTTTGATACTCATTCACGAGAGTGAAATGAGTATATTTGTTTTGTGCATGTCCGTCTTGCTGTCCGTATGAACGCAGTTTTTTTCGGTGCTATTGAAGCTAAAGACTTCAAATTTGGAACACATATTCGTGTATATCTCAGATTTATAAAGTGTAAAAATTTTCCGCCAACTAGGTGCGTAGCAAATCGGAAAATGCATTTTCCGATATTCCTGAAATCATATTAGTTCTTCAACTAGAATACTGAAATTTGGAACGTAGATTCGTGTTGACAACCCAAAATTAAATCAATGGCGGATATCCCATCTCCGCCCACAGGGGCAAACCGCAAAAGTTTATATCTCCTAAAGTTTAAGAGCTAGAAGCTTCAAATTTAAAGTTACTAGTCGCGTCCTCTATCGATGACCCAAAAATAATTGTTACGCCTCTTTAGGGGCGTGGCATATAAAAAACAAAATACCCTGTAATTTTCACATTTTTTGAGCGTAAGCATTCCAATTTTGCAGGTAGGTTACCATTAGCTTGTTCTAAAATTTGGCCAAAAATGAGGTGTCTACGGCCACAAGGGGTGTGGCAATCGCCATTTGTAGTGTAAAATTGCGATATTTATATGCGTGAGCCGTCTATATTATAAATAGACTTAATATGCATTGACAACACGGAAGAAAACATTTTGATGGAATTTAAAAAATATTAATTAAATTTAAATTAAATTAAATTATAAATCTTAAAAAATGTACAAAGCAATAAAAGTTTTCTACGGGGTTCGAACCACGATAATCTACGCCCACTAGAAGCGCGGCGAATCGGCATTTATAGCGACCAACTGCATACGGACTGTGAGTGAGTATTCTGTAGTTGGTAACGCCCGACTGCAACGTTCTTACTTGTTTAACTGTTATCGATTTTCAGAAACACACTCAATATGCGCGTGGTATATAGGGACATCTTCAGAGGTCGACGCGTTCATACATACGGATAGACGGACAGAAGACAGACGAACTTTTTTCTTTCTATTTCTTAGTCTATTTTCTGTAACTATCTTGCCATTTTTTCAACACATTCCGATTTAATTACTAATTGTTATCTTAAAATTATATTAACTATATTTAAGTTCTTTTAACCTTTAGTTTAAGTTTTCATGTTAACACTCTCTTTGCTTAGTTCAATACTATCACTGACCATATTTGGCTGTGAATTGGGGCATAGCTGGGCGGACTGACAAATAAAATACCCCCATCGGGTTGGTGATACTTTTGTAATAATTTTCTGTACTTTTTTAGGCTTTACATGTATAGTTTTAGTTTTTTCCACCTAAGTTGACTTGTGAATTGTCAATATCTTTTAAATAAATAAATAAATCGACTCAGCACGTCGCTCTGATCAAGAATATATACTTTATGAGGTCTTTCATGCCTCCTTCTGCTTGTTAAATACTTTTGACAAAACCATTATACCCTGGATCCTGGTATAAAAACGCGAGAAATCATTTGCATCACCAAGTTTGGACCTAGAGGCAGTGTGGCAGTGGGCAGTAAGATAACCCAAAGTCGATTGATCCAAATATATTTTGAATTTCTTCTCTTCTCAAAGTGTTAGACTCTGATAGCTTTGCTATACATCATTCGTTTAAAAATATGTATTATAGTTGATATCGTATTATCGTATATATTTGAGCTGGTTACCGTCGAGATACTTTGCAATCTATGTATAATTGTATAAATAACGATATATTAACAATGTGTGTAATTGATTTTCTGTTTCTAATTGATCAAACATACTATTGTACAAATTGTACCTTCTGAAGCTCTGATGCTGTTACGCTGTGGTAGATCCTTTATTAGTATTGATAAAAAGGAAATAGCTATGCCTACTAGGGGGGACGTGGAATGTTCTTGAATCTAATACGA
This sequence comes from Drosophila mayaguana, assembly GCA_037075325.1. Taxonomy (NCBI): domain Eukaryota; kingdom Metazoa; phylum Arthropoda; class Insecta; order Diptera; family Drosophilidae; genus Drosophila; species Drosophila mayaguana. The sequence goes on from JBAMCG010000104.1 coordinate 887,403, forward strand.
AGCTCTAGTCACATAGCAAAAAATTGCTGATTTTTACTTTTGACCAATTTGTACTTCGACTAGTCTCATTTATTGATTCCATTTGTAAAATTTCAATATTTGTCTTATTATATGATCGTTACAAATTAACCATGAATTCTTGTTTCTTCTTTTTAGGCTTAACTCGTCCTGCTTTGTATCCTTTTGCAGCCACGCAATATCCTTACCCGATGCTAAGTCCCGATATGTCTCAAGTAGCTACATGGTAAGTTGGAAATGGGAATGATTAGTATTTCTCAAACAGTTCGAGCTCTTAGCTAATTGGCTATGTCATCTCTTTGATAACTGCGATGATACCAGATGATGGACTTCAATGAAACGTCCACCACTTGATCTAAATATTTTATTAAACATGCGGCATATGATTCAAGAAAACAAATGCAAAACTTTATCATATCTGAAAGGTGTTAATTATGATTATCTTGTTTCGGTCCCATCTTTCTTAGGCACACACCATCTGTATACTCCGCATCTAGTTTTAGAACACCCTATCCCTCCTCGCTTCCGATTAATACAACGCTGCCAAGGTGATTATAAAATTCATTTCTATATATAAAAGAGAGTTGAGAGCGAATTGCTTAAATTTTTGGACACTTTCAGCGATTTTCCATTTCGGTTCTCTCCGAGTCTGTTGCCTTCGGTTCATGCCTCATCACATCACGTATTGAATTCCCATCCAGCGATTGTAGCATCTACGACAAAGCAGGATTGCGGCGTACAGGATTCCACAACGAACAATCGATATTCGAGGTAAGTCATATCTAAATATATGTAATATATAGATCGATATCTTAAATTTTCGCAATATCTTAAATTCGTTATAAAGCTAAGGATACAATATGTCGGATGTCTAGAGATACTTCTAAATACTCATATAGAGTATCAAGTGGTTAATAATTACGTAGCTTTGGTCATATACTGAATAATTGCTACGTATATTTACTTCTAATTTGTTATACCCTGATCCCATTAAAAATGGGAAATCCGGGTATAATGGTTTTGTAAAAAGTATGTAACAGGCAGAAGGAAGCGTGGCAGACCCCATAAAGTATATATATTCTTGATCAGGGCGACGAGCTGAGTCGATATAGCCCTTTCCGTCTGTCTGTCCGTCCGTCCGTCCGTCCGTCCGTCCGTCCGTATGAACGCCTAGATCTTAAAAGATATAAGAGCTAGAGACTTCAAATGCGAATGTTTGTTTCCAAAATCGACCACAAATGTTCGATTAGAATTTAATCAGGTGGCTGGTCTGGTGGTTTCATAACGTTTCAGATCAGCCAGGACATTTCCAGATCAGCCAAGTCTGGACAATTCCCGCAGTGTGTTTCGGGTCATTACTTTGGTAAAATCTGAAGTCATCCTGTATGCCCCGTTTCTGGGCACTTTGAATTAAATTGGACTTCACAATATCAAGACATTTGCCTTTATCCATCGTAGTCTCAATAAACTCCAAGTTCCCCACACCGTCTGCCGACATACAGGCCCTAACCATAACGGTGCCTCCGCCATGCTTTACTGTAGCTCTCGAAGTTTTTGCGTCAAGCTTTGTATTAGGCTTACGCCACACATATGAGGGCCCATCCGACCCAAACAAATTAAATTTTTTAGGTGACACTTCTTGTTTTAGTCGCTTACAAAAGGTATCTTGCGTGGTACTCTGCCATTTAAGTCATGTTCCCGAAGCACGCGGCGAATAGTTTCTGGGTGCATGTGTTGCCCAATTCGTCCTTAACATCATTGGCCACTTGTCGAGCTGATATCCTTGAGTTGTCCCGGATTTCTCTCACAATATAGCGGTCGTCCGTGGGATTAATAACTTTGTTCGGAGCATTTCTACCTTTATAGTGGGTTCTATTTTCACGGACAAATCGGTATCTAATGTTTTGAACTGTATAATGACTAAATCCAACCATCTCAGCAGGTTTTCAATGGAAATAGCTATTTTTAAAGTATTTGAGAACAAGTTCCCGCTGCTCAATAGATGTGCCTGGTCCCATTTTGCTAAATTCCCTTTTTTACAAATTGAGCTCTCAAAATTTAGCACAAATTTATGTCATAACATTGCGAAAACCATGAATAAAGCATATAACAAGAATCTACCGTTACATTGCCAAATATCGGATCTTAGATCAACTGCAAAGTTTGTGGTTGAAATAAGCTGTGGAACTGTTTTGGTCTCATTTCTTAGTTTTTAATCATTACTAAATATTGAAAAAATATTTAAAAAACAAATGAATTAATTTTGTGTTAGTTTAGACATCACACTAATAACCTGCGTTTAAATTTTTTGGATATCCCCAATAGTTTAGATTTTATAGACCAGCAAACTTTTTTTGAGGTGCTGGTTGAAATAAGCTGTGAACCACTATATATATATATATATATATATATATATATATATATATATATATATATATATATATATATATATATATATATATTGTATTGTGATATATATATATATCACAAAAAAGGTTTTTACATATATATTATAATCGTCTATCGATCATTAAAGACTTCTATATTTGTGGCTTATTGGGTGGGCGCCTAATGGACGCCATATTTAATTTACACACAACCCATTTGAACGCACATACACACGCACGCACGTACACAGCGACGTACACTCACATACACATGCACACACTACAGAAATGTAAACTTTCCTATTGGCCCACTCCAATGCTCGCGTTTGCGCATTACTAAGCAACCCCTAAGGGGCTTTGCCCTGCACTGCCGCCTTAAAAAAAAAAAAAACAGAAGTAAAAAAAAGAAGTGAAAGAGAGGGGGAGTGAACCGAAGTGGTTCAACAATCTGCCTTACATCCAGTTTTATTTAATTTTATGTATTTGAAGTGCGATTTAGGTTACTGTCAATTGCATTTCAAATTTTCTATCCCTCTTTGAAGTGTTCCTTTATAAGACTATATTTTATAAAAATAGTTAATTTCTTATATTGATTCAATTCCTTGCATTCAAAAATAATTAAATAATAATAGAAAACTATATTATTGGGAAATTTTTATATTTCCCATTTATTTGTAGGGAAATAATGGTAATTCGTATCGAATCACTCGTTTTTCACCAACAGATGGCACCACTGTGTTTCTTTCTCAATAAACAGCTGCACAACTGTTCACATTAGCGAACAGCAAGCACGACCCCAAACGATAGTAAATTACTCTGAACTATCGCGTAGCTGAGCTGACGCTGATTTAGATTATACTTTAAATGCTCGCTAAGCTAATAAAAAGTGTGTATTAAATATACACAAATATGGGCTTAACTGGATATGTTTATATGTATATTTATTATTTTTTGTACTGTTAATGGCTTTTGCAATGTATACATAATCTAGGCCATCCTTCAATGATTGAAACTGAACATCTTTGAAAAAGTTATATTTCGTGTAAAGCGATTAATATATAATTAATTATTAATTAATTAGGACAGTTTCAAATGTGTATGAAAAAAGGTTGTAATCGATTCATAATTGAGTTAAAAGAATAATAAGAATTTGAAGTAAAAGAATATATTAAGTAATACTATTCACAACTAAAGAAGGTCGACTCGATTAATAAATTAATTTTTTCAAATGCAAACAAAATTTCCATTATTAATATATCAAACAATGAAAATGCGCCTTCTTTAATAATTACAACGGCTCAGTTGATGCTGAAGCTCTCTTTTAGTTAAAGCATTTGAAAACATTGTTCGAGAGGGGAGAGAGGGCAAGAGAGCCTTTCTCTCTTCTCCGCCTTGGTTCTATCTTTCTCACCGCGCAAATATTTTGTGAATTGTCGCACACCGGTCTCTCTCTATCTCTCTTCTCTCTCTTTCTCTTTTACGCTCAGCCAGAGAGAGGCGAATAGTCGAATACAACTGTAAATTTTAGCTTAAAAGCCTCCGAAAGTCGGAAGTAATTCGTCAAAAATTGTTGGCCAGACAGTTTTGTTAAAATCAAAAAGAAATCTGCCAAAATTAAAGACTAGCATGAAATCTATTTAAATCGCCAATCTCAAAATCCTAGAGTGCCTCAGCATAACTAGAACGAATCCAGCTTGAATGTGTCGCCATATCAAATATGTCCAGTGTGCCAAAAACAAAACAAAACAAAAAAAAAAGAAGACCAAAAGAAATAAAATATTTACAAATTACTAAACTCTTAAGTTGTGCATTTTGTTAGTGAGAATTCAATTTCCAATTCAGTCGAAGAAAGTATGTGTGAATTTTAAGTGCGTCTCTAATAACGGAAAATGTCTCTACATTAAATTACGAATTATATGTATATACATATATACACATCACTAAAATGTGTTTAAGGCGACGGCCATAAATCAACTCAATAATACATACATACACGCACTGTATATGTGGTTATGTATATACATATATATATATATATATATTTATATAACTATATAAATATATATAAATAAATATATATATATATATATATATATATATATATATATATATATATATATATATATATACAAGTCAGTGAAAGATAGGCAAAGGGAGAGCGAGAGAGATGGCACGAGCTTTTTATTGTAATAGACTTAAAATAGTGAAGCTTGAGAACCGATTTAATCTTAAAATGTTTCTATTGTAATTAAAACTGATATCATATATGTATTTTTATCTAAATTATATATATATATTTGGAATTTACTCTAGTCCAAAATCCGCAACAGGCAGGCAACAGGGTTGTAGATATTGTTGTTTACTGCGCTTGTCCGCTGGCTCTGCTTACTTCACTAGCGAACGGCTGTTAACAACTGTGCAATACTCTACGAGCAGGTAGATGGAATTGTGTTTGATTACTTTAAACTTGACGCCTTTGCTTGCTAGCGAACCAGTCCCACACCCATTTAGATTGTAGAATAATAACGAATATACTCGCTTTTGGTTTGTTACTAGTGGTTCAAATGCTATACATGTTTGTATGCTCAGGAGAGAGCTTTTTGACAGCAAAGCATCCACGAGAGAGCAATATATTATAGCTATGAGTACCTCTCCTTTAGTTTCTCTCTCTGGAAGAGCTAGTCGAGTAAATTTTGAATAGCTTTTGAGGCTGGTGTAGGTCAAGAACAAAAAATAAAGTCATACCATTGGTCAAATTTCGATAAATGGACATACATATATACATATATGTAAAAGTGAGCACTTGTCCGTTTGTGTAGAGAAATAAGTTGCAGAATAAGATACGAAAATAATAATTACAAAATTGATGATTATGGATGTCGAGACAATAGGGGAGTCATCACTTAAGATAGGCGCAACGCATATTATGAGTGCCATCAGCTGCCAAGTTAAATTTAAGGAATTTTAAACAAAGCTACAATACAAACAGAAAATTAAAATTGAATGCGAATGCGAATTCGAATTCGCACGAAACCCGAAAAATAATAATTCAAAGAAACAATCAATCTAAATGCCGCAAATCAAAGTTGTTAATATCGGCCACGTGAATGAGCAGAGTGGACGAGTGCTAAAAGTGATTCTAGGCAATATGTCGAACTGTACTGTGCAAATAAGTGAAAGTATTAATAAGTCGTAAGAAGAAAGCCGCGAAAACTTCCAGGGAGCACTGTTTGGGGCTCTGATACCTTGTGTGCGATGAGGGACTCCGCAGGCGGATTATCTCCGGCTAAAGAGATAACTAACCACACATATGGGCAAACAGTGCCGTTGAATGGCAACGAAGTGGCTGATGAGAATAAGGAGCCAAAGGAGCTTTCCCTGCCGATTGGCAATATGACCAACGATTCGATCTCACAATCATCTTCAATAACATCGTCATCGTCATCGTCATCCTCATCGTCAGCGTCAGCGTCAGCGTCAGCTTCAGCTTCAGCGTCAACTCAGCCGCATGGCGAGCCCTTGCCAAAAACCAACTCTGATGCAATGGAGCATATTTTCAATGCACCAACAACAAGTAATGCTGTCCCTGTATTGCCGACGACAGCAACATCCACTTTGATGTCGGAGATTTTGTTGAGACAACAGCACCATGATATGCTCCAGCATTGGTCCAAAATGGAGGAGCGAGATCAGCTGGAGAGCAGTTGCAATAATCGTGATTCTTTATTGGCCCATTGCATATACAATAGAAATAGGTCGACACAACAGCAACAGCAACAGCAACAGCAGCAACAACAATTGCTGGCAACACAATTACTATATGCACAATTTTTGCAACAGCCTCATTTGTCCTTGGATGCTCATCAGGAGCGCGAGCGAGACCGTAGGCTACACATTTTTGAATATTCGGGCTTGTCGAAATCGGAGCCAAAAGCTATCCCATTAGCAACGCCGTTGCCGTTGCCATTGCCATCGCCATCGCCATCGCCATTGCCATTGTCGACGGCAATCGCGCAAGACAACAACAACAATAATCGAAATGGAGTCGATGAGCAACAGTGCAGCAAAAGTAAGTCAGGCAAGCGAAGGCCATCACGAAACGGCGTCAGCGATTCAAAGGTCTACTTCTTTCGAGAGCAGAAGAATGTGCTGTTCGATGTCAAGAAGGGATTAGAGCAGTTGACATTACTTTGCAGTCAATTTCAGCTAAGTCTGATGCAACCATCGTCGACGGTACAGACAGCCATTGATGAGGACAACAACAACGCTGCGACCAGCGCGTCCGCCGCGTCACTTGAACTCACCGTGCAGCGCGAGCTGGAGAGCAATCGAATGAAGATCGATGGCATGCTGGCTCAAGTGCGTAAGCTCTACCATCAGTGGAGCAGTGCCGAGCTCTACTATCTACGCAGTCTGCAGCGCTTGGGCCTGCATCCGGATAGCAAGGCGATAAACAGTAGCCAGTCGCCAACGCACCATGTGATGGCCCTGGCTGCGATTGCGCTATCAGCTGACTGTGATACGGCGTCAAGTAGCAAAGCCGATGCGGAGAGCGCCTTCAAAGGTAGCTACATGCAGGAGAACTGCGACAGTAAGCCTGAAACGAATTCGTCGGAGAATCGGCGTACACTGCAAGATATTGAAAATATAATCATTCAGCAAGCAGCTGCCGCAGCTGCCGCAGCAGCCGCAGGCGGCGCTACACATCAAACAAAGCAGTCAAATTCCGGATACGAGAGTGCCGAAAGCAGCAATAGCGACAGCGATGACGAGGTCGATGAAGATTGCTCATCCTCACCTGTTTGTATTTGGCATTCGAAGCACAATGCGCTCCCGGCTGAGGGAAATGTTGTTGATGCAGCCGAAATACTGTTAGAATACAACTCGCTGTCATCAGTGCAGGCAAAAATGAATGCCCTAATTGGTGCTGCGCCTGCGCCTACTTCTGCAACTGCAACTGCAACTGCAACTGCAACTGCAACTGCAACTGCAACTGCTTCTGTTTCGAATACCTCCGTCTTAAATCTAACGCCCAGTAGCCAGCGCGGCTCGCTCATCCGAGAGTCAATGTCAAGCTGTGGCAGCGATCCAGCCTATTTGGCCGACATACAATTCCCACCAACCCCAGCCACGCCGCCGACCAGCAGTAACAGCAGCTGTTCAACAGTCACTGGAGGACCACCTCCACTCAAGTGCTCAAGCGCCACTCTGGCACTGGCTACTACTAGTAGCAGCAGCAACAGTGGCAAATACCATCATCGGCGCAAGTCGCGCTATGCACGCCGCATTGCAACTCCCACCAGCCAGCTGGACTATCAGTCAAGCAAAGAGCTGAACGGTAACGTGTATCGAGTCAGTTCGCCATCAATGTCTTCATCTGTTGCATCATCCTCCACGTCTTTGCCCCCGGGCTCAGCTGCTGCAGCGGCAGCAGTAGCAGCAGCAGCAGCAGCAGCCGCTGCTGCCATTCAGGATAGGCATTCGCCCGCTGCAGCTGTTGCAGCTGTTACAGCTATGCAGGAGAGAGCCCTAAGCGATATGTTCAAGGCTCAGTTTGACGCTCTAACTGCGGCAGCCGGATCTGGATCTGGAACTGGAGCTCGAGCGGGAACTGGCGCTAGAATTGGAGCCGGGTCTGGGCCAGTTGGAGCTTCATCGGAAGGTGTGCTAAATGAAAACTGTGATGGGTTATCCACTATGCCTATGTCTGATGCGCCCTACGATTTAAGCATTGGAAACAGGCTAAGCAAAATGTAAATTTCTTTCATAAATTTATCTACTATTATATCAATTATTTCTACCCGAACCCTTGAAAAGTAAGACATATTTAAGAGAATATGTAGATCGAATTCTGAATATGTATATCTAATTCATTGAAATCACAGAAATTGTTAATTAAATCAATTGGCCAATTTCCAAAGTATCATCAATCATGAGCTTTCCAATTAGGGTCTCTGCACCGGCAGAGCCAGAAAATGCTTATGTACCGTTTTGGTTCGTGTAAGAAGGCAGAGATGTTGATTTTTGGATTCGGATGCACCAACACCTCTTGCACCTGTGTATCAAATACTGGAAATTTAGTCAAGTCTAGAAAAATACTTATTCGTTGCTTCGATGCTTCGATGCTTCGTTGCTTCGTTGCTTCGTTTCTGTGTATGTGTGCGGTAAAAAAAAAGCGTAGAATAACTGGATATAAATGGGATATCGAGTCGAGCAGTCTCGCCTAGAGTCGGCTTACTCTTACTTGAGTTAGTGCACAGTTGGTAAATGTTTTCAAATTTCTGGGCTAAAGCGGTTGAATGATAGTTGGCTCTTCATATTCCCTGGCTTCGTGTAGACAGACGGACAAAATACGAATTCGCACGTAATGAAACAAAGAATAGCACTTCGTATGCGATTTATTTAAAGAAGTACTGGGTCTATAGTATAACCTTTACTGAGAAAAGCACTTCAAAGTGATATGGTTGGCAAAACAATCTTTAAGGCTATTTATTATGTTTGCTTATCTGGTTTCCGGCTGTCATGTGTGATTATTTAAAATAATAGTTTCGTTTTCTATTTGCAGAAACTTGGATACGAAAGGCTCCTCAAATTCGCAAGCTAACGACTGTAAAGATAGTTCAAATGATAAAAAAAAGCCACATATCAAGAAACCACTAAATGCATTTATGCTCTATATGAAGGAAATGCGAGCCAAAGTTGTTGCCGAATGCACACTCAAAGAGTCAGCTGCGATAAATCAAATATTGGGTCGGCGGGTAAGCTCTATATCTATATATATATATATATATATATATATATATATATAGATTTTTTTTCTTTTCATATTAATAATATATACAATTGTTATAAGAATTTGAATAGCTCAATGCAGCTTTGTGGGGTTTATTCTAAATACAATACTCAAAGATCATCATTTGTATATTTTGATTTGTATAGATAAAAATAAACGAATGTATTTTTCGAGTTCTGAGAGTATTGTATATATGCATCTAGATGTTTATTGAGATTTATAGATACTTGGAGCAGTGCGAAAGTCTTACGGATCTTTCATCATTTAATGATAAATACACTCACTGACTAACAAGTCACTGACTGACTGACTGATGTTTAGAATTGTGTATCTAATGGGACACATATATTTACTTAATTGACTGCCAATCGGTAATATCGCAGATTAAAAACATTGAATAATACATATGAAGAGAAGTAGAACATGATTTTGAATTTTAACATTAATGGAATACATTTTTGTAGTGGCACGAACTTTCCCGCGAAGAACAAAGCAAATATTATGAAAAGGCGCGACAAGAGCGCCAATTACATATGGAATTGTATCCAGGTTGGAGCGCTAGAGATAACTACGGTTACGTTTCAAAAAAGAAAAAGCGTAAAAAAGACAGATCGACTTCGGATTCGGGAGGTATTGCACAAAATTGTCAAATTTCTAACACTAAATATATTTTCTTTCTTTCTCCTCTAACCGCATTAAAATTTTCCTTCTTTTTGTGTTTGCAAAATTTCATTAAACCACACACACACACATGCATACGTACACAAACACAAATTCAAAAAAAAAAATAATAATAAAAAAAAAAAAATAACAAGCACACATTTAATATCAGCTACTAACCGTACTACTAAAAACCAAAACTAGAACTAACAAATTTAAAAAAAAAACAGTAATATTCACATGTACCTCTATTTATGTAATTTGTGTAAATACGTAGAATAAATAATAATTGTAAAACGCAACAAAAAAAAGGAAAAAAACTATACGAAAGCAATCAAATGATATTAACTTAAAATTAAATCTTTGAATACTACACCAGAAGTTTTAGTTAGAGTCGTAGAGTAGAGCTATATAAATAGATATGTTTATGTTCCAAGCAGAATGCAAAACCTTATTTATAAACCACAACAAAAAATAAATAATGGAAAATCAAATAGAAAGTAAATATATATTTGATCCGAGCTTCGGTAGAGCTTAGCTATGCTTGTCCAAAAAAAAATTTTTTTTTGTTTTCATTTTTGATTATCAAGTTCTTTCTGTTCCATGTATAAATATATATACTGACTGATTTATTTGATTTGGTACATCAACATGATCGGTGTGTGGGTTGAATTATTGCTTAAGATTCAGCAAAGGTAGAAATGAGATATATATATGATATATATACATACACATATTAAAAAATCATCATAAAGTTAGAAAAAGTCCCAAAATCCAGATAGTGCAGTCAAACTTTTAAAGTCTTTGCATATTTGATTACACATTGATGAGTGAATATGAATACTGGATAATGGAGAATGAATACTGGCTAATGGATCATTAATAATGGAAAATGGATAACGGATAATGGATAATGGATTGTTATGTGTATATTGTACTTAAATTAAATATTTTTTATACGTTATCGCAATCAGCAATCATGTAAAATATGTTTGTGTTCGAGAATCTGTTGACCAGAAATCGGGAAATACGAGAGATAAAGAAACAGAGAAAAAGAGCGAGGTGAAATGTTTTGTAACAGCAGCGGGCTGTACACATATCCTGGTCTGCAGGACCAAGAACTTACCTTTGTGGTTCAATTGGCAAAATAATACACTTAACACAGACACAACAATATACTTATGTGTGAATTATTGAATTATTCAATTGGCAAGCTGAATTGAAAAATGAAAAACATCCGAACAGGAAGTTGATGAAGAAGAACAAATTTCATTTTATTTAATGCTTTCATTTCCAAGGATTCCTAATGAATAGAAATCACATACGGTATATGTATATATTATATATGTATATGTATATATATACATATATATATATATATATATATATATATATATATATATATATATATATATATATATATATATATATACGTGTGTGAACTCAAATTGGCGAATTGCATGCACCCGAAACCGTCTACAAGATCGATCCGTCATAAGCTTTTCAAAGATTTGAGCCGATATGTATGAAATTGTATGTACAGATAAATATATATATATTCGATTGATTGGCGGGTGCAATAAATGATAAATATTAATAGTAATTATAGCACATAACAACAAATAAGAATCAACAACTGATTAATGTATATCTTGGCATATATTATCTCTCTTTATTTTTCATCATTCATTTGCGCATACCGCAATAAAATTTCAAACAAACAAACAATTCCGAAATAATATCAAATCTTATTGTCCACTTGTGTGCATGCATACAATAAAAAAATATGAAATGTTAAAAAATAAAAACATATATATTATATACATGATATATATATATATATATATATATATATATATATATATATATATATATATATATACTATATGTATATATGTATATATAAATACATTTTCTTATATGCAAACGATTGCACACAACAACAATAACAACAATTTATACACCACACTATATTTATATATATATAATATATACCACGCCCCCACCCCATTCAGTGGCATGCCTTGGGGCGTGAGGAGCAGGCGAAATATTACGAGCTAGCTAGAAGGGAACGTCAACTGCATATGCAAATGTATCCCGATTGGAGCTCGCGAACGAATGCATCGCGTGGCAAGAAGAGGAAACGGAAACAAGATGCAAACAGCGATGCAGGAGGTTAGATACAACAAATTTTATCTTAAAACATATGTACTTTATCATATATACCAAAAATACCAAAAAAAAGAAATTAAAACTCAAAGAAATCAAAAAATACACATAAACTTATCGTAATCGATCATATATGTATATATATATATATATATATATATATATATATATAATGATATATATATATATATATATATATATATATATATATATATATATATATATATATATATATATATATATATATAGATATTCTTGTTGCAATTGGATCTCGGCTGAAGAACACATTGGTAATTGAAAAAAAAAAATGGATTTGTAAATCAGTGAAGGAATTTGTAAATAAAATTTGGACTTGGCAAATATACTTTGTGATAATTCAGCTTAACAAATCATAGAGTACACACACTTATCATTCATATCATCTAACCCAATATGTATATGTATATGTATATATAGATAAATATGTTTGTATGTATGTATGTATGTACGTCTGCTTGCACATAAATGTGAATTGTCTTTGTAAACATCGAACACGTATCAATTTTATAGATACTTGGCAATATTCATATAGCCAAATATCACTTCACATATGCAAATTTAGATTATGTCCCGATATATCAAAATAACTTACTTAGCTTACTCTTGCTTAGTATTTTGTATGTTTGCGACCAGAAGAAAAGATACTACTCACGCACTATAAATTTAATATATTGGTAGCTACTTTTCTTTTTTAAATGACAAAGCATAGGGCTTTAAATAGGAATATACATCGGCGGAAGTGCTCGACGAACATATATCGCGGTAGATCTCCGTTTATAAAGATACGAGGTGTGTTCAAAAAGTGTGGCGAATTTCACGATTTATGTTCAGTTCATTTTTGAGGGCTATTTTGCTTGGAGGCCTCTGCTTATACAATAACAAAAATGAATTACTTTGTAGCTTGCATTTTAAGTACTTTAAGCAGTAAATACAAGTAATAGTGCTCTAGTCGAGCCGGCTCGATACAATAATGAAATACAAAATCTGTAAACTACAAAATGTGTGTATTGGGCACACATCCTTAAAGTAAATCTAAAATCTTTGGGTCTAATAGTATTCAAATTACACTTTAAAAAAACGAAAAATACGATAACTAACACTGCGTATGATATACACGATTATATGTCCATGTAATATCTAAATAAAATTTCCAGTCTCTAGCTCTTATATCTTTTGAGATCTCGACGGGCGTACGAGCAACAGGCAGGTTAGATCAACTCAACTCGTCGCCCTAATCAAGAATATATATAGCTTCAACCAATTAGAATGGGTTCTGTCGCCCCAAAATCTCAAACGAGAATCGACACCTATGTTTGCAAAATTGGAGTCTTCATATTATATATGAAAAATATATAGATATAAAAATATAGGAAATAAATACGTGTGGCATTGGAATAACTAATTAATAAATCTCATTTTTACAAATATATATATATATATAATATATATATATAAACTGAATTATAACAAAAATCGAAATTCTATAAAAACGATCTGAATCTATATTTAAAATTTGGAGACTCTAGCTTTAAAGATGTAGGAGATATAATTTTATAACTGATTTTTGATAAGCTTTTTAATCGATAACAAAATATCGGGGTGATTTATCGTTTTTTAGTGATAAGCTCGATTTGCTCGCTCAGTAAACGGACATTTAAAACAAAATTGAAGTCTCTAGCTCTTATATGTTCTGAGATCAACGCGGACAGACGGCAGGGCTAAATCGACTCAGCTCGTCGCCCTGGTCAAGAATATATATACTTTATGGTCTGCCACACCTCCTTCTGCCTGTTTGGTTAATGGTAATTTTAACCTGAAAAAGAATAATGACCTGTGAATATGAACGAAACAGAAGTAGATTTTACGAGAGCTAAGACTAACTGAGCTCAAGCTTCAAATGAACTATCCATATAAATAAACAATAAAAGAGCCATGGTGAAATTCAAATTCGCCTTTCTAAAGAGAGAGTAGTAGGCCCCAGGCCTTCCTTTACTTTTGTTTAGTGAAAGTATTAGATCCTTATATATTGTGAAATGGAAAAAAAAAAACAAAACAAGTAATATTCAAAAGGCCATTTAAAAGTTAAATTAGCAACGTATTTATGTACATATATAGTTTGTAAACATTTATATATGCATATATAAGAACGCATTTATTTTGGATGATAGTATAATATTCTTTAAGAAAAGAGCTTTTCCTTTCCATAGATATTTATTGTGTTGAATTAGAAGATTAGTAATGCTCTTAGTTCAATGTTTTGAACTTGTAAATTGAAGTAGCTATGAACCTTAAGTATGTTTTCACTTTTATTTGAATCCTTGCTTGTTTCGTATTAATCGTAGTGCTGATCTCCCCCCTTCGTTACAACACTAGATTTTCGTAAGCTAACTGTAATTGAATGCTTCAACTACCTTTAATTTGCTGTCCAACTAACAAACCTGACTTCACGCTCAATTGAATTGAACTCACCTTAATATGAATGCCTACAACTCTGCCAAAACAAACTTAATACTTTCTTTCCTAGGCAACAATATGAAAAAGTGTCGAGCACGCTTTGGACTGGACCAGCAGAATCAGTGGTGCAAGCCCTGCAGGTACGTTGAAAACAGATATAAGTATCTTCTAAATTGACAGCTTGCAATATCCACATTACATTACTGCGTTAACCAATCAGTGATTCACCAATTCTCTTTACAAGATTTCAATTAGTCGTCTATAAAAACGGGAACGAATCAATCAGTGCTGCCAATTTAGCTTTATTCCAGTCACACACATCAATTTTAACTTCTCTCGCTTTCTTTTTATCAGGGTCCTATTCGAATATCGAATATCGATTTTTAATCGATTAGACAACGATTATTCTTGGACATTATTAAATTCTAAAATTAAGATCTGTATCTGCATGCTATATTCTTAGAATGTATCGCGAATGAGTTTCGCGTAGATTACGTACGTATGTATAAACGCAGTGTGGATCTAAAACTTTAAGAGTTTAATAGATAATTCGCACAAGCATATTTAAGTTGTGATTACGTATAGCTAGTTCTCAATAAATCAATTAATCAAAGGCATTTGCTTTGCTTATGCGATCTATGCATATATATAGATTTTCCTGATTTGTCAGCAAGAAAGAGAGAGAAGAGAAGAGAACAAAGGAAAGAAAAACGGAAGATAGATAAAGAAAATGTCGCGGAGAGCATAAGAAGCGAGCGAGTGAGAAATATAAAAAAGGAATATATATATATATATATATATATATATGTATATATATATATATATATATATATATATATATATATATATATATATATATACATGGAGTAAAATCCTTGTCAACTCAAGCAACAAATGTACATATCATATGCTTGTATGTAAAGATATTAACGGCTAAACAACAGAAGTTTGTCACATAGTTAAAAATCCCCTCATCCACTATTTATATTAGTACTTTAAGCTATGTCACGGTATTCAACATTCACATACGAGCAGAAACACCTAAACACACATACATATTATTGTATTGGTATTGCGATTCTTGATAATACGTTATACTATGCCAACCTTAAAGTAAAAAAAGTAAAATAAGGACGATCGAGATTATATGAAATGTATTTGCATGCAAATTATTGCTCTACTTTGACCTTGCCTGCACCTGGTTCAGAAGCAAAAGATCTTTTGATTTATCCATTTAGATGTTGACCAACTTGAAAGTGGCATATCCATTAGTCCATTTGCACTTACCTGTAACAGTTTTCGGAATCGGAAAGTCAAAGAAAAACAGAGTAGGCAATAGACCGGAAAAAGAATTACCATAAGTGATATATAAATAGATATCCTAAGCGATATAGAAATAGAAGGAAAAAAGAGACCCAGAGAGGGAGAGAGAGAGAAAATCTAATAGACAAATTATATAGCACGTAAAGTTAATTCTATTTATTTGCTTACCACTTTCTCATGCTCTCTCCCTTTTTATTAAATTGATGAATGGAATGAGGTGTGGTTAGGATACGCGGAGTCGACCTAGCTGGATCTGTATGTATTGTAGGTGATTCTTTCAGTCGAAATTTTGTGAGCTCCTGTTTCAGCTTATATAGATCCATTAAGATGTGCGCATATTTTAAAAGAGTATTCTTAAAACCGCAGGGTATTTCCTTGTCTAACCAACTTAACGTTTGTAACAAAAAACGATTCGAATAGAAACAAGTAAGAAAACTCTTTTGCATCTATGCATTTACGTGTTACAGAAGCAATAAAAAGGATTACTTCAACCATGTAGCAATACGCTTCAAGGGAAAATGGCCTTGCTTGCCTATACTGGCCTTCAAATGT
Source organism: Drosophila mayaguana (assembly GCA_037075325.1). Lineage (NCBI taxonomy): Eukaryota > Metazoa > Arthropoda > Insecta > Diptera > Drosophilidae > Drosophila > Drosophila mayaguana. The sequence goes on from JBAMCG010000104.1 coordinate 903,798, forward strand.
TGATGAACTTTGAGCCGGTATCAAAAATATAAATCAAAATATACATATGTATAACCAATACACATTATATAAGATATATCAGCAAGATTTGGAGTCTAGCTCTAAAGATGAACGAGATATATTTTCATAGCGGATTTCAGAAATTTCTTAATTCATAACGAGAATAACTACGATTTTTACAAAAAATCAATAAGTCCTGAAACCGAGGCATTCAAATATATATTATCAAATATATATTATATAAATAGTATATTTAAGACGATGAGCCGATTTTCCAGCATGTCCGTCCGATCAATATCCATATGACTTTGCTGATGTTCCATCTAGTTTTTGGGCCAAATTTAAGGACGTCAAATTTTAGATACTCCTAGCAATGCCATTTACTCTACCACTTTATATTAATATAGATGATCATATTACAAACGATTTAGTTTTGAATCAGAAGCTATTATTATTATTATTATTATTATTATTATTATTGTTATTATTATTATTATTACCACACTTTCCTTTTTTAGTTTGATTCGAAGTTTGTGATTCGAAAATTTTTTTTATGTTTGTGTCTTTTATTTTTTATTTTACTTTCAATATATAATACAACAAAGAACAGTAACTTTTAAACTTAGACTTATATATATATATATATATATATATATATATATCGAAGTCTAAAAGTTAATTTAGTATACATATAACTTCTGGACATATATATGATATATATATATATATATATATATATATATATATATATATATATCATATATATGTCCAGAAGTTATATACATGAATAAAACATAAATAATAAAATAAATACTGAGGGTCATCAGAAAGCGCATCCCATAATTTCGAATACTTTCAAAAGGCTATGGCCCTAGAAGTTTTTCTATTTGTTATTTTCAGCTATTAAAACTGATTGCTACATATTTGTGGTCAGTGAGAATGTCTCCCAGTTCGTTTTTGATCTCATGAAATTGATCTTTGAGAGGGAAATAACTATAGAACGATATATATATATATATATATTTGGAGATCAATAATTTAAGCTTACATTTATTCTCGTTCTTGAGAATTACTTATGCTACCGAAAAAAAACCTGATTAGCATTCATACATAGGTATTACAGATAGGAATTGGGTTAAAAGAATTGTTAGCAGTAACCCATTGAGGTATATATATAATGTAATAATAAGTTCAATTCGTATATTGAGTTTGGTAAATGTGCCGAAAACATTCCGAGTAGAGTTGTTATTTTATGTTGAAAATATATTATAGTTTGCTTAGAAAATTATAATTCAAATAGTTTTCTTCATTATTTCTTTGATTGTACTCAGTACAGTTTGAATTTTTCTGAATTCTACTCAAAATTTTGCTTTAAGAAGTCTGATCCATTGAGTGACGATTCTTTGGTGCCAAACTAGTTAGCTCTAGTTATTCAGCAAGCGGGTCTATTGTATTTTATAAATTGTGTCAAATCAAAAGTCCTTGAGAAGAAGTCCTATGGGCTCAATAGAGGAACTCTCTCCTGTTGCCCGTCTGTTCCAGTAATCCAGTGAAATGTAATAGCTTTAAGTCTTGAATTTTTGTTTAAAGTGGCATTAATAAACAATTTTTAAGCACACACACACAACATACAACAATATATATACATATATATATATATATATATATATATATATATATATATATATATATATATATATATATAACGATAAGTAATTTGGAATTTTGAATTATATGTAAAAAAAATGTTTGACGCAATACAATTATCGTTCTTTTCCAATATTCAAATTTGCTGGGATCACTTATATATATAAATCAGTCCCAACGTCGGTTTGGGGATCAACAGCAGCGTGGGCGTCGGCCTTGTCAGTAATGGGCCAGGCGTGAATAGCATAAGTGTCGGCATGCTGACGCCGGCCATGGTAGGTGCGACAACAGTTATGCTGCCCAACTCGTCATCGAGTTCATCATCCTCGTCGACGTCGTCCTCCCACACGCACACACACCTGCAAATGATGTCCAATAGCAATGGAAATAATGGAACAGTGACATCTATGAATGGGTCAGCTGCTGGTGCAGGTGGTCCAGGTGGTGGTGGTGGTGGTGGTGCTGCTGGTGCTGGAGGTGCGAGTGGCACTTCCTCAAGTACTCAACAGCTTTCACCTCAGGCACCGCCGACCTATGTCAATTTGTAAATAAACTAATCCCATGCAGCACATCCACCGGGACAACATCGAACAAATCAATTACACGGCAGTCCAAATAAAACAGAGGCAGGTGTACGACTACGACTCTGCTAAAATGCCAGTAAATAAACCGTATATATCCTTGTACATATATAAATCAAGTGAATGCAAATTGCGTTAACTAATTATACAAATTAAATATATATTTGAATTATATATAACTATATATATATATAGAAATATGTATATATATATATATATATATATATATATATATATATATATATATATATATATATATATATATATATATATATATATATATATATGTATATATATATAGATGTTTCCGTTTTGATTTGCTAGAGCTGTTTGTTGCTATTACTGTTGTTGTTGTTGTTATTGTTGTTGCTGCTGCCGTTATTGTTGTTGATGATGATGTTGCTAGTGTTGCTGTTGTAACACTTCGTACATTATCATTTGTTGCGAACATACTCAGTTTTTCGACGATTTTGTTATATTTATTGAAACTCACTTAATTTGACTGCAGTGTTTTTGTTCGTTTTGCTTTTCGTTTGGTTGCTTCTTTTCTTTATTTAATTTGTATTGCCGTTGCCTTCCAAATTTCAAAAATAGAATTTTCGTGCCGTACTTTTAATTGTATTTACACACGATTTACCATTATATTAGCAGTTAAGCCTGGATGCTAAAGCTTGTCTTATAAGAGAAAGCATTTGCCTTCAAATTACGTTCGACTTTATAAGGTATGAGGGTGGTCTGAAAACGTTTTACAAACAAGTTCATAGTTTTCATTCTACTCTAGAATACCTTTATGTATGATCAACACGCATACACATTGCAACATATTAATAATATGGAATACAAATAATGAACAAGTATTCATGAAATACGATTTGAGTAATTCCTTTCCTTCTTAGTTGCATTCACGACCTCTTGATGTCTGCATGCAGTAAAACCATATAATGTGATTGTATTTGCTTTAACGTGATGTCAATTTTGAATTGAGCTACTAAAAAAGTTGATTTTGCTGTGCTTACAGATCATTTATAGATCAATTAATATACAATTCAAGATATTTTTAATGTTTTATGTAAATTCATAAATTAGCTTCAATATAATTTTGTGCGCTCCCTTAAGTATAGAAAGCATTATTTTGATCGGTTTCATTCCTGCGAATAATTAACAATACCCTTTTCTGTATTTATTTTTATTTATTCCACTAAATAAATTACAAAATATTACTTCTAATATATTATGCGAGCTCAAAATAGCAATTACTGAAGTAATCTATAAAGAATACAAATATAAAAATAAAACAATATTAATATATTAAACATTAAAACTGAAATAATATTTATGTGTGTTTATTTAAGTGCTTTAATTATTCACTTCAATATAAAAAGCCATATTTATGAAATGTAAACAAAATAAAGAGGATAGCAGTGTATTATTTATTTTTATCGGCTTCAATATTGCTAATTCAAACAAAAAGTAGCAATAATATAATTGATTTACATTCTGTTGTCTTGAATAATATTAAACAAAATTATATAAATTTAAAGAAAATTATTGAGTGGAAAATTAAGTGAAAATCGATTTTAATTTCAACGAAAATCTTCCACTTATTGTTTTTGTTTACTCTCTTTCAGTATATATATATATATATACAAATATATATTGCATGAATTTTCTTTATGATTATTTTTTTGATTTTTTTCTGCATCTCTGTTGTGGAATGCCCTCACATTATAATAGCAAAAGCAGATATTATCAATGCTTTCCATGCCGTGTCTGTAATTAACTAATAATTGTACCTCTTTTCTATCACTCTTTGATTATACAGACGCAAAAAGAAATGCATTCGCTATATGGAGGCACTGCATGGGGACGGCCATGAGGAAGGCAGCGGCATGGACGACACTGGAAATCTGAGCCAGCTGAGCGATGATGATGACGATGACGATGAGGACCTGCTGGTGAGCGGCGGTGGCGGCATTGGCAGCTCTGGCAGCGGAGATGAAATGATCGATATGAATCGGGATAAGCTCGCCGACAATGAGGACACTGAGTCGATGAGTCAATCGATGTCAAGTCCCGGATGTCTGAGCGGGCTCTCCAGCCTGCAGAGTCCATCAACAACGACGAGCTTGGCCAGTCCGCTCAACATGAATATGTTAACTAGTCCAATGACGCCCGTCATCAATGCCACCACCAACCCGAGCAACAGCAATAGCAATGTAGTGCCGCTTCCTGTTATTAACAGCAGTAGTGCGGAACAACAGACGGCGGCGAGCAGTCAGTTGTCTGGATCTGGATCTGGTTCCGGCTCAGGCTCAGGCTCAGGCTCAGGCTCAGGCTCGGCTTCAGGCTCCAGTTCTAGTATCGGCTCAACATGTAGCATTAGTAACAACACACCGAATACCTCTAGCACTGTTTCATCATCGATTGTTACGACACTGAACTCTGCTAATGAGCGCGCCATGATGCTTCGTAATCGGTTCAGCCATCTAGGCATGGGCCTGAATCCGGATCAACTTTTCCCGGCTGCCCCTGCAACTATTAGCAGCAGCAGCAGTACTCTCACTGCTATCTCTTTGGCAGCGAATAGCTTCAGCAGCTATAGCAATGCGGCCATGAAAACATCGTCGGTGACGATTGCTCCTGCTACACCTGCATCAGTATCGGTATCGGTATCGGCGTCGGTATCATCGGTATCGGCATCGCCATCGCCATCGGCATCGGCATCAACGTCTACACCTCCATCGATACCTGCAATAAGTTTACATCGCAATCCGATTGGCGCCAATCCGCGTGACATTAACAATCCTCTGAGCATCAATCAATTGACTAAGCGCCGCGAGGATAACAATATTGCATTGCTCGAGGCTCAATCGGTCTCAGCGGCTTTGGCTCACAATCATTACACGCACGCGCATTCGCCACATCCCATTCCACATCCACACCCACAACCACAACCACAACCACAGACACAGCCACAGCCACAGTCACAGCCACAGCCACAGCCACACCCACAAACCCAACCGCAACCGCTCCCACACACCCACCCGCATTCACACGCGCACCCGCACCCGCACCCACACCAGCATCCTCACCCACATGCGCATCCGCATCCGCACCATTCGCTCTTTAGCAGTAGCTTCAGTCAACACTTCCAACAACGGTTAAGCAACCATCTAGCAGGCACAAGCAGCAGCAGAATCAGCAACAGTAACAGCAATACCAGCAGCAGCAGCAGCAATCACATCGGCTCAGCTGCCCTGACGTCCAGTGACGCCCCTACTTTAAGTATGAAACGTCGCAATACATCCGATCCGCCAGCAGCGGCTGGCAATAACGCGACACCCACCTCAACTGAAACTGGAGCAATAAGCGTTTCGTAGCAGTCTAGCAGGAGCATGTCAGCGTATGTGGCCATAGCTATAAGGCCAGTCAGCTTTTGTCGCCTGTCAAAGACGCTCTACCAACACCCACTTAAACTGGGGCGTTTCGGAGTAGTCAGTGAGTCGAGGCCGTCAGTCAGTCAGGTCGAATCGCTCTTGTTCCAGGATCAGCATACGCCAAGTAGCCCATTTGCTAAAGTGCAACAGGTAATTGGGTCCAACGTGCAATACCGAACCACGCCTCGCTCTCGCTCTCTCTCTCTCTCTCTCTCTCTCTCTCTCTCTCTCTCTCTCTCGCTCTCTCGCCCTACGTCACCCATCATCGTCATTGCCATAGTTGTAACATAAGTAACATGTGGCCATTATTGGATAAGTGCCAAAAGTACACCATATATTCATACATGCATACATGTATAAACATATAAATACTTAATATACCAGCAGCCAATATCAATTATCGGCCAATTCATTATCCAAGTGTGTGCCTTAGTCTAACACACTACATAATTCTCTCAATGCCAAGTCAAAATAACATCAAAGTAACATATAATAACTCGTATGTATATATTATATATATATATATATGTATAAATAAACGTAAAAAGAATTGGTCTATAAGAGGAAAATTTTAATAGTTCTAGTGGATCGAGCATACCACATATATCTAGGTGTATCTATATTAGGTAACACTCTTTCACCCATACACATACATACTACACTATATATGCGCGGAATGTCAGTTAAACAATAGCAGTATTAATGTTTTTATTATTTTCGAGGAATGTACTGTTAGTCCTGAATGTAAATATATATATATATAATTATAATATATATATATATATATATATATATATATATATATATATATATATATATATATATATATATATATATATATAAAGAAAGAACGTACGAATTTATTATAAAAAACACTGGACCTGATAGCTAATACTGAAAAAGTATCCGAGTCTTTGAGTATATATGTATATATGTCCTATACATTACATATCTAAATCCTTGAGATATATAAGGTGCGACCAAAATAAAAAAGAACTTGCTGTTTCAGCTTCATTTAATTATTAATATAACATAATAACAAAATTTACAAAAGGATAGTAATTAAACAAAATATTTTCAACGAAATAGGTAACTGGAAAGAAATCCATAATTTGTTCTTATAACCGCAAATGAACTTTGTTGTTTAACCATTCCAATATTCGTAGTCAGGTTTTGGAAAATTTGGATGTCCGCGTTTCCCATTCTTGAGTAATGACATTTTTTAAAATTCAACTACATTTTCTCTCCGGGAAAACCCGCAATAATTAAAGCATCCAAATGTGAGTAAAACAGACCCCAACAAATTTAAGTATTTCCATTATAACCGAACGCAGCCCACATTCTTAAGGACCCTTCAAGGTAATTTCACTGCACGTGGCCTATTTTAGGCGTTTGCAGACCGCGAAATGAATGATCGGGACAGCTTAACTTTTTATTCTCATCAGTGAAAATTCAATTTATTCTTTTTCTCACAAGACTATTTTTTCGAGCTCTGCAGGATTATTTTTCACACCTTCGTGGATATTGGCAAATACAAATTATTACGTATCTGGGATGAGCTGATGTTTCGTTTGACATTTTACATTTTGTTCGTCCCTTGAACCGGTTTTCGGGCCTTGGGGAACGATGCGAATGGAGCCGAGCTCTATAATGCTCTGTGTGTTAAAGTAAAGATTAAAGTAAGGAATTATGAGAGTTCTTATTTCTGTCAATATTTCCAGCGATTTTGCGAATTTACGTGCCCTTATCAAGTCGAGGTTCAAATATAATCAATCTAGAAGGGAAACTGTCCCATTTACTTATTTCGTTCGCAAAACTCAGCTTAGTTTCTAACAAAAGCGTATACTTATTTCACGCACCTTATATACACAATATATATATATATATATATATATATATATATATATAACTCAACATTTGTACATACTTAGGTGTTTATTTCATACAACATGCGAAAGATGATGCCAAACATTTAGTTGAGAGGTATGTCATAGGTATGTGAACTAAGATAGAGCGAAATTAACTAACATATGGATAAATATGCATCATATATGTATGTATGTGTTTGCGTAAACACAACAACAATGTGCGCTGAGCCATTGCAATTAGAAAAAAGACTGTTAAATAAATACTTAATTATACAAACTGAAATATACATATTGATTGATGTATTGTAGATGTACAAACACAAACACAATCACCATCGGTCACCTACACACACACATTTTTAAGTCAATTCAAGTATATGTGAACACACAGTACACAGCTTAACGGATTTAGATATGTATGTATGCATTACTATGTAAGCTATTGAAATGTCATAATCTATGAATGAATCCGCGTGTCAAGAAGACCTCACACATACACACATACTTACACTTACACACAATTGTGTACTATATGTCCGGCGTTCAAATATACATAAACACATAAATTTGTAATAGGTACAATGCGCCACAAAAGTATGTGTAAATTGTTTCTTTTGCTTATTACATTTTTCTCAATTACAATAAAACGAAACTAATGTTCAGACACAATATTAAAGACAGAATGGTTCGGGATATAGTTCTATAGGTAAAAACACATATCTATAGACGTATATCTAGAAACTAAACACTAGCTTTAGTCCATATTCTAATCAAAAGCAAGAGCAAAGGCGAAAGCAAAACAAACAAAAAAAAAACAAAAACAAAAAAAAAAACAAAAACTTATATTTACGTTAACTATGCTTCCAATTTTCTGTGTTTTTATTTAAATGTTTACTTAGTAAATAGTGCATATGAGAAACAGTTTTGCAATATTTACAGTTTTATTTATTGATCCTAACTTCTAAGCTAATAATAACAAGAGGAAGAAGAAGCATTTTGTATTTGTACATGCTAATTACATTCAAAGCAGTAATTTTGTAATAATATACATATATATCAGTCCATAAATGCCTTCCCATTTCATTGTGCATCCAAGTACGTACAACGTAACATATTTACATTCATATGTACGCACTTAAATACATACATATGTATGTATGTAGATGTATACGCCATGTATGCGTATATTTACTCACATAATTGATCATGTGTTGTGACTACTCGCTCTCTCTGCCTGTGTCTCTTTTTCTTTTGTCTCTCCCTCTCTGTCTCACTATCACTTGACTTCCTTTTTATACGCATGACTTTGACCGATATATGTATAATTGTACTGAGAGAGATTGTTGTTGTGTGCGTGCAAATACGTATTTAAGAAATGCACAGAATATGAAAGGCAGCGTCAATAAATAGTTTGCATTCAATGAAAAAATAAAAGTAAAGGATATAAATAAATGAGCTAATTACAATTAATATTGGTTAATTGTTCCGTTTATATTTAATAGGACTTTAGTGACTAAGTAGATATAAATATGTATAGTTAAGAGGTTAATACAAATAAACATGTCTAGAGCTAAGGAGTATTTATATACTTATATCTATACATACATATTAAATGTTATATACACTTATAATTATTATAAATACGTAGTTACATTACCTATTAAAAAACGAAACAAAAGAAAAAATAAAAAGGCATTCATAAGGATATAACGCAAAAATTAATGTAGAAAATAATTTGATGTATTAAAACAATTAATTATACAAACAAATACTGATATATAAAAAAAAATCAATAAAAAATGTTGAGAAGAGATACAAAGCTATAATTATATATTATCCTCAGATTTTTGGAATAGGCTCAACTACTCCGTAATGAATATATCTGTAAGTATAGTCCGTCTATATATTTTTTGTATAGCCTGATTCCATTAAAAATGGGAAATCAGCACTCTTACGTGTTGGTTTTGTTTTTAGGTTTGTTGATAGCTTGAAGTAGAACTCTACTTTCTAAGACGGCTGCGATAATGATCCGTATTAGCACAGTCTGCTATAACGTCACTCTTGGCGCAGCTACACCAACTCTCGTATATTATCCTTGCGATGCATTTCAGATTAGTAGCGCAGTTTTAGTATTTTTTTATGTATTTTTCTGTAAGAGTGCTCTTTCGCACTGATGAATGAATGAAAGATGCTGAACACGACTGTAAATGTATGTGTTTTGTGTATCTATGCATGTTTCTGCATGTTTTGATTTTTTTTATTCCCTGAACGCATTGAAAATGGGAAATCGGGGAGTAATGGTTTTCTTAAATAAATGTAGCAGGCACAAGTATAAACATATATTCATGATTTGAGCGACGAGTATCGTAAGATACTTGCGGGACGCTGAACTTTGCGGAGTTCCTCCATGACTGCCGCAACGAAGGAGTTTATTAGCTCCCTAATTGCTCTTAAATCTAGCTTAGTGTTGACTAGATTGTCCATTGATAGAGCGGCCACTGCTTCTTCAAGGCAACGTCTCCACACTCGAATTATATTATTCGAATATATATATATATATTCAAAATTTCAAGTTTCTAGCACTAATAATGCTCAAAATATAGCTGAATTTGTAGAAAACTTTAAAATTTCAGGTCCGATTAGCCTCTGCCCCAATGGACGTCATATTTTTGTAACGTAAGTGCAGTTTGGAAATTCAAAAATGTGTTAGTATGCCACGCCCCAAGGGGACGTAAAAATTATTTTCTGGTTATTGACAGTGGAAGCTTGTAAGGATTCAACTATCTGCTTGTTTCTTGCTTCTTGCTCTCATGCTGTAAGGGATATACATTTTTTCGGGTTGCCGTGCCCCCATTGGGTAAAGCTAACTACTGGTTCGGGGGATATCGTACGTAGTCTCGTAATCGAGCAGTCCCGACAAGAATTTTCTTATTGGTTATTGTTTAGTTTTGGGTTTCATTTCGACAAGAAATTTTGAAACCCCCTAAATGAGTAAAATTGACAATGATATTCTGAGCGTGAGTGTGAACGATGTTATGTGGTTTTGGATGAGCTGAGTGCGTAGAGTTCTGTAGGATGGAAGAGCCTTGACCTATTTGATTGAGCTTTCAGATTTGCATGATGTCATCGTTTCTGGCAAATGAAACGTCTTCAAATACATTGTTCAGGTGATTTGAGTTTCTTTAAGAGGTAAAGAGCAGCTGTTCCACAAACGGACCATCCATATCTCCATATAGGCTGCATTAATGATTTGAGAAGTGAGACTTTCGAATGTTGTTATAGTTTTGAGTAATAGATAGTTTGTAGGTAAGTAACCAATCTAAGCTTTCGTGTCTCGTGTAATAGTACCTATAATATTTGGAATGTGTTTTCAGTCCAAGTCCAAGGTATTTTTGAGAGTGTTATAGTGTTAATAGGCATAATATACCTCTCTTTAGTTCAAGAGGAGGAGTTATTGATAGAAGACTGTAAAGGGCGACTGGCAGAAGTGTGTGCGTAGCTGAAGAAAATTACAGCTGTATCGTCTGCATATGTGGCAATAATATTATTGGTTGAATGTAGTGCTGGCATATTACATGTACAAATATTGTAAAGATCCACGCCCTGGGGAACACCTACTTTGATGAGTCGCTCTGTGGGAAAATGATCATTGATGTGAATAGCAAAGAGTATGTTTGTAAGAACGGAAGAGAAAAGTTTGAATAGATATGGTGGGAAAATATATTTGAATTTATAATCATGCCAGACTCCATTAAAAGCGTATTTAATGTCAAAGAGAAAATAGGCTCTAGCTCTAAAGGTGCATACATTATAGTTTCATATCATATATATTTCTAAACGGATTAGATTAGAATTTGAAAAATTGCATTACAATATCATGGTTCTCGTTTATAATGCAAATAAGACTAAAATTATATATATATATATACATGTGATAGATACGTAGCGTTTTGTTTATTGTGAAACATATTGTATTTAATTAAAAGATCCAATTTCCAATTGGTAGGTCATAGTTTTCTTGCTTCTCAGTTATATTTTAATAAAGGCCAGATGTATAATATTCTTATGTATGTATACATTTAAGTATATAATAAGTAGATTGAACTATTATTATTTTTTTTATAATTTATCTAAACTATTATTTTGCATATTTTTGGAAATTAGTCACTAAAATTCAAACTTTATTATGGAAACAATTTGATTTTTATTTGTTGTGTAAAATAAACAGAATGATTTTAAGTTAAAGTTGAATTACACGTGGGCAGTTATATGATATAACAGTTTTATTATCATTACAATTTCTAATTATCTTACGGAATCAGAATTGGAACAGCCAGACCGTCGAACCAATGAACATAATTTGCAATTAAATTCCATAGTTAAACATAAAATATTGTGTTCTAAGAAATTTGCACTTCAATTATATTGTGTATAAAGCCCTACATAATAAGAGTATATATAATAAACATTTTACATAATTTTAATATTAATTGTTATTCATTGGAAAGAAACATATATATATATATATATATATATATATATATATATATATATATATATATATATATATATATATATATATATATATATATATATATATATATATATATATATATATTGTGAGAGCTCAATTTGTTATAGTTGATTTTCTTCCATATAACTACTGCTAAAAGAAACGCCTTTGATGAAGAAATATGCATGCAATATTACTTAACATACTTGCTATCCATTAATATTTTATTTATTTATTTTTTATTTTTTTGTGAGTACTATACTATTATTCAAGAGGTAATTATGTTTGTTATGAAATTTTCTTTTTTCTATTAAGCACGGTTAGTGGATACCAGAAATAACTGCTCTTTAAATTATAATACCCATGATTGATTTTATACATATATATAAAGAAAAAGAAATATACATAATATTTCCGTAGTTCCATAATAACAAAGCATATTATATATATACGCTGTTGTTATGAAATTATATAGATACATCAACGGACTTATATTTATCGAATCCATCATTTTTCGATCTGAAACAAAATAAATTGAATCATGCAACTGTGGACTTGGCTCTTAGCAAAGCTACGAAGCTGCCAACAGAAGCTGGACGTAAAAAAAAAAAAATATATATATATATGTATATATATATATATATATATATATATATATATATATATATATATATATATATATATATATATATATATATATATATATATATATATATATATATATATATATATATATATATATATATATATATATATATATATATATATATATATGAAATTAGATATCCAGAGGATTCAAAACCAGCCGCCACTTCCTAGCTTTGAGCTAAGTCCGCCAATGCCTTTGCCTAGCAGATTGCCAACACGGCCAGCTACCACATTGGTAACGGCCGCTGCTTGAGCGGCTCCAATCTTTGGCTTTGGCATGCTGCGCGATGCATGGGCACCTGACTCTCCACCCTCGCCGCCGTCCTCTTCATCACCATTACGCATATCGTCACAATTTCTATAAGTTTCAAGCACAACAGCAATCTTAGGTTAATGGCCTTTATTTGCGGCTGTGACTACGTGGTTACTTACAGCTCTCCTTCGGCTACGTCAGGCATAGTCAGCGCACAGGTTGCCTCCTCGGCAGTCATTCGTTGTATAACTGTCTGATATGCTTTTGAATTTAACTTGTCCTCAAGCACACCTTGCAATTCAAAGTCCGAATAAATTTTCTGGTGTAAAATACATAATACATTAGATTTAGTAAAGTCAAGTCTATTTGTATATATATATATATATATATATATATATATATATATATACAATGAGCTCAGGATATACAAAATTATACAATAAAAACCTTAAACAAAGAGAACGCAAAGTATTCTAATTACGTCTATTATTTGTTTTGCGATTTGTCATATGTGAATTCCTATCCTATTACCTTAATAATATGAGAGATGGACGTGACCTGGGCATAATGTAAGGAGTGATCCATGCGTTCTGATAGCCAAGTGGAGAGCATATTTACTTGCTGAGAGTACCATTGCTCAAAGAAGTTTAATGTCCATAGATCATCGCCGATTTTACCACGTATTTGATCCATATTGTTTCGAAAAAAATTCACATATCCTTGTCCAAGATCCTTGCCAGAGCTCGAGACATTAGTAAAACTCAGAATTGATCCAATGAGACTGCCCTCATCGTAACGCCCTAGCTTCGACAAAGTCGACTCTAGCACTGACATAAGTTTTCCACTTAAACCTTGTGTCATGGCTACATTCGCTTTGTCGATTTGATCATCGATTCTTGCATGGAATTTGTACTAAAAGAGGAATAATTAAAATTATAATATTGCACGTATGTGTGTGTGTGCATGTGGGCGTGTGTGCGCTTATCCTACTTACCAGGTCGATACCGTCAATGGTAGTTAATTTAAAGCTTTGATTTTTAGCATCTAATATCACATTTACCATAGCGCACATCTCTGTTGGTATTATATAATCGGTCGATATGAAGGCAATATTTTTCTTTAACCACGACTGAAACGACGAATCCGTTCGCTGTATACACTGTTCAATCATATCCACGGCCATCATCTTAAGTCGCTGCTCCAAATGCTGTCGGAACTCGGCGTCTGGCCAATGCAGATCTCTAATAAAAGATTGCAATGCATCCAATTTCCAGAATAAATCTTCCGATGTTGCACAACCATTTCTTTGCAATCAAATAAGTAAATCATTGATAAGACATTAATACATTAATATTATGCCAGCTGATATTTGTTAATTATAATGGATTAGGAAAAATATTTTGCAATATATATGCAATACATCAATTTATTAAATAATCACTTATTATATATATTGTTAGATTGATCTGCGCTGAAGTTCTTTGCTAAAATATATCTAGATAATTTATTGGTGTTAGTACTTGAATACATTATTGATCCAGTAGTAGGTAACTAACCAGTGATTCCCTAGTTAGTAAACTCAATTTTAGTCACCAATTTGATATTAAAATCTTGTTTTCATAAGCCAAATCCTATGAAATATTTTGAAACAAGCTTTAGTCCAAATGTGCACATATTTTAGATATACATACATATCCCTGATAGCCTAATTTGTAATTTTTTTAAATGCTCACTACTATCGGAACGCATAACTATTATAATAATATAATAAACTACAAATATTGGCGAGTAACTTCAATTTCAAGCAAGCAAATGCAACTACAAAAATTTGAATAGGGATGCTTAATCTACATTTAATTGCTAATGCTAATGAAAAGGTGTTATATTGGCATAGTAATTAACTGATTGACTGAAGATAATTAAAGGTAATAAGCGCACGCATAATGAGAGTTATATATGTATTTATATATTATTATATTGTATTAAACTTTCATTTCGATTGTGAGTTCAATAACACCCATTCAGAAATGAATAATGAGCAGATTCCTTTAAAAATCTATATGCAAATAAGATTTGTCAAGACATGAGCGATGTCTATCAAGCATTCAATAGTCTTGATTACCTTTCTCTCTAGCTTAACTGGGTACTTTCACCACTGAGAATTTCTGCCAGCTAACTGACTATAGCAAAATTGGTGAGGCCCACCCACACTACATATGAAAAACACATTTTAGGCAATTACTGAAAACAGAATAACATATTTTTAATGCAAATAAGTTACGTTAAAACTTAACAGAAATAAATCACAGACTTCACAGAAGTATAATTGATTGCATAAGCAAATGAAAAATTATGATTTATATCGGAGAAACGTAAGCCTTCTTTTTAGAAAGCTACGCAAGTTTGAGGAAACTCTTGGAAAATCTGTAAGTATTGATTTTGTAAGTTAATGTAATATAGGTGCTTTTGCATCGTTTAGTAATACTGTGCAGTCGATAGCACCCGACAGGACCATTCTTATTTGTTTTTTGTTGTCCAGAGAAGGCGCTCATTTTTATATTCAGGCATATTTAGTGCTATATTTATAAATATCACTATATACTAATGCACATATATAACATTAGGGCTCATTGAGGTGATTGAGTTGTGAAATTAGGCAGTAATTATGAATTGTATTCTTATTATTATTGGTAATTTTCTAATTTTGTAAGCATACATATTATGTATATACAAAAAAGTACATTGATCATCATTGTCATGTATTGTCGAGTTTTACTAGTGAGAAATTAATTAATATATGAATTATGCTAAATCTACGTCGTGTTCTAGTTAAATCAATTCTCGAAGCAGCAACAAACAACAAAATGCAAAGAGAACATATTTTGGAGTATCTTAGATAGAGGCATTAATGGTAAAAACCTCATTTCGTCAACGCCACCCGCTGCAGCCGCAGCAGCTGTGCATTTCGGTAGCTTCGGCACATAAAAATTGATTTGATCTTTCTTTCCGCTTAGCAGGGCCGCCGGATTAAGAGCAGCCGTGTTTAAAGCCTGGGCGGCATTGTTTAATGCAGCTGGATTCAAGGCGGCGTTAATCCTACATTTTCAGCACAGAAATATGAAAATAGAAAAAATGAACGGCACACGTTTCAATAGCTAAATAATGATTGACAGTGAAAAAATGATGGGAAAGCCAGAGAGTGAGAGAGAGAGAGAGAGAGAGAGAGAGAGAGATGAACGAACAGAGGTAAACAGAAAATGAGAGAGAGAGAGAAAACCGGATAATAGAGAGAGAGTATAGAGAGAAGAGATCGAGAGGTGACCGCAGAGAGGAGGAGATTGCAATGCCAATCAATCGCATCATTATCGATCATGATTAATTTTTTCTTTAACACTTATAGTAATAAAAAATAAATAGTTTGAAGTCATGAAGATAAATATATATTCCAATATATAAGTATATAAATATTAAACAAAGCCGACATATACATACATACATACATACATACATACATACATACATACATACATACATACATACATACATACATACATATATATATATATATATATATATATATATATATATATATATATATTTATTTATTTATTTATCTATATACATCGGTGTAGGCTATATACTTATGTATATACTTAAGGCTCCAATTTTAAGCGGACAAACCTCCGTATTGACAAAGTAAATAGATTTTCGAACAAAATTTCCAATGAAATTTCGCAGAGAATGGACCATTTTCCGTATTTGTAAGGACTTTTAAAGTTCGTTTTATGACGTTGTTTTCCTAAAAATAATTTTTAGAATTTATGGATGGCATAGTTTTCTTGTCCAAGTAACATGAACTAGAAATTTATATATATACGTAAGTGTATACAAATGAAGCCATCGGAACTGCCTATATACTAATATGTCGATGCATACATTTGTTTCAATACATTTATATTATGTAATCGGTCAACTTGATAATGGGAGTATTACTTACCCTTTGCTCTCCCAGCGTTCCTTCTCGAAGCCCTTGTGTATCGATTGAGCTATCGAGGATTCCATGAGATCTACATATCTCACCACCAATGGGGCAAACGTGTCACGCAGGTGCTGATGGAATCTTCCATTTCGCAAATTATCTGAAATTATTAACAGTCGAGCAATATTTGTTTACCCATTCACGAAAGTGAAATGAGTATATTGGTTTTGTGCATGTCCGTCTTGCTGCCCGTCCGTCTGTCCGTATGAACGCAGTTTTTTCGGCGCTATTGAAGCTAGAGACTTGAAATTTGGAACACGTACTCGTGTATACCTCCGATGTATAAGGTTTTAAAATTTTACCGACCCACCCACTAGAGGCGCAAATCGGAAAATGCATTTTCCGTTATTCGGATTTCAATAAACTGATTTTGATTATTCTGTGCAATTTTAATACTTTTAGACCTGGAGACTTCAGATTTACTGTGTATATACATCTGATCAATACGAAGATTTTGTAATTTACAGATTTTGGATACTATGCCGCCTTCGCACTCAAGTACTGGACTTGTGCAATGGAATATACCCACATTTAAACATTATGATCACATTCTGAAGTTGTCCCACTACAAGAGCAACGAAATTCTCATTATATGCATTTCCCACAGTGTAGCCCAAGCGCAGTCGCTGCTTACTGCGCAATTAGCAGAGCGCGTGCTTATGCGTGAGTAACAGCTCCTTGTAGGGTTCAGGGTATCTCCTAGTCGAGCAGTCTTGACTAGACCACTCTTACTTGTTATACCCTGATCCCATTAAAATGGGAAAACAGGGTATAATGGCTTTGTGAAAGGTATGTAACAGGCAGAAGGAAGCATTCCAGACCCCATAAAGTTCTTAATCAGGGCGACGAGCTGAGTCGATATAGCCCTGTTCTTCTGTCCGTCCGTCCGTATGAACGCAGAATATACAAGAATTAGTGCCTTGAAATGCATGCATACTCGTGTATACCATACGCAGTACAAGTCTATCATACTCTTTCGATAACTCTTCAGACGACTATTTTATCAAGAATAATCGATAAATGGATTTTGTTTATTCAGCGTAATTTTGATACTTTTAGACCTACATACTTCATATTTACTGTGTACATACATCTGATCAATACGCAGATTTTGTAATTTACAGATTTTGGATACCACGCCTTTTATACATATGCAGGATGATTGGGCGGACAACAATATAAATTTGTCTCAACATACAGACAAACAGGATAAATTAATCGATCTTGCATAGAACAAATAGTCTATTAGAACATCGCCACTGAGTGTATATAGCATAGTGTTCTTGGACTTACCATCAGATCTTAAATAATCATTAAGTATTTGAAACAATGGAAACGAGTCCCATGTATCTGGTGCTTGCTCGGACAAAACTCGATCCATGTCCACTGCGAATAGAGACCAGAATATTTCTGCATGCTCAACCAGTAGATCGCTGAACCAAGCAAATGCCTACATAGAGGATTATACAAAACAAATATTAAGTGAGATAACTTATTTGTATGTATAATATAATAATGTATGAAAATACATCGATTATTCTAAACAAAGCTCTACGTAATTAAACTTTAGATGACAACGAGAATTAAAGCAATCATAATCTTTAGCAGGTGCATATGTGTACTTTATATTTAGGTGTACAAGATTATTACATTTTTAAACAATCAAAAATCGACTTGTGATTAATTACAATTATTTATAAACAAAAAATTGAGTATTCGAAAATATTATGAGATTTATTCGGCCAGCCGAAATATTTACACACCTGCAGAAACTGTTTGACATCAATAAGTTATAAATTATATTTTTAGAGTATTAAGTATTTAGAAAAAGTCGTTGGCACTTACGAACAGTTGACAAACGAATAACTGTTGTAAATGTTTACAAAAAAAAAAAATAAATAAAATAAAATTATGTTAAAAGATATTAAAGTCCACAAGATAAGCAGCGGATTTGAGTAAGGATACCAGATCTACAATGGCCGCAAATGAATTTCAGTTTTCCTCAAGTTCTGTTCTATCAAAGTAATATGTTTAAAAAGCACGATGACCTATAAATCTTCACGACTTCAACTGCTAAACATAACAAATTACCATTGAAGACTGAGTCCAGTTACGGAATGCGAAAGAAGAAGAGTTCTAGAGAACCCTGTTATGACTAGATAAAAGGTTCTTTGAGTATAACTCACACCAAAAACAAATGGCATGGTAGAAACTCTGTCATACTCTGTCATGCTCTACAATAGGATAGATAACTTAATTCCTTGTCATTCTTTCCGAGGATAGGCATATCGAGAAGTCATTTTTCCTGTAGCAGGATGATATTTCATTTTGTTAAGTATGTTAGTATTACCCCCGCATTTCACTTTGTCAAAATAATTATGCCAAATAGTGTAATTAAAAACTTAAGTAGAATTCATATACATACATAAAAAATAAATATAAAATCAAAAATTGTAATTTATTTTTAAAGAAATACGTTATACATTTAGTTTAGTATTTAAGTAATAATTCCAAATATACGACAACAAGTAGGAAATCTCGTGTAGCTGACGGTCAGAATAAATAATGCAAACAAACACATTTTCTGCAAGCGTTAATTATTTACATGAGTTTAAGTTTCAGTTAATGGAAATCGTAAGCCTATTTTGGTTTCAGAAAGTGCCTAGGTGCAGATATGGCATGAAGTATATTATTTTGAATGAAACATATTTAATAAAATAAGATACTTGTTGATTGTATTTCAATTTCATATATGTATGCTAAGTTTGGCTTGGTAATTAAATGGATGATTATATCATATTAAGCATGTTCAATCAAATTAAAGCATCAAAATTCTAACGTACGACATTCATGCATTTTTGTTTCACTAAATATAAATAGATATTAACATGTGTTGTTCTTTGTTTAGATATTAGAACATTATAATAATATTCACATTTTAAATCGAGATAAACAAAATAAATATAACTTAAAATTTATCGCTTAATTTAATTTTAAAATTTGAATCAATTGATGAATATATATATACATATATATATAATACATCAAAGAATACAAAATAAAATATAATACAAAAAATATAAATAAAGAGTATAAAGGTATCAGACTCATCAAAGCCCTCTTTTGAAATTGAAACATGAAGTCTCAGTGAAGAAGAGAAAGAAGAGTAGAGGCGCTATAAGATAGGGCTATAAAGAGAGAGAGAGAGAGAGGGAGAGCGAGTGAGAGAGAGAGAGAGAGAGAAAGGGACAGATAGACTACAAAAGAGAAGGAAGTTAAACGTGAATAACTAAACAGATTTCATTGGAATAGCTACGTTGAGGAGCCAAATCACGTCTGAGGGCGCTCTTATGACCCAATCATACTCTTTCTGCTCATGACAGATGTGATCAAAATTAGGATCAAACTTTATATTTACATCATGATTATTTACAAACGAAAAGCAATGTAAAAATGTAAAAGACAAATTTATTGAGGTGTATCGAGATTTCACACACGCAAAAATTTCTACATCTCTCTCCCTATATACATACATACCACTGTTGTTTTTTCTTTTGTAATTTTATAAAATTCTATATGCATATCCAATAAATTACATTATCTTTTTAATATTTCCGGGAAATTAAATTTTATTAGTAATATTGAAATAGAAATTATACAAATTCACGGACTGACCGATAGTATTTCTATACTTTCGTTCCATTATCTATACACTCGTGAGGAAGCCCCATTAGCACAACTATCATACGAAATCGGGAAATAATATTTTCGGTCTCTCAAAAACGATGCTATTTATATCGTGAATGAGTATTATGCAGTCGGTATCGCCGAGTGCAACGTTCTTACTTATTTTTAATTGTATATGTGCATACGATATATTTTGTAAAAGATGTTATTTTATTTTTTATATTAGATGTTATTTCGATTTAAAATTGAAACAAAAGGGATTACAAGTTTGTAACTGACTGTGTACAGATGGGTTAAAACATTGAGGTGATTCCCAGAGATATACGTGTTTTTATAAACATATAAATGAATGGGTGTAAGTATTCAGATGTCTTGTATGAATATAATGTGTGTTTATATAAGTGTTTAATATTATTATATTATAAAACTAAAATAAATATGGGTTTATCTATGCTCATGTGTTTTGTTGTTGTAAGTCTATTTTCTAAATGATAGTTTGCTTTGTATATGTGTATGAAGAAAAACAGAGAGAGAAAGAGAGTGAGAGAGAGAGAGAGAGAGGAGTACATGCCGTTGGTACTGGCGATGTGTACACCGCATGTGTGGGCATACAGTAGCGAAATGGGGGCGGTCCGTCAGTGTTAGCGGCAGTTGTAGCAACATCCAAAGAGCCTTGATCCATGCTATTGTTTCCCTGACTAGATGAAGCACCGGCGACAGTGGAACCAGCATCATTGGCCGGTCCAGTCCCATCTGCGCCGCCTTCCTTTATTGTCTTAACTTTATCCTTTTTGTTGTCTGGTTTTCGCAGCTAAATTGTGTAAGCCGAGTATACAAATACAGATGTCGTACCAAAAACAAATTATATATGTACTGAGGACTTAAGAATGTGTTAAACAAGATCAAGATCTTCTTGATTACGTTCAGCAACATTGTTATTATTATTTAAATGCAGCGATAATAAATTTTGTGATCACTAATCATAATTTCTTTATTACGTGCTTCACCGTTCAATTTCGACAGAGTTGACCTTGTGTTTGACAGATATATATTTTATATGGCTCAAACTATATTTAAGTTCTATTACAAGACGATATTTTATCTCAAGTTTAATCTCCTGTTTGTACTTTTCTCTATACTGATTAATATTCTATTGTTAGGTGTTATATATATGTAAATATTTATATTTATAAATGACAATCATATATATATATATATATATATATATATATATATATTATTTATATATATTATATTTTGCCAAATTTGATCTAAACCGCTTTTTCAAGTTTAACAGGAATTGTAGAAATTTATAATCAAATAGAATAGATAAACAAGTCAGCTAATTATTTTACAGAATTGCAATTCAGGATTATACGAAATTGATTAATATTCAATCTATAAAAGCCCCATGTATGTTGTGATTAGCCAAGAATTAAAATGTGCTCCTCTGAAGATATTGCGTATATACATAAATACATCCGATCGAGTTGGAGAATAGAGGAAAGTGTACGTATTATCATAATCGGAGAGTGCTGTACTTTTGGGATGTGGGTTAAACACACAACATATACATATAAATATACATATACATATACATATGCATATACATATACATATACACACATAGAGACGAGAGAACAGTCGTATACATATATGAGGTAAAGTTTAAAGAATGAGTCAAACTATAAAAGTAACGTTAGTTAATAAATTTGATATATTGTGTAGAATAGTAGATATAAATTAATTGATACATAAAAAAAGGAATACATAATGCATAAAGAGTGCTACTGCACCTAAGTGCGTGCATTCTAATATACATTTAGATATATTAGATATACAGCACATACTTTCGCTCATAGCTTAGTACAGGTAGCAGGCATATATAAGATTTGCCTACTGACATTTAAACAACACACCTAACAGAAATTAGTTTATTCGTAGCACAAGTGTAGGCGCAGCTCAGTGCAGGAATAGTAGTATAATAATAACGTCTTGCATAATACTTACATTTAACTGTATACCGTTGTGAAACTTACACGAAACATGCACACCGGTATGTATGCAGGTATGTATGGATGCATGATACATACATACATACAGTTATACAGGTATGTATGTAGGTAGCTATGTTCATGTCTATTTTGTTACTTTCAATTTTCTTGACAACGACAACTTACTTCGCCATAATGCTCCTCATTCTGCTGTAGTAGATCAACACAAAGTTCGGCCAAATGTATCAAGTCCTCAAGTTTTTTAGGTGGTGGTACAATCACTTCACCACGTAAATCCTCTGTGGACAATTGGGTATACATTTTACATTTAATAACAACTGAATCGTATGTCAGTGGTTAGTTACCCTCGATCTTAGCTTCAGCTGATAGCCTTGTGTAGTTGATAAGTGCAGCAGTCTCCAAGCTCTTTTTAATCATTTGCCGCACTTCTTCCGGGGGTACTGGGGTAACGATATCCTTCATTAGAACTCTTTCGAGTAACGATAGCGTTGCTTTCAATGCCCCTTCTGGCCGACCGAATGGAAAACAATATCTGAAGTTTGTTATTTGATACTCGAGTAGCTGACGTAAACGCTCTTTTATTTCAGAAAACTTCTCTTTTTCTTCATGTGTTATACTACCCACACCATCAGGCCTATAATAATAAACATAATAGTTTTGACCAATTAATTGATTTTGTACAAAAGACAATACGTTACCTATTGCCATGCACATGGCTGGCGCAGAATGCAAACGAGTAATGAATTAATGTGGGATCAATCATGTGCTGTTTTTCAGCACGATCCAAAAGATCAGAAAGATAACACAAATGTCGATAGCAGCCACGCACACCATATCGAGCGCAGTATTCGTCCAAAACAAAGACCTGTCCTGGACTAAACCATCCCTATTTCGAAATACAAAAAATATAATACATCGAATCAATTTAGAAACAGTCTTCAAATAGCTTACCAAAGACGCATACGGATCATTTAACCGGTACTCAAGTGTTAGATTTTGTAAAATTTTAAATAAACTTGCATGATCAAATGTACATGGATCCGCACTTATATAATCCTCCATTCCATGCTTCCGTGCTTTATCCGCATCTATGCCAAAAAGAGATTGTATAATTTAAACATCAGAAATTCAAGCAACATAATTTTGACTACTTTGAACTTATTCAAATCACATCAACTAGATTACTTAACTTAACTTACCCCCTTGAATCTTAGACATGGCCGAGTTTTTGTCCTGCGTTATCGGTGGAGTTGGTTTGTGAGATTGACCAGTTGCTCTATACATAGCCATAACCCAGAGGCTGCATTCGTTTTCATCGTCACATGCAAAAGCAATGCTGTCGCCTTCACGCACCGCATTAAAGAAAAATCGGCCGCCATTCAAATCGATTCCGAACATAAGATTGGCTATTGATTCAAATTATTTTAATAATTAAGTAAAATGAATTGCATATGTATATTAAAAATTATATATATTAAATGAGTATTCATGTATGTCATAACCATCACATTTGATAATTATGGGTCGATAACTCATACCGTTTTCTTATTATTGATAATTATCTGTATATTCTTAATAAGTTCTGTCTTACTCAACGTAATTCTCAACAATTAATCTACCTATCATTATTATGTGCAAATATGGAAAATTCACATATAGCAATAATTTAAGGAATTGAGTTACACTTAAAAGAATTTAGTTAAATTCCGAGCTAATATCTAAAATATAAGAATAATAAAAATTTGATTTGATTTCATTTGATGAAAATACCAAACTCGAAAAACTTTGGTCAATTTACAAACTGAGTTTTTAATCCATTTCATTGAAACAGAAAACTAGATTAAAGATGGTAAAGAAGCCTACTACAGTACGAAGATATCACATGTAACCAATCTATATGTAAACATACCACTGGCTGCTTCAATGTAATCAACTGTATATCCATCTAGCTGCATCATTTCGGATGGTTCCGATTTCTTTTCCTTATAACTACACATTGCGAATGTATATTGAGATACTTGAACTAAAACAAAATAGCGGCGTTTCCATTTTTTCCACACTGATTTTCCAATTGCAAACAGATGTCTAAGAAAATGTATATTATTTTAATTGAATGAATATAATATATATCACCCTATTTACATACCCACAATGCTTCATATTTAACGGTTTGTCAAGCCTGCATGCTATCTTTATCCGTACATCCTGGTCGGGTAAATTTTTGGGCACAATCATACGATGCCATTCAGGTGACTTGGTTAGAAGACAAAATAATTAAAATAAATTAATAATCCATAATAAATAAATAAATTAATTAGTTAATTAAAATAATCCAATTAATAATTATACATTGGAATTTAAAACTTTCTTTGAATCGATATGTCGCTTACTTTGGAAGAAAGGGGTGTAGGCTTTATGGTGACTTTTCCTAACTCCTTATCCTCTAGTGCGAGCATTCCAGGGTTTTCAGTATATAGCTTCACTTTTACGACAGGCAATGGATGAGTAGTAGTAAAATCGCCCTGAGTATCCCACCTGTAAGCAGTTTGTCATCCAATTAAAATTATATTCAATTACCATTAAGATAATCACGTAAAACCACTTACATTGGCTTCGATGCCTCGGCTTGATCAGTTTGCAGTTTTTCCCCATTTTCCACTTCCATTGTACAGTAGACAATCCGATTGGGCGCTAAAGACTTTAGGCCTTTCACTTCCATTACAATGACTTCCAACTGAAATGTGAGCACTACATCCAATTTGGTTAATTGTGTAGAACCATCCTCTGAGTCACCTTCTAGCTTCGACAAGGATCCATGAGACCGCAGAATCATTTTTCTAATTTCATGAATAAAATTGATCTTCCATATAAATATAATTATCAATAATCAATAAGATAACTTACAAAAATGATGGTGTGCTGCAATGTTCGAGAGACAGAGGGACAGAGAGGGCGAGAGAGCGAGAGAGAGAGAGGTTGAAGGACAGAGATACAAGAGAAAGAAAGAAAGAAAATATAAGAGAGAGTTAATAGAGTAAAGAGCAATTAAACAAATCATTTTCAATGAGTGACGACAGTTTTACCTGTGGTTATAACGTTTCAATTTCTGTAGCCCATATTTACTGTCCATGTTTCCTTTTGATACGGGAAGAGATTCCAGATTAGCCATCAATAGATTAATAGATGATTTTAGTTCCTCAATGTATAAAGATTCCATTTCTTTAAGCACGAACTTTGGCATCAGCTTTCGGTTCTTCTCCATTTCTCCAACACGCTGCATACGTCCATCCAATTCTCGTCTAATAGCTGCAGCCTGTTCATCAGCAGAATCAAGCTAATATAAATAGATAAAAATCAAAATCAAAAGTTTATAAAATACACATGAATTTAATATGAGATTTGGGGGCTCAGAATTGTTGTAGAAAATATAATTTTATAACTGAATTTTAAAAGGTAACAATAAAAGAGCTTTCAATTATATGGAACAAACTCGTGATGAAACCTACTCGTTTATACAAACCGACAGGCGGACGGTTATGGCTAAATCGAACGAGCTTACAGTCCTGCTAAAAATATGTATTACCCTACAGACGGACATCGACACGGCCATTGCACGAAAAAGTATACTCTTTAATACTCTTTTGAACGATTATAAAAACTGAAAATATGACATACAGCCATAGCTTAACTTGACCAGTTTATGTACAAATTGAACAATTTCAAAATATTTAGTTAAATAAATAAATTTGTATATGTAATATAATATAATATAAATAATATGGTTAATCTTCTTAATATAATTATCTTACCATTAGGGCATTAAACAGAATTTGATGTTCGAATTTTTTAACAGATAATATCTGTTGAAACATATCATAGAGTTGTTCTTTTGATAGAATCAGCTCACTATTTAATGATTGTTGCATGCGCGAAGGACGCTTAGTATCCTCTTCTCCACTACCCTTGAGAATGATGTCGAACTTTGCCATCCAAGAAGTCAATACCGTTTCTTTACTCAATCCATCAATTTCTGGTAGTGATCTATTAGATGTATAAATAATCGATTTCCAAATGTCAATAGCAATATTATTAATATTAAGGACTCTTTCAGCTCGTATACCTCACACGCTTTTCTATATTATTGCGAAAAACTTCACGGAAATCGTGCTGCGAACATGCTCCTGACTGTACCATTTTTAAAACTCGTTCAGATTTTAAAAATACATCGTGATAGCTTTGTACAGCGTTTTGAAAGGCTTCATCAGCCATTATCTGTGTTTCGCCCTTCAGAAAGGCCTGAAAAACAAATAAAATGATTCTTAAGTTAACTGCAAATAAACAAGAAACAATGCCTGCATGCAAACACACACATATGCATATGGGACCTGAATTGTTTAACTTTTCTTGTAGATGGACTATGTTCATAAAATTTTCAGATCTCGATTATATAATAACAAGTAAGAAAACTCTAGTCGAGACTGCTCGACTAGGAGATACCCTGATCCCTACAAGGCGCTGATATTTACGCGCGCTCTGCTAACTGCGCAGTAGCAGCGACTGTGCTTGGGCTGCGCTGCAGTATGTGCAATACTATGAGAATTTTGTTGCAGAATAATTTCTCTTGTGGTAGGACTATCTTCATGAAACTTTCAGAACGTGATCCCAATGTGCAAATGCATTCTAAACCACAAGTCTCTAGCACTTGAAATACGTTTTTTACAAATTTTACCCACACTGAAGTGAGCCCAAGCGCAGTCGCTGCTTACTGCGCAGTTAGCAGAGCGCGCGTAAATATCAGCGCCTTGTAGGGATCAGGGTATCTCCTAGTCGAGCAGTCTCGACTAGAGCTTCGTTACTTGTTTAAATTTCATAAACAATATGAATATTTATTAATCTTATTTATATATATAAGAGGCGCACGCATATAAATTTCTTAGTTGGCCGCTACAAATGCCGATTCGCCACGCCTCTAGTGGGCGTAGATTGTCGTGCTTCGAGTCCGCAGAAGCCTTTAAATTTTTTTTTATTCTTTTAAGATTTTTAATTTAATTAATATTTTTAAAATTCCTTTAAAATGTTTTCTTCCGTTTTATCAAGACCTATTAAGCCTATTTATATATATGCATAGCTCTTCAACTAATATGATTTCTGGCATATCGGAAAATGCATTTTACGATTTGCCAAGCTCTTAGTGGGCGGATCAGGAAAATCTTTGAATTTTATAAATCGGAGATATACACGAGTATGTGTTCCAAATTACTAGCTCCAATAGCGCTGGCATTAACTGCGTTTATACGGGCAGACGGACGGACAGCAAGACGGACATGCACAAAACCATTATAGTCATTTCACTTTCGTGAATGAGTATAATAAGAATAATCAATAGAACCTGCGCTGAACCTTACAGACTCAGCAATAGATAAAGAAGATTTTATAAATTAATTTATGCATATTTTTCGATAAGTGTTTTAATTGACATTATTGTAAATATAGTTATCGTTTTTTAAGAAATCTTAGTCTGCGCGTGCTACACAAACATCGAGAATCTAGCTCTTGTACTTTCTGAGACCGACGTGTACTAACAGACGACTGACGGACAGGTCTAAATCGCCTCGCCTTGTCGCCGTGCCAGACTGTCCACTTTCACTGGGTTCAAGGTGTAATATTTGGAGCTTCAGTTATTAAATTATACAAATTTAATAATCTATAGGCAATAAATTTGGCATTTGGCTTCATATTTCAATGGAAAATCAGACCATACTGCTTTTCTTTTTATGCTACAAATTTAAGTACAAATTTAGAAAAAATACATTTATGCAATCTGACACATATCAATGAATTATTATATAAATTGTTTTAATAACATTTATAGCTACCTGAAATCTTTGTGTGATTATCTCTAATTGCTGTTTGGTTATTTTCGGTTGCCTTTTCGTCATATCCGTGGGTTGTTTTGCATTAAATGGGTATGATATGCATCTGGATATAAACACATACAGTTGAATGCGTCGCTTCCGTTCTTCTTCCTCGCGCTCGTGCTTTTCCTGTACAAAATATTACAAAAACATTAGACTGCAAACACGATCTCATTCTAAGAATAATTGGAACATGGTTATTTGTTGGGAATCGAACTTACATGCGGATCCCCATGGTCATGCTTATCGCTGGCAATTGATGGCGATGGAGAAAGTGGGCGTGGTAGAGAATTTGCACGCGATGATCCACCAACACTTTGATTGAGAGTCTCTTGCGAAATGCCACTAGACGACGATAGCAACGATTGATTAATATTATTTTTATGCGAGTTTACCTTTTGAAATGATCGGTCAATGTTCGAGCAACTGTTGCTGATTTTGCTGCTGTTATTGCCGTTGCTGTTGGTGTTGGTGTTAGTGCTGGTGCTTAAAAGGTGCGTAGAAGCTTTAATTCTTGATAGATTGCTAGCACCAGCAACAGAAACAGAATTTTGGCCAAGGAAATTTGGATGCGGGTATGATGAGAGTTCATTTTGATATATATTATGATGATGCTGATAATCATAATGATGTTGACTTTGCTGTTGATGATGATGATGAGCTGCCGGGCTTAATTGGTGTATTATAATCTTATGGCCTGGTCTCGCTCTATGCGCCCCAAAATTATTATGCCAATTAGTCAAGCGATGGTCGATATGGATGTTTTGTATATTGATTTTGTATTTTTTTATATGTATATGTCAAGTAGTAGTTGCCAATGGAGTCCCAAATGCAAATCATCCACTCAACAATCGTTGAAATTTAAATTAAATGCGTTACATAAATGTTGATATATATTTTTATTTTTTTTGTGCCAATTTAATTTGTTTTGTGTCGACAAAGCATGTGCATGTGTTTTTTTTTTTTTTTTTTAATTTTGATGAGCGCAGAACCAAAAAAAGTATATATATATATATATTAAAAGATGTTAGTTTTGCAATAAAATAAAGCAGATAATTTCAACCATATGTTCATAATAATATGGCAATAATATGTTATCATATGCAATACAATCTCTCAGAATGGATTTGTTTAAGAATTTATGAGTTCCCATTACCGAAAAACTATAATATTAATATTCAATTAATCTATTTACTAATGGGCTGCCACCGAATAATACTTCGGGAATTTCATAGACTAGTAAAAATCCTCGATAAAAAAATTGTTTACAGAATTCTACTGAATAAATCCACATATCATATATAAAACGTATATGTATACATATATAAATTTTATAGAATATCAGAAAAATAATAAAAATTAATGGGGAAACAATAAATTAAATAAATTATTCAGTCAGTTAGTCGATGTGGGAAATATCTACAGGTCGATGAAAGCTAAATACTTATAATTTCAATTTTCAGTTGTATACCGGCCCCAGATAACTTTTCTTAAGGGTAACTTTGTCTATTGGACAGGTGAATTACTGTTGAGCAATTCTTGTACATCTTACATTCAATTTTGTTTCGTTTTGACTGTGTGGGTATTATTTAATCAATCCCTACTGTACTGCTTTATGTATCTTATTTAAACACTATTAAAAATATTAATTATTATTTTAAGCTGATACAAACCTTGGAATTCCATTATTGGGTACCTCAAGGCTGCTTCCATCTACTCCAGGTTGCGGTTGATCATTTTTTGACTGAATTGCTGCCCCTCCAACTCCCCCTCCTCCTCCTGAACCGCCTCCATTTGTGCCGTCAAAGCGAGAATTGCCAGTAGTAAAACTTGATGGTCTTTGATTTGCTTGAAATTCACCATTCTGGAAATTATTGGGTCCAGATATTGAAGCCGGTTGGCTCGGCGCTGAAGCCCCGGGAACGGGGGTGACCGTTTTATGTGTAGCTCCAATACGGCCTTTACTGGGCAAGTTGACAACGGGTTCTTCATCTCCCTCTTCTTCGCTTGAGCTTGGGTCTATCATGGCCGGTTAGGGAGCGTTCCTTACTTAAACCTTTTTAAATAGGGACCTACGAAGTAGTTGACATATTTTGTAGCGAACTTTACTCTCTCGAACTTACATTATCGACATTATTAAGACTTTATACAAAATATATGAGACTTTTGGTCGGAAGTGTCCGGTTAGCTAGTACCCGGCCCAAACGCCTATTTTCATACCTATACCTTTTATAATATGCGATATTGCAGCGTTCATACGATGGATGCCCTAATCTTGATTGATTCAGGCTATCATCCTGTCAAAGGATATATGTGCGTACGTATTATACTCAAAAGTATTCCATGCGGGTATAAAATGTACGTCTTAATGTTATAGCAATCATGGCATATTTAAATACGTATCTAAATTAAATGCAATGCATATAATGCATATAACGTAAGTTCCTTCATGGGGGTTTGTTATTTGGGCTCGTTAAAAAACATGTTTACCATACATACATATGTATGAATATGGCTGGCAGTTGAATATATTGAGAGAATGAGATGGTTACACAGAGTCCGACGAACCCCAACCTCATCCCACCTTGAACCAGTTTCAGCCATGTGTTAGTAACAGTGTGTTACTAATAAGGGTGGAAAACGTAAGAGAGCTTTGGGATTGCTGATTCACCAACGTTTTTTATGAATCAATGCGAAATACACATGCTAGGGATAAATCTATTTGGTAGTTTTTTCTATAAATTAACACTAAACACACTTATTTGACTAACACCAAACCAAAAACCATTTGAATATGTAAAAATATCAGTTCATACATTTACACCCAAAGTGGTTATAGACTCACCCTGATATATATATATAATATATATATAATATATATATATATATATATATATATATATATATATATATATATATATATATAATGTAAATGTTTGTGTATGTATATGTATGTGCATGAATATGTATACGCTGGTTCCGAAAACCAGTACAGTAACTTGGAACACATTTGAATTTTAATAATCATATATTAAACACTTACAATTTTTAAAATGACTGCCTTGATTAACGCATAGTTTTAAACCTAGTTTATTTTTTTATTTTATTAAAGTTGCACAGCCCCAACTAAACTAGATTCGAAGGTTTGGGGTGGTTTTTATCGATGTTGCCAGCAGTAATGTGCAAATTGTAAAACATGACTGCCCAGCTACTATTCGCTTTCAATTTTTAATAACATTTTTCTTAGCTACTATACGAGCTTAAAAGTTATTGGCAAAGGGTTAAGCGAGTTTTAGAATTACGGGCTAAAAACTTTTAAGAATTTTCCCGATTGCTTTGCTGGGTATTCTTAAGCTTAACTGTCACTATCGAGCTATCGATAAATAAGTTCTTGATGAAATACATCTGCATTTACTTCAGAAAGCACAATTTCGAAAATATACGGTTATAATATAGGAACTGTTACTTATTGGATTTTTTTATGATGCCTGTTTTTTTATTTTTTATTTATTTAGAATACATGTTATTGTACCTACATTAGCGATGAGTACTGACGATTAATATCGCCTAACAAAGCGGTGGCAGCGCTGTAGCATTGCTAGTGACAATCTGAGTGTTTACCTTCGGCCACACCGTTTCTTATTATTGGAAATGTATAATAAATATTTAAAGCTATCATTATATTGAATTGTAAATGTTCAAAGAAATATAGATATGATTAAAAATTTCATGTGTATGTGATAGATATACTGTAATATTCTGCTCGAGAGATTCATTGACATATAATTGCTTATGGATGTATGCGCTCATGCTATATGTATGTACATACATATGTATTTCAGTTTTCGCCTTTCACGGAAATACACATATATATCGATGTTGACATGAGGATATATCGATATACAAACACGCAAGTGTGAATTAGTAGTGTTTTATTATACGCAGAAGTTACATTCGTACCCGAATCGTTTGTGTCAGATACCGCTGTGGATAGATTTAGAAGTACAAAAATGCATAATTAAGTATTGGAGTTTCTTTTGAAATCAGCAATAAGTATCACTGAACACGCACAGAGTTTTATTATTGTTGGATGTGGGAGCAAAGTGAGTGTGAAAACAACTTTACTGTAACAAAGAGAAGTAAAAGCCTAGAAGAGTGCACATTTCAAAGCAAAGGCCAGAATTCGCTTAAAAGTGTGTTGAGTTTTAATATTTTAAGCGGTCTTTGTGGACGGCAAATCAATAAAGACACGGACCCTGAAGAGAATAAGAATTATCTGGAAATTCTGCCTGGGTTGTCAAGTAGCAAGGACGTTGCCAGCTCATCTAAGAGATTCCCTACATATGCTCATATAAAATACGCACGAAAAGGCCAACTATTGAGTGGATCGAGTATTCCAACTGCGGTTAATTATCGCAAACCACGGTCTGAATTCAGATCTGTGCATCGTTCAGCCCAGACACCAACGGTAACCGAATTTACAATTGACCAAAATTATAAAAATTTTAGAATTTACCTCAACAAAGAAGAACCAGGAGAACAATTGGAAAACAGACGTCACATATTAACTAAAGCTTCCCAAAGTGACGATAGAGAATATGCTATCCGACGCCATCATTTATCTGTGACGCGTTCCTCTAATTCGCTAAATAATCAGAGTCAGATACGAGATAATGCCATAACTAAGTGCATTTGGCCACG
Source organism: Drosophila mayaguana (assembly GCA_037075325.1). Taxonomy (NCBI): domain Eukaryota; kingdom Metazoa; phylum Arthropoda; class Insecta; order Diptera; family Drosophilidae; genus Drosophila; species Drosophila mayaguana. The sequence continues at coordinate 937,102 of JBAMCG010000104.1, forward strand.
AAACGAAAGAAACATTGGTTGGCCATCGCCGTTGGAAATCAATTTATTTTGTTTAACAACGCCATCGGTGCTAATTGATGCTGTTACCAGGCAAAAATCCTCGTTAGACACCAATGCTACCGGACTACTGGACGAAAGAATTGGATGTTCGAAGCGAAAACATAAAAAGAGGCAGCACTTATTATCAGATACAAACACTAAATCAGATGAATCTGGACTAAATCTCGAATGCAGCGAGGATGTAGACCAGAATAGCGAGCGCTGCATTAATTTACCGTTAGACAAATCTTATACAGCTCGCAGGCACCTAAACCGTCAAGCTTCAATTCAAAGCCAATCATCATCCATTGATGATTCGTCAACACATGACATACCTTGTCACGACATTGAGAATACTTTAAATCAAGGATTCCAATCTGTTTCGAATTCTCTGTCAGCGAGCTCAGGTCATTTAGTAATGTCATTGTCATCATACAGATCACAACAAGCGCAGCAACCGTTGATCAATTCTACTGATTCGCAGAAAAACCTCGGACTCCTCTCACAACAACTACCTACACCGACAACAAAAACAACAACAACAGCAGCACTATGCTCCATGCTGCAACTCGGCTGCACTCTAAATAGTATTGATGTAAATAAAGTACAACAATATGAACGTAATGGCGAAGGAGCTGCTGAGGAATCAGCAACAGTTGTAACTGTGAACGATAACCAAAGCGTAACAGGAGTAAATTGTGGAAACAATAATAATAGCACGCATAATAGTATAAAGAGCTCGTTGGATCGATTCGATTATAATATACAGCTTAACAATAATATGGTTGGGAGACAGCAACAGACTAAGAATAATTCTCAATTGTCGACAACGAATGCTATTCGAGATGCGAGCACCTTTACAGGTGACTTGGAGGCACCTGCCATTGATATACAAATCAGAAAGCCCGTCTCACCCGCGATGCTGACAATGACCATGGCGCAAAGCCAGCCAGCCGCCGGTGGGGTAGGGGAGAGTGCCAGCGTTCAAATGAATCCAAGTAGCTTATCACATCACTCCTGTACGGCAGTTCCACTCAATTTCAATAGTAGTTACGGATCGACGGCAATATTTCAGGATCGTAAACAACAACAAGCGAAACAACCGTCGATTCCAAAAGAACAGCTATGCCATTATATTGGCGATAGTTCGAGCCTCGATGCTTGTGGAGTCTCAAAATCTATTCAAGGTATGAGCATTGCTTTTTCACCCGTACCCACATACCCATTTCGAAAAGTCCTTAATGATCAAGAAATTTAAATACACGACAACAAACTTAGACGCTTGGCAAAAATCTATTAGGGATTTCCTATTAAGCACATAGATTTATTCGTACGCCCTAATGGGGCTATGGCTATCGCTAACTTTTGCTCTTGCACTCTCACTCTTAATTTCAATTAATATTTTAATGAACAGTATCTAAATGTACAGGAACTATCAGAATAATATTAATTTTCAATTGTCTTTTGGGTATACATATTAGCGAGTTCTCTGCCGAACACAATTGTCACACCGAATGTGGAAGCATCGCCAATATCGCCACGAAAAGAGTTATCTCTAAAGAGAGCAACTGTTGACTCGCTAGCTTTGGTATCGCAGCATCAGAAGTCTGTTGTACCATCGGCCAGCGAGCATTTCACATTTCATGAACAAATCACAATGTCGGGTCAGCAAAAGAGCGCACTGCAGGACAAGCCAAAAGCTTTGGTTGTATCGCCGCAGCAAGTTATGATCCTATATATGCATAAGCTGACGCCATATGAACGGACAGAAATCTTAGCATATCCACAGATATATTTTATTGGCGCCAACGCGAAAAAACGACCAGGTATTTATGGACCAAACAATTCAGATTATGACAATGAACAGGGCGCATATATACATATTCCTCACGATCACGTTGCCTATCGCTATGAAATGTTGAAAATAATTGGCAAAGGTAGCTTTGGTCAAGTAATTAAGGCCTACGATCATAAAACCCATGAGCATGTGGCATTAAAAATAGTGCGAAACGAGAAGCGTTTTCACCGGCAGGCTCAAGAAGAAATTCGTATATTACATCATTTGAGACGCCACGACAAGTACAACACAATGAATATTATACATATGTATGATCATTTTGCCTTTCGGAATCACACATGCATCACATTCGAGTTGCTGAGCATTAATCTTTACGAATTGATTAAAAAAAACGGATTCAAGGGTTTCAGTTTGCAATTGGTGCGTAAATTTGCTCACTCTCTCCTACAATGCCTGGATGCACTTTACAAGAATGAGATCATTCATTGTGATATGAAGCCGGAGAACGTGTTATTAAAGCAACAAGGTCGTTCTGGTATTAAGGTAAAAACTAAACTATTTCTCTTCGCTTTACGATTAATATATGTTGAGTTGTTTTATAGGTTATCGACTTTGGATCGTCATGCTTTGAAAGTCAACGTGTCTACACGTACATACAGTCTAGATTTTATCGCGCGCCAGAAATTATTTTAGGCGCAAAATATGGTAGAGCGATTGATATGTGGTCTCTTGGATGCATTCTTGCGGAGCTGCTATCGGGGCATGCACTATTCCCTGGAGAAAATGAAAGTGATCAGTTGGCGTGCATTATAGAACTGCTTGGAATGCCAAGTAAAACGTTATTGGAAAACGCATTGCGAGAGAAGGCGTTTTTCAGTCCAAAGGGGTATCCTCGTTACTGTACTGTACGTACTATGCCCGATGGAATGGTCGTTTTAGTTGGTGGTCAGTCGCGACGTGGCAAACCACGTGGTCCACCAGGCTCTAAGAGCCTGTCAAAGGCATTAGACGGTTGCAAAGACCCGCTTTTTCTGAACTTTATTCGTGGCTGCTTGGAATGGGATGCAGAAATGAGATTAACCCCTTCAGAAGCCCTAAAGCATCCGTGGATGCGTTGTCGTTTGCCTAGACCACCAAGCAGCATCAGCGGCGGGGCGGGAGATGGCTCCAGTAGCGCTGGGGGTGGAAACATTGGACGAAGTGGTGGTGGAGGAAGTATTAGTGGTGACCAATCACCAGTGACGGGTAAATTTTGAAATTTACTGTTACTGTAGTTACTGTAGTGCCTTTCTTATAACATTGCATTAATGCATTGAACATTGGCATTACGCCAATTCCAGTTTATTCCAATCCGAATATGAGGGGCGTTAATTGTTAATTGCTTACTTTCTTTTAGGCATAAAAACGAGCTGTTGCAATGAAACTGTGTCAACAGCAGGATCAGCCGCCTCTGAAAGAGACAATAGCAATTGCGGTGGCCGAGCCAATAATGCTGGATTTGGCATTCCCGATTTCAAATATGGCAGCAACCATCTATCTGTTTCAGCATCATCTCCAGTTAATAATTCGGCATTGCCTGTTGATCTATTGGCCGATATTCTAACAAAATCGAGCATAAAGTGTTCAGAATTACCGTCAGATGATACATTGGATAGGCGTGGATATCCATCTTCGTTATCAAATCATACATCTGCCAACAGATCCGAATGTAATGTGGAAGATCATTTTAGTTATGCCTTTAAATAAACTATGTAATAATGCAATGAATTTTTTATACAGGCTTATCTACAATCAATTCGTTAAAAGGTGCCACCAAGTCATTGACGGGCTTATCAGAATCAACAGCAATCTCAACACCCAATTCGTTATATGCAAGACATACAACGCCCATCCTATCAGCTAATTCAACACTTTGCACAATTAATTACGACATGGATTGCTATAACGTTTATAATGGAAAAACAATTGATAAGCCAAACAATTAGAGGCAATCAAATGGCAATTTACTCCCACACGCACAAATGATCAAGGCACCATCAAAGGACATTTAGCACAATATGAAATATGGAATTGTTGCCCCGCATCTGAAGGCTTAGGGCGGTGTTTGTTTGTTGTTAGTCAATATGAAATTAACAACACACTGCCATTACAAGTGATAGACTTTTAACAGAAACTGGTTTTTGGTTTTCAATATCTCATAAACAGGAGGCAAGGATCTCAAGCAGGCTAAATGGAACAAAAACTAGTGGCATACAACGCTTGCATTTAATCATTACTTATTAGGCATTGTGCAAAATCCTCTTGGTATTCATATATATATATATAATACTCGATTTCGGCCTTTAAAAGCAGCTTAATATATACTTGAAGATCGGAATCTGAAGGCATTACGTTCCAAGTCATGTGGTATAAGCCCAGTGACCGCAGTATCAATATCAATCGATATATATATATATATATATTCATATTCATATTAATTTTTTTTCTTTTATCAGTATTTGGAGCATTAAATAATACTCGCTATCGGACTTTCACATTAATTGTCTATCTATGAATATCTGTATTCTCATTGGTCGACGACATTTCTCTAGAAAGGACTAGCGTTATAAGCATAGTAAAAACTTATGAAGCTTACGTTTTTCTTACAAAATTTTTGGTTTGTAGCACAACAATAATAAAATAATGTCATAAATTTGAATTCGTTAAATTCATTATTCATCAGTAATCAAAATAAAGTAGAGTTAAATAATTAAAGAATCAAGCATGTTCGCTTAGAGACTAATTACGTTATGTATGTTTATTTATTTTAAATCTTTAAGACAATTATTTTGAGTACGTCCTTTGATCTTCCGCATATGAGTAGGCTCTTGAAGTCTCGCATATCTAAGTAAATTTCTGTTTGCTCTTGACTGCATTAAGAATATGTTTATACGCGTATAAATATTAAATATTGATGAAGAAAAAACTAGAATATTTCAACGTTTAAATAAAGTGTTAATATTAACATAAAGAAAATATTACATATATTATCAAGCTTTTCATTAACAAACTGCATATGTTCAAATGCTATAAAAGGTGAGTACGAACATAAATAAACTAGTCTTTTCATTATTATCAGTTTTCAGTTGATGTGAGTTTCAATAAGTATACTTCTGAAAAGCGAATTAATAGTCGCGGCCGGTCGACTGAAGATACCCTACGAACAGCTGGCATACCAATCATTCAGGCTTCCCTCTGCGCGCACGCTTGTATGCCCGCGTTCTACTAACTACGCTGTAAACTCAATATTTGAGGTCTTGCTTTAAATACGTGCAATTAAACATATATGTAATCATATAACTAACTTTTCAAACGCGTTTTTATTGATAATGCTGAAACAGGAATAGTCTTCCATTTCAAATCTCTAGCTTCTAAGTACTACGGAGAGCGCTCATACGGACGGACGGACAGGTGTTCAGGGTTAATTCGACTATGCTGTTCGTCCTGGCAAACAATACGCTCAATTGGGTCTGCCACACCTCCTCCTGCATTTTATCCCCTGATTTCTTATTTTCGATGGGTTCAGGGTATAAAAAACTATATTATAAATACTTTAACGCTTAAGCAAACATATAATAAAATACTAAGAGCATAAAGTGTATGCTCTGAAAAGTTTCAGTACTAAAGAAAAACAAAATATTTTTGATCTTTTCAGAATTTTTTCCGGTATATAAAAGAACACTATTAAAAGCTCCTCATATATATATATATATATATATATATATATAAACATAGAACAGTGGAAAGCTTCAAAAATGCTTTATATGCTACCATTGAATTGAGTATTCATTTTTTCCGGTCAGTCGTCTCTTTGATTTGCAAGAAGAAAGTTCAAATCAGTAAAAAATTTAAAAAAAAAAAAACAAGCAAACCAGATCTTCATACTGATTTGAGAAAGTATAGCTGCGTAACGTTTGAAAAGTCAACTGCAACTAAGGTTACATATTCGAATAAGTGCATATAAATAATTTTAGTTAATATTAAAGTTAAATAATAAAAACATGCATATTCATATGGGTCGACATATGTATAATGTTGATATTGGTATTTAAGTGTACAGATTAATACAGCCTTAACTCTTGTATAGCTGAATCCGAAAATATTCCCTTTGCAACATTTTGTGTACAAAAGATTGCACAGAATTTTTGAGAAGATGCTGCCACCCACTTCAAGCTCCTCAATTACATACTTTTCTATCCCTCTCTCTCTCTCTATCCTTCTACACTATTACCTATTCTTTATTCGGTCATTTACAAGTGTGTGTCATTGATGTAGCCACACATTTACACACGCGCGCACACACACACACATTAATAAAAACGCAAATGTGCATGTGTGAGTGTACATATTGTGTGTCCGAATTCCGGACGAAAGCGTATTTTTATACAGTAACATGTATTTACACACAGATATACATACACACACGCGACATATATACATATTTAGAAGTGCATTTAGATCTCAGGTAGATATTCGCACAAATACATTGGTATATATACTTATGTATATATAATGCTCGCTTGTTCAGGTGCAGAAATATCTCATCTCGTCTGAAAGAGTACGGAAAAATATGGTACAATTTAATTTATTTGGAAAACTAATATTCTCTTAATTACACATGTACATATGTACGTATGTATATAATTATGTTTTTAATTAACTTCATACGATCTGTTCGTATGGCTGCTGGGCTAGATACTACAACTTGATAATCGTTTAGACAATGGTCCTAAAAAGTACATACATATATACATATGTAGATCACTCTCTATTGACCCACAATTTGACAGTTAACTCCCTTTTGAGACTTACAAAAAGTAACTTAACGGTTTGACGACCGTAAACGGGTATTAATGACCGATAAATGCACAGGAAGAGCTCAAGATTCCTGGTATTGCACAAAACCAATAAACTCAAACAAGAATGCTCTAGTCGAGACTGCTCGACTAGGAGATACCCTGGCTACAAGGAGCTGATAGTCGGACTATCTTCATGAAACTTTCAAAATGTAATCATAATGTGCAAATGTGTACATTCCAAAGCATAAGTCTCTAGTATTTCAAATACGTTTTGTAGAAATTAGGGGCGAAGGGAGCGTGGAATCCTAAATATGTCAATTACAAAATCTTTGTATTGATCGAATGTACATATGTACATACAAAATCTGAAGTCTCAAGGCTTAAAAGTATTAAAATTACGCTGAATAAACAAAATCAATGTATCGAATAATCTCAATAAAATGGAAATCGGATGAGTTATCGAAAAAAATACGATAAACTGGTACTGCGTATGGTATACACGAGTATGCATACCAAATTTCAAGTCTCTAGCTCTTATATCTTCTGAGATCTAGGCGTTAATACGGACGGACAAACGGACAGACGGACAGAGCTATATCGACTCAGCTCGTCGCCCTGATTAAGAATATATATATATACTTTATGGGGTATGCGATGCTTCATTCTGCCTGTTACATACTTTCCACAATACTATTATACTATTATACCCAACAAGTAAGTAATAAGCTCTAGTCGAGACTGCTCGACTACGAAATCCCCCGATCCCTTCCAAGAACTGATATTTCAACAATTCTTCGCGTCTTTCTGCTTCACAAGAAACACAAACACTCAATCACACATTCACACACACATACATTGGCTCGCGCGCATAAACACGCATAGGCTGCAGTGCGGGCTTACTTGGGAACTATGGGAACAAAATAACGGGATGAGCTATCGTTCAATCGTTCAATATACGGACACTTAAATATGTATATACTTTATGGGGTCTGCAACGCCTCCTTCTGCCTGTAGTACTTGTATACATTTAGCAAAACCATTATACCCATTTACCATTTTCAAGGGTTTTCGGGTATAAAAAGTCAACAAAGCTGCCTATTAATTTTAAGCAGATTGCCGACTGAGAAAAAACTTGGGGCTGTTGCACACCCCTCACCTCCCTTGCGGCGCTAGTGCTTCCCACAAATACCAACGAAAATTTTCAAGATACGGCATTTTCAAGGTGCAAGTCGTCGAGTTTCAATCACTCCCGACTGGAGCTTAAATTATACATTTCTTATTTATTAATTTACATCATCTTTTTGTATTTAAAGGCTCACTGTGGTATAGTCCAGCCTGTCAAAATGGAATCGAAAAAGGTAAGTTTATCACATATCCATATGTATGTTTGCTGTCATACTGAAGCAGAAAAAATAAGTTGAACAAATAACACGAATCTGCAATATTCTATATAGATGAAGACCGTTATTAACGCCGAAGAAGAACATTTGGTATCAAAATCAATTAAAACAACAAAAAAATCTATTAAAAAGCTATCGAAAACCAATTCGAACATTGAGAAAATTGAAGATACACAAATTGTGGACTTGGAATCTAATACTAAAGCAATTTTGGAGGGCGCTTCGAAAGACGGCGCACCAGGCGAACCGAAATCGCCAATTGATGTTGATAATCTATCAGTTAATAATGCAGACAATTCAATTGTTCCAATGCAAAAGAAAAAGAATAAATCCAAGAAATCGAAGAAATGCGAATACGATAATCAAAATATATCTGTGGTAAGTATAAATAGAGAATAAGTATAATAGAGTAGAGTAGAAATAATCACTCTGATTATTTTATGCACACATACAAAAACACATTCACACACCCATGCACGCACGTTCCGCTAACTGCGCAGTTGCGCAGTGTGGGCTATATTATAAGAATTAATTTCTTGATTAATCCTGTTGCAGTGGGGCAGTCGGCCTGATACTTTCTCAACGTAATAACAACGCTTGAAGTTGTGTATTTGACAAAGTACAAATACATGTATTACGTTTTTATACCCAGAAGGAAGCATCGTAGACCCCATAAAGTATATATATTCTTGATCAGGGCGATGAGCTGAGTCGATATAGCCCTGCCCGTCTGTCCGATAAATTAATTTTGTTTACTCAGCGTCATTTTAATACTTTTAGACCTGGAGACTTCATATTTACTGTGTACATACATCTGATAAGTACGCAGATTTGTAATTTACAGATTTTCGGAAAACCCATATTTCAAGTACTAGAGACTTGTGCTTTGGAATATACACACATTTTAACATTATGATCACGTTTTGCGTGAATATCAGCTCCTTGTAGGGATCAGGGTATCTCCTAGTCGAGCAGTCTCGACTGGACCACTCTTACTTGTTAAACCCTGAACCTATTGTAAATGGGAAATCAGGGTATAATTGTTTTGTTGAATGTACCTACCTACGATTTAGCCATCTGTCTGTCCATACTAGAGCTATATATTTTGGGTCTTTTTGGATCCGATATATACCGATAAACGCTTCCGTTTTTTTGTTATCGATTAAGCCTCTTATCCAAAATCAGATATAAAATTATATCTCCTTAATCTTTAGATCTCGAGGCGCCAAGTATTAAATGTAGATTAATATATGTGTTTTATAGAATTTCGATGTTTATAATAATTCACCCCCGCCCCTATATCCACCAGAGACATGTGCTTTGGCAGATGGACGCATCTATATACATGCTCGAACATTTTTGTAAGATTATACTATACAGTAGTTTTGGACTGGGTATATACATACATATATAGTCGGGCATCACCGACTGGAGTTTTTTTTAGCTATCTATGTATATAAATAAATGTTTCTCACTTTAATGAATAATGATTATTGTTATTTTTATACGTTTTAGAAGAGCAGTTTCAACAAATTTGATGCCCTTCAGAAGCGAAATTTAATCCATGTACGTTCAAGTGATTCAAGTAAAGCTCAGCAAATCTTCAGTGTAAGCGAATCATTAATTAATCCAAACATTTCACTGAGCCATGATTAAAATGCAAGCAATTCACACAAACTCATACAATGTAATCGGATGGACATATAAATCTGTATAAACTTTACTAATTACTAATTACTTCTAATCGCTCGATCACTTTCTATTAATGTTATGTATTGCGTAATTTGCTTTTAGAATCTGAACGATGAGCAGCAGATCAATTGCAAACTGTGTTCAAAGCCGGTCTATAAAATGGAGGAAGTTATTGTTCAGTTTAAGTCTGACAAATCTATCTACCATAAATCCTGCTTGCGATGCAAAGACTGCGGCAGGCAATTAAAGTACGTGCTTAAAGCCTATGTCTGTGCTTATTTATTATAATTCAGTATTGCACAGTATAATACGATTTTTTTAAAACAATACTGGAACCCGATACCTTATACTAGTATAGAACATTTACATAGTCTCAGAGAAGAATAGAAATAATGAGCACACTCAGCTAGTGGAGTCGAAGTCTACCTGCGTCTACGAAGCAAATAATCGAATTATAACGAAAATAGGAAAGGCTAAAAATTCTATTTTTCAGGTCCTTAGCTTTTGGAAATACAGAGTAGTTCAACATAGCTTGTTGTTGTATACATTATGGGAGTATCGGCTAATTAAAAATTTTTTAATTTACACACTCCGTAGGTTTGATAATTATCAGAGTCACGAAGGAAACCTGTACTGCAATGTACATTTTAAGCTGTAAGTACTTACCCGATATTTCTAATATTACACATATTTACATATACATATATATACGCATATATACATATATATACGCAAAACGCATATTCATAAACCTACGATCACACAGACTCTTTGCCCCTAAGGTCGTTGAGCAGGCCGAAGAGCCAAAGCAATGCAAAACGGAGTTAATTATTCGTGAAAGCCAACCAGTTGAGCTGCCTCCGGATGTTGTTCGTGGTAAGTTAGAAAAGCGTATATCATCCTTTGATGCTCGTTCACAATGAGAAAGGATTTCCATTTCGCTTCCTGTACCTTTATACAATTTTAATTATACGAATTCACGAAGTGAATTAGTATATTGGTTTTGTGCATGTCCGTCTTGCTGTCCGTCCGTCTGTCCGTCCGTCCGTCTGTCCGTATGAACGCAATCTATTTCGGCGCTATTAGAGCTAGAGACTTGAAATTTGGAACACATACTCGTGTATATCTCCGATTTATAAAGTGTTAAAATTTTCCTGATCCGCCCACTAGGGGCGTGGCAAATCGGAAAATGCATTTTCCGATATGCCAGAAATCATGTTAGTTGAAGAGCTAGAGCGCTGAAATTTAGAACGTAGCTTCGTATTGACCACCCAAAATCAAAAGCTATGGCGGATATATCTACGCCCATTGGGGGCGTGGCAAATCGGGTAAAACTGTATCTCCTAGAGTTTTAAAGCTAGAGCACTCAAATTTTGAATGTGAGCTAATGCTACGATTCTATAAAAATTATATGTCTACGCCCACTAGGGGCGTGGCAAATCGGATCTGAAGATATAGTGATTTTTCAAATTCTGCTATATTTTAAGCACTATTGATGTTAGAGACCTGAAATTTGGTATATATACTCGGGTTGATCACCCAAGAACAAAAAGCTATAGTGGATATATCTCCGCCCACAATGGGGCGGAGCTAGAAGCTTCAAATTTGGATAATAAGTTACTGTACTAGTTGTTACGCCTGTTTAGGGGCGTGGCATATCAAAAAATACCCTGTAATTTTCACATTTTTTGAGCGTAAGCATTCAAATTTTGCAGTTGAGTTACCATTAGCTTGTTCTAAGAACTAGCCAAATAAGAGGTGTCTACGTCCACTAGAGGCGTGGCAATCGCCATTTCTAGTGTCAAATTGCGACATTTATATGCGTGAGCCATCTATATATATAAATAGACTTAATAGGCATTGATAGCACGGAAGAAAACATTTTTGTGGAATTTAAAAAATAAAAATTAAATTATAAATCTAAAAAAAAATTAAAGTTTTCCACGGGGTTCGAAGTACGACAATCTACGCCCACTAGAGGCGTGGCGAATCGGCATTTGTAGCATCCAACTAAGAAATTTATATGCGTGCGTCACTTATATACATACATATATAAATAAGCTTTATAGATATTCATAAGACTCGCAATAATGGTAATTAAAACGAAATGACATTATTGTTAGGTCGCCATATAGCAAAGAAAAGCCAAAGTAGCGGCTAGGAATTCAAAAACAATGCAAAGACAAATCAATCGCAATTGAGATTCTTAGAAAATGCTAAAGTACGTATTATATGTACATACATACACACATACCAATGAGAACGTGCTGAAATTGTGTATGCAGACTTTTTTGTATATGTACATATTTTATATACATATGTATGTATATATCTACGTATAAGCATTTGAGAGCTATCTAAGAAGAAACAAATTTAAACTTACAACAATTTTCGACTAAGAAAATGAAAAGTATTAAGTGCTATTAATTCAAGCTCGCACCCTCCCAATAAAATATCGAATTTATGAAAAAGAAAATGTGATCGAATAGGTCTTGAACCCACGATATCTAACACGACTTGCGTTGCCTCAACCATCGGCACCACTGCTTCGGTTGGTTATCTGTTAGCGAAAAATTATATACAGTATGTCCATTAATTGTTTGCAAAACGAAAAAAGTCATACAAATTCAACTTTAACATCATATTTTATTAGAAAAGGAACTTTTTCTCCGAATTTTTTTTTTACATTATTATTGGTTCATGTATTCTTAACGGTAATCCATAACAAAAACAAAATGTATGTAACTTCAGTGCTAGAGCGTCATCTCACAAAACCAAAATAACGACTGAAAAATTCACAAATCCATCGCAATTCCTAGAATAGGCTAGAAGGCGCGCTTTTGTTTGTAGACTTCTCGACTACGAAATCCCCTGATCCCTTCCAAGAACTGATATTTCAAGAATTCTTCGCTTTTTTCTGCTTCAAAAGAAACCCAAACACACAGAGGCACACACGTATAAACACGCATTAGCTGCAGTGTGGGCTTACTATGGGAACTTAATTGTTTAATAACTTTTCTTGTTGATGGACTATTTTCATGAAACTTTTATATCGTGATTATAAAATTGAAATGCATGAATTTGCCAAAGTACATGTCTCTAGTATCACGGACAGACGGACATGGCTAAATCGACTCAGCTCGTCGCCCTGATCAAGATTATATATACTTTATGGAGTCTGCCACGCCTCCTTCTACCTGTTACATACATTTTAACAAAAACATTATACCCTGATTTCACATTTTCAATGGGTTCAGGGTATACAAATAATTTGTAGGCCACTTTTTGTGTCGTGTCATATTGAAAATTGTACATGCTAGAGCCGGAATGTGAATGAGTATTCCGCAGTTGGTAACGCCCAACTGCAACGTTCTTACTTGTTTTTAGTATATTTTGGATACCGCCTTAAAATCTAAATAAATTCTATAAATTAAAGTTAATTTACATATATAGGAATTTTGCCTAAGGTGAAACATCTTGATCGATTGGTCAAGTCCCGTGTCAAGTCCCCTAACAACCCAAGTTTGTCTATAAAACGTATATGCTTTTTGCTAGATACAAGTAGGTTGAGTACCCTGTAGTCGGTAACACCCGACTGTATCGTTCTTACTGATTAAATCTTCTTTGACGTACAAATAAATATTAGAATAACGATATGAAGCTAAAAGCATTCGCAAGCGAAAAAATGAGAATATCTTCAATTATTAAAATTTATTTATTTATGTATTTTAGCATCGGATAAGCCCGACCTAGGGCTTGATGAACTGCATCAATTAAACGTTCGTTCGAGATTTGAACTATTTGAGAATGTGGAACAAAATAAGCTTAGAGAGGACCAGCTGCTAGAGAACCAACGTCCTCTGATTAAGCGCAGCAAGTCAGTTCTCGCGAAGTATCGACCATATGATGTCGATAACGAATGCGGAGCATTAAACGAGAGCGGCGATGAACCTGCTGAAGAAAATGAGGATGCTGACTTGATACGCTCGAAAAAAAACACTCAAAAGGAGCGACCTATTGGTCTAGGCGATGCCATGAATGACATCAAGACTAGATTCGAAAAGGGTACCGTGCAGTCCAAGGAAGAACGCCGTGAAGAACGAAAGCAGGAAATCCAAAGCATACGTTCTCGCCTTTTCATGGGTAAACAGGCCAAAATTAAGGAAATGTATCAACAGGCAGTCGCCGAATCCGAACAGGCTATCACATCCGTCGGCAAGCAACCGGATGTTGAAATTGGCGGAGCGGCTCGTTCCATTAAGGAGCGATTCGAAAAAGGAGAAATGTTTAACGACAAGGACAATGAGTCAAAAACATCCAATTGCAGTTATGGTCATGGTTCAGGGCTGTCGGAGGATGCAGATGTTTTTGAATCTGGTAAGAGCAGAGTGAAGAACTGGTTAGGAACAATAGACAAGGGAATATATCTTATCATACGTATTTATTACAAAATTAGCTATAAGTAAAAAGTCGCGCAGCATCTTTATGGAGCTAGACGCAAACGTGGCGTCGAGCCCGCATGCCAAATGCGATTTTCAAAGAAGTCGATCCATCCATATTAACAAATGCCAGAGTCAAAATCAACTGCTTGCTGAGGTTAGTAAGAATGTGTTTAATTGAGCTATATAACGTATGTTTTCATATATATACTAGAACTCTGACATAGATGTCGTTAAATGTGATGCAAAAGCTGAGGATATCAAAGTGACTACAGCCGAGCTAAGCCAGAAGTTTAAATTTTTCGAAACGTATCGCCCTAACGATGGAGAGAAGCGTCAATTCCGTATAACACCACCTCGCGAGGGTGTTGTTAAAATGCCATCGCTCGATTCAGAATCTGATTCCGAATCGGGCAAACAGAACTTTCACGATAATGTGCTCCAGAAAACACAGACCACTTCGACGATGTTGAACAAGTTTCGAGAAATGGAGCAAAACAAATCGATGAACTCTAACAGCAGGACTCCCAGGCCTCTAAAATGTTTTACGCCTCCGCCAGCGGGAGATAGACAGAACTTTAATGATAAATCCAACAGCGAAGAGGACGAGGGCGAAGATGACGACGATGATGAAAATGAATCCGGCGATGATGACGAAATCGATCAAGAAATTCTAAATTTAAGTTCAACTAACAGAGATGAAGCGCTTAGAGAGGTAAGCAGTTCTTAAGTAAGGTCGCATATGCAGCCGACTTTATTCGATATTACTCGTTAACAGTTCGAGAACAGATACATTTATTAACAAGTAAGAAAGCTCTAGTCGAGACTGCTCGACTAGGAGATACCCTGATCCCTACAAAGAGCTGATATTCACGCAAGCATAAGCACGCGCTCTGCTAACTGCGCAGTAAGCAGCGACTGCGCTTGGGCTGCGCTGCAGTGTGGGCAATATTATGAGAATTTTGTTGCTAAATAATTTCTCCTGTAGTAGGACTATCTTCATGAAACTTTCAGAACGTGATCATAATGTGCAAATGTGTATACAATCCAAAGCACAAGTCTCTAGTACTTCAAATTCGTGGCGAAGGGGGCGTGGTATCCAAAATCTGTATTACAAAATTTGTGTATTGATCAGATGTATATACACACCAAATCTGAAGTCTCCAGGTCTAAAAGTATTAAAATTACGGTGAATAAACAAAATCAATTTATCTATTATTCGCGATAAAAAAGTAATCGGATGAGTTATCGAGAACAAAAAGATAAACTTGTACTGCGTATGGTATACATGAGTATGCATACAAAATTTGAAGTCTCTAGCTCTTATATCTTTTGAGATCTAGGCGTTCATACGGACGGACGGACGGACAGACGGACAGAGCTATATCGACTCAGCTCGTCGCCCTGATCAAGAATATATATACTTATGGGGTCCCATTTTTAATGGGATCAGGGTATAACAGATCATTTCCTTTAAAGACATATTGGTGAATCACTACAATTATTATTAGAAAAGTGTACTGATTAAATACATTCCTTCCCCGATTAGGCACGCACCAAAAGCACATCTATGATTTTTGAATCCCATAAGTTCTACAAATAAACAGATATTGAAAAACGCAAGTTTCTATCTTCAGGCAGGAACATATATCTGTATGTAAAAAATCGTAAACATTTCTTTTACTTACTCAACGATATGCAAGGGAGTGCGATAGAAAAATAGATAAGGACCACATTTATGGACTAAGAATATAAGAGACGAGCGCTGAGCCTTATTACTCAGCAAGTTCCAGAAGAATAGACATCAATATTAAACTGCACACCAATGCATGTCTTATTGTCCTACAAATATGTTGTTTTTTTTTTTCAAATCTGTGAAATTGGTTTTAATCAAAGTTAATTATAAATTTCTATGTTTAAAGGCACATAATGCAGCTCGCGCAAAGCAACTGCGCGCCAAATTCGAAAAATGGCAGGCAAACGAGATCAAACGAGAAATAATGGAAGGCTTTGTGGATATCTACTCAGAACAAGTGTCTGATGATTCAACCATTGAAAGTGCCAAGGCGTAAGATTCACTTATTATTCGCAAAACATCATTTAATTTAACATTTCAAATTACAGAATACGCGAGCGCTTCGAAAATATGAAAAATATTGAGCGCAACTCAACAGTCCGACCCCGACATCAGATTAACCGATTTGTAGTAAGTATTTTTCACCACGTTTTGCTATAGCCTTTAATGACATTTCTATTTCAATTTTAGTAAATTGATATTTTCTTTGGCCACTGGATACACATACAAATTTGGATGGAAATGAAAAAAACCTAAGCAAATGTTTGTATTTACCCAATACTTCTATTCTATATTCTATTCATACACTTAATTATAGCAGTAATAGAAGGAAACATGTCAGAACAGAACAGAAACACCTATTTCAGAACATAATCATAAGCATAATCTTAGATATGACATATTTGAAGAGCACATATTTAATAATATAACAACCTATTTTAGATGTATACATGGGTTTATTTTTAATATATAATGACAAATACAATTAAATATCTTATTCTATCGCTTTATCCATAAATTCCAGGAATCTTTTGGCATATTGTTCAGGATCACAAGTCGATATTCCATCAACATTACTACCATATTTAACTGTTTTTGCCGCTTTCGCAGCCTAAAATAAACAAAATGAATCACTTAACATTATTAAAAGTATATAAAAAAAAAAAAAAAAAAAAAAAATATATATATATATATATATATATATATATATATATATGTATATATATACCTGTTTTTTGACTCCATATTGTGTTAACACATCGATAATAGCTATAAAATAGATTTCTCGTCTCTCTAAAATTAAATTTTGTAGTGTTATAATAAATGATCAATTTATTTTAAATATATTTGTATAAATAACCTTCAATACTTGGAATGGCATATATGTCAACTTCATAAACAACTTCCTTATATTGTGCACCTCTTGGCGAATCGGGTGGTGTATTATACGTCCAGCTTTAAGTAGTTTTTATAACCATTTATTTAAAATTTTCTTAAATTTTATGTTCTTTGTGATTTACCGTTCACCACTATCGCATTCTTCGCTCTCACTGTTTTCGCTACGTCCGGTTGCCAACGCGCTATCTCCTTGTAGAGCCTCTTCCTCAGCTCGTACACAATCATGAATACCAACCAACAGAGAGTAGTCCATTATATGTAACTTGGTTAACAACTTTTAACAGTATCCGCAAATGAAAAACAAGCGAAAGTAAGTAGAAGTAGTAGTAGAGATTGATATATGTAAAGAAATATTAAAATGTAGTTACGATATTTTTTTGTAAAAGACAGAGAAGGTATGCATATACATAGGAGAAGGTTTAAATACGTTTTGTTTATACAATACAAATTTTATTATGAGAGAAGATTTAAATATTCTTAATGTATATTTATAACTAAAGTTTAGTTAATATATTTTAAGATAAAATTGGTCAAGTCAATTTGTGTTTGTGCAGGCAGATCAGAGATCAACAAGATATCTAAATTACTGGTACATATGTGAAGTCTGTGTAGCCTATAAAATGTGTTTCGTCTTTATAATGAACCAAAATATCCTAGAAAGCTGACAAGAATTTAGATCAGATCTAATCACTTGCTGCTTGGTCAGTATTCCGACCTTAGTCACTTCATTCCTCAATATCATTAAACCAATTTTCTACTTTAAAGTGACACAATATCTGTAGTCATAGATATATCTGTCATATAAATAAATATGTGAAGGTTTGATTTCTTACATCAATATCATTGTTTAGAGTATCCAACAATTTTTTCTTAGGTTCCTCTCCAATCTCCAATTTGACTTTTTGCTTTATGAAGTCGTTGTCCTTATATGTAGGTAAAAGCTTTTCAAGCTCTTTTTCTGAAGCCTCGCGATCTACAGTACTACCTTTCAAATCAAATTTTCTAGGGAATAACAAATTATGGAATGAGAATTAATAATTACTTCTAAATGTATACAAGGAAAATTTGCGTTCATACTTATGTATGGTCAACTGAGAGCTGAAAACATTCCTCATTACAACGAAATAATACTGGACGCTCTCCACAGTAATCCGGTACATGCCCAAATATTGTGGCAAAAGTGTTTTTCCATGTCTCTCTACAACATACTGGGAACATGTTTCGAGGAAAATATGAATTATATGTATCTGAATTGCATTTAAAAATATATTGACTCACTGGATGATAGTGTTTGAGAAAGGCATGCATGCGTTCAACTTCCTCAGATGTAAGACTCTTAATTATAAAGAATTTATCGTAGCTCTCATAAAATTGTGCACCTGACTTGCCCGATGAGTCGATGCCCAATGGCTGCGACCTAGTCAAAGATTCGCGATAATCAACGTCGTCGACTCCAAACCGTTCACGTAAATTGCGGAATACAAGGGGACAATATTCCTTCACCTTAAAATGTGACGGCATGTTCTCTCTAAATAAATAATAGAGGAAATATAAATTTTCTCGCTTGCTAATGGAGTCTCCGGTAGCGTTTCTTACTTGTTGAATAAATGATTGTCGACTTTTATTTTCGAGTATGCACGAAAATCGTCTGGCAGCAACATAACGGGTATGTTGACATGACTTAACTCGTTTATCTAGAATTTGTTGGATATTATGAATAACGTGGAAAATTATCAAGCTGCATATATTCAAATATGTATATATAAATAATATTTGTGACGGAACTTACTGTATGGTTAATGCCCCACATAAAAACGCTCAGAATGGGCTCATTAGCACGAAATAGCTTTACTTTTTGATGTTTTACTCTGAAATGCTTCTTCTTCAAAATACGCGGTTGCGATGTTGATGAGATTTTTTTGTCCATTTTTCCCACTGGAGTTAGTTTCGCTGTATTTCCAAAAAATGCATAATTTGAATATAAATATACATCAATTCGAAACTAAACATGCATATGTATATATACACACTCATTCAAGTATAACTAAAATGCAATTGCAATGTACGTACATACACTTACATATATAACTAAAGTCCTATGTAGTTTTGGAAATTTTGCACTATAGATTTAATATAATTTTTAACTATTACCCTATGGACACATCCATGTAAATAGAGTATATTTAATTTTATTCACAAATTTCATTAAGAGTAAATAGTTATGTTTGATTGTGTTGCAGTGACAAATATAAAGGCATACATATTTGTCGCTAAAACATATATATATATATATGTATGTATATATGTGTGTGTAATCATACATATCTGTTTGTAGTTACGTATATTTAAATATGCGTATCTATCTGTATGTTTTGTAAGCATGCATGTGTATATAAATGTTTGGCCGTTTGCAACACGTACGAATACAAATCAAGTTGGAAATGCACTCCTCTTCGGTTTGGATATAGGTTTAACTGATTTATGCCACTCACAATTGCATTAATATTTATTTTAAATTGCACTTGAAACGAAAAAATCTTTATATTATTTAGTTGCTCTATCGTAAATTTTTATCGGCTGCCACGGTTGTGTTTTGATACACTTACAATCGAGAGAATTCCAACGATACCTCCAAAGCATGTTGCTCCTGTATCATCGATAACGTAAATTGTTCGGAATGAATGAAATTTATATATTAATGAACTGGAAATTAAAACTAATAATATGTCTTTAATTTTTATTAATATAGCAGAAGAATTAATTTTGTAGAACAACTTACCAGACTACACATATTGTTTCGGTACAGCTCTAAAAAATTGGCAGCTTATTAATAATATTTTAAATACTTGTTATCGATTTTTACAGCGCCTAATGGTAAGCTATGATAATAAACATTTTTCAAGAAATATCGGTGTTTTATAATCATGTAATCGACATTTTTAGATGAATATATTTAGTATTTTTATTAAGTTTCGCCGTTAGAAACTGAATCGTAAAAGCCTATAGAAATGGCTCAATGGCTAAGTAATTTAATCTTTATTATTAGTAATTTCATCTTTATTATTAGTAATTTTATTTTTATTATTCAATGGTAACCCAAGCCATGGTTAGTGCTCGAACTTAATACTGTCTCGACCAATTGAAATTCAACCCTGTTTAAAGTGGATCAAAAACAGAAATTCATGCTTCTCTCTTTCACTCTCACGCGCACAATGGACGGCAGGCTATGAATTGAGAGTTATATGTCGATCGATTACTGGCTACTCTCTTGGGTCTGCCTGAAGTTTCTGAGACGCGTGTAAATTTGTTCGAAAATGGGAAACGTATCCAATTAGACTCATGATAACTGATTTTAATTAAACGATCAACAGTTTATAGATCTGAAATTTGTGACCAATCAGACCTTCTGAAGCTGTTATCGTTTTGTATCCAGACATGGCGGAATCGGGGATTGACTTGGGCTTTGATTTGGAATACGACTTAAATCTCAATTTACTTAACGATAACGACTCAAATATGGACTTTTTGCCCAATATGGAGAATGTCGAGTTCTATGAATTGAAATCTACGCGGTCCCTGCGAACAGATGAAATGTAAGTAAGAACGTCTAGCACGAGAAGCATACATATATAAAATAAACAGTAGAAATTATGAATAAGCCCTCAAAAACACATGTGTATGCATAAATATGCACATGCGTATGTATGTGCTTACATATATATGGATATGAATGTGTTAAATTTATATTTTTCTACCTGATTAGCACTCTTTTTTATTCTTCTTTATCTTATCGGACCTAATACAAACATACCTGCATATTTATCCACGTACGTGTGTGGGTCTGTATGTAATCAAGTGTCATTAATGTGAAAGGCAACGTACTCATATATATATATATATATATATATATATATATATATATATATATATATATATATATATATATATATATATATATATATATATATATATATATATATATATATATATATATATATATATATATACATATATATATAATATATATATATATTATGACGAATGTGTGATATTTCGCGATGACAATTTGAAAGAGGAGTTGAGCCACTGATAATAATTCTCTCCAATCTTGACAGATGATCAAATTAAACTATATACATATGTATGTGCTAAAAAGTTAAGCTTTGCGAAAACTAGAAGGCTAGATCGGGAAAGAACACGAATAATAAATAGATTACATATATGTTTATATGTATGTATGTATACATATATGATGAAAATAATAGGTACACCAAAATAATTTTGGAAATTTCATCATAACTAATTAAATTTTGGTATTTTAAAAACACTCAATGGTAACTTTAAGAACGCAATCTGGCAATGTGATGTATGCCAAAACAAATTTTCTTTTTCTCCCTAAATTTATAGTAGTCACAATTCATTATAAATAGCCTGCTGAAAATAATAGGTTTCGATTTCTTCAGCCTGAAAAAACAGTTTTGAATACGAAAGGTTTCTGTTATTGTTACAAAATAGTAAGTATTCTTGACACAGATGTTAAAAGTGGAAAAATAATTATCAATATCTATGTAGATGCTTCGAAATATTCATTGTTCGAGTGAAGAACGCAGAATTGCTAAAATCTTTAGAGGGAGTGGCAAATCTTTGCGTAAAATTGCGAAACTGATGACCAGATCTCCTTATTTTATGCAAAATGCTTTAAAGGTGCACATTAAAAAGGAAACACGTGGACGTCCATCGAAAACCACACCAAACTTGGTTTGAGGTTAACAAAGTGGACACTCTCGCTTGGCCCAGTCAGTTTCCTGATCTGAATCCAAGCAAAAACTTGTGGAGTGAAATATAAAAGCAGATGGCAAATCAATAGTGTGAAAACAAACGCCAATTATGGGACTGCGTCCAAAATAAAAAGGGATATACAGGATATTAATCCAAGAACAGAATACCAAAAGATTTTGAATGATTTGATAATCAAAAAACGAAATACAACTCACCAAAGTAAAGTGTACCTATTATTTGGGTCAAGCACTCGATTACTGGATTTTCGTTATTACTTATTACTTGTTTTCATTATATATTAGACTAAAATAAAATATTGCTATTATTTACACCTCAAAGATTATTTTATCAACCTTCATCACAACTTTTGTTTTATAAAAATTTGATGAAGTTACAGCGTGCTTCGTGAAAATGTATCAGGATTACGGTGACTTAGTTGTACAGTGTATATCTTATTTTATTCTATTCTATATACATATATTCTATTTATCATTCATGTTTTCCCCCGATCTCGTTTTCACAAAGCTTAGAAGAAGATAATTCGTCCTTGTTAGTATCCGAAGCTGTCTGCTCGATCACAAGCACCGCCTCTAGATGAAAACGTGGACACTCTCGCTTGGCCCAGTCCCAGTCCTAGTCCCACTACAAGAGCAACAAAATTCTTAAATATTGCCAACACTGCAGCCAAAGCGCAGTCGCAACTAGCAGAGCGCGTGCTTATGCGTGCGTGAATATCAGCTCGTTGTATCTCCTAGTCGAGCAGTCTCGACTAGAGCTTTCTTACTTGTTTTTATACCCTGATCCCATTAAAAATGGGAAATCAGGGTATAATGGTTTTGTGAAAACTATGTAACAGGCAGAAGGAGGCGTGGCTGACCCCATAAAGTATATATATTCTTGATCAGGGCGACGAGCTGAGTCGATATAGCCCTGTCCGTCCGTCCGTCCGTCCGTATGAACGCCTAGATCTCAGAAGATATAAGAGCTAGAGACTTCAAATTTTGTATGCATACTCATGTATACCATACGCAGTACAAGTTTATCTTTTTTTTTCGATAACTCATCCGATTACTCTTTTATCGCGAATAATCGATAAATTGATTTTGTTTATTCACCGTAATTTTAATACTTTTAGACTTTAGACTGGAGACTTCAGATTTGGTGTGTATATACATCTGATCAATACGCAGATTTTGTCATTTACAGATTTTGGATACCACGCCCCCTTCGCCCCCAATTTTAAGTACTAGAGACTTGTGCTTTGGAATGTACACACATTTGCACATTGTGATCACGTTCTAAAAGTTTCATGAAGATAGTCCTACTACAGGAGAAATTATTCAGCAACAAAATTCTCATAGTATTTCCCACACTGTAGCGTAGCCCAAGCGCAGTCGCTGCTTACTGCGCAGTTAGCAGAGCGCGTGCTTATGCGTGCGTGAATATCAGCTCTTTGTATGGATCAGAGTATCTCCTAGTCGAGCAGTCTCGACTAGAGCTTTCTTACTTGTTTAATTTTATTTTTATACAGAGGTTAGCTATAGTTTCTCGACTGATTTTCAAATAAAGACATCAAGCTAAATGAACAATTTTGAGCTTCTTTCTCCAAAGATGTAAGACATATATTTTAATAACTGAAGAATTTCGATAATGATTTAAATCCATAACATTGGTCTAGTCGAGACTGCTCGGTTACGAAATCCTCTGAACCCTGCAAAGAGCTGATATTCCAATAATCCTACGCTTCTTTCATAAATTTCTTTATACGCATGCATACGCACGTGTCTACATATAAAATTTTAAGCCTTCAAATTACACTTCTAAAACGAAATAAAACTATAGATCATTGCTTATAAAAAAGAAATGGGATGAGTTATGGAAAATATATGATATACTCGTACATTTTCAGAAAAATATTATTCCCTGATTTCTCATTTTCAATGGGTTACGGGTATACCACTAAGAACATTATAATGCAATTTTTTTTTATCAAAATACAGATCATATGAGAGTGTATCAAAGTATCATGTAAAAGTACGTGTCATTTTTTAATTCCATTAACAACAAACAATATCCGAATAAAATATGCGAAAACGGCGTTCATTTCATTGTTTTGGAACCGGTTTACAAGAATATAGATTTAAGAGAAAATTGAGGGCTCTTTTTCAATAATGCGCAAGTCTGTACTGTAGCCAATACGATACACCAGAGAGGCATTTTTCGTATGTATAAAAATATATATTGTTTATATATAAGCATATGTGTGCACTATTGAATGCTGGGTATATATATATAATATATAAATAAATAAATATATATATATATACATATATACTTTCTCGCGTTGAAGAATTCTCTCAATTTTCCGCATTAATATTTAAACGTGCAATCGACAAGATCAAGGCCCTTTTAGATGTTGAGTAAAGAAAAGAAATCCTGAGATCTCGTCGAAAATGTTTTCCTATTTTGCTAAAAAGACGACGAATAAAGTCTATAATAAAAATAATAATGGCTCCACTGGTGTTGTTGATCAAACACTGAACAATTTTGAGATATGTGATCAAATATTGGAGAGTCAGTCAATACGAAATGATTGTGCGAAGGAAACTGTATCGGAGGAACGTCTACAGGAGTTTCAAGAGTTCTTAAAACGCGTACAGACATTGCAGATGTCGCCGAGCGACGAGTTACAACAACAACAACAGGAGCAGCAACAACCATTGGTATCTGATATTGAAGTCGGTGTGGAACCCACGAATTTAATGGAACAAGATGAGGTATCAAGTTGCATTCAGAGAAGCAATGAGAAATCAACAACAAACATTCGTGTTAGTGTTGGCATCGATAAAGATTTGGAAATGATACTTGAAATGGATCCAAGCATTGTTGATTTAGGCGATATTACCTTTAGGGAACCAACAAATGCTCGCGTTTTTGGTCTGCCTCCACTAAAGGGTGGGTAGGTATTTAAATATATATATAAATTATATAGTTATATATATATAATAAATAACTATACTTTGTATTATTATATTTGTTTATAAGATATAATATGTATAGTATGTATTTTTATATTAAATTTTCTATTCTAAACTTTCTATTCATTAGACCAACGTTTAAAACTGCAATACCGACGTCTCGCACACAATTAAAACTTCAACTGCAACGTGAGCAGCAGCAGCAGGAACAGCAGCAAATACTAATGCAGCAGCAACAACAACAACAGATGCTACACACGCAGGATCAAACAATGCTTAACGCGTTCGGATTATCCACTGCGGGCTTTCAATATGACGCAACTAACAGCAGTAATAGGAGTAGCGACTGTGGCAGTGGTATTCTGAGTCAACATCAGCAACAGAAACAACAACAGCAGCATCAGAACCAGCAGTCAATAAGTCAGCCTGGCCAAAAGGATAGGTTACCAGCATCTAGTCCTGTTGCGCTTAAGGTGCCTTTGCAGAGCATAGGCGTGGATGTGCCACCTCAAGTGCTACAGGTAAATCTAAACTCTAAAACTTAATAAGATCCAGCTTTACCCGATATGGGTTGTAGCACATAACCCCAATTAGCAAGCTGCTCAGCCTATGCTGAAAAGAAATACATCCATGTGTGTACGTTGGACGTTACACTAAACCAATATACTCATCGACATTCTCGACAGGATTGCCATACGAGCAGATACCTTGAATTACGCGCGTCTAGTTTCT
Source organism: Drosophila mayaguana (assembly GCA_037075325.1). Lineage (NCBI taxonomy): Eukaryota > Metazoa > Arthropoda > Insecta > Diptera > Drosophilidae > Drosophila > Drosophila mayaguana. Next base: position 962,771 of record JBAMCG010000104.1, read on the forward strand.
TGTTCAAACAAAGCACAAACTTTTTTAACTCTAATCGATGATGATGATTTGAAGGTTTTCATTGCAAAATAAAAATTTTAAAATATATTCAACTGAAAATTAACTTTCATAATTGTGTTTATCAATAGGTGAGCACCGTTCTAGAAAATCCTACGAGATATCACGTCATCCAGAAGCAAAAGAACCAAGTGAGACAGTATCTCAGTGAATCACTCAAGCCTTCTATATGGGAATGCCAAAATTTCAAAGTGAGTATTATGTACAACATAATACTAACATAATACTTTATACATAGTACTCTAAATTTACAGAATAAAGCTGCAACAACAAACTCGGCTTCAACAGGCAATTTACAATGTGCTTCAGAGGTGAATAACAGAAACGTTCATAACGAAAGACCAAACAGTTTCGGAGGTGGTGATACTGCTTCGAATATTATCGGGAAAACCTTAATGCATTCCGAAGAATCGGCGCTCATGTCGCCGTTTGGTGGAAATTGTAGTTCAAGTTTTTTTGGAAATGATTTGGATGGCCAAAGTGTTGGCGATCAGCCAAAGAGTTTTTTTAACAAAACCCATTCAAATGGAAACTCATCTATGACGGGGCGGACCTCGGCAATTATTAACACCATACGCAACTCCAATATTTCCGGCGCAAGTGCGGCGAGTCCTTTGCAATCCGTATCAGCTCCAATGTCCCCAAGCCTAAGCTCTGTGGCAACAAGTGCATCAGAGGTAAGTTACATTAATATAATTAACTAGCTATATTAGGTGTATCTTTGGAGAAATCGAAAGCATGTATTATGCAAACATCAATTAGGACTTTAGACGTTTTAAAATTTTCAGAAAATGTACTTATTTTGTACCTTTCACGATATAAATTTTTGCTTGTAACTTGATCTGAATTCTTTAATTTTGAAATATTCGATTATATCCTGTTACCTTGTACTTTCTGCTAAAAGCTGGGAGCGAGATTAGTGTATGCATATTGCGGCATCCTTTTGTCAATGAGCTGAACTTTTGACTGAACTCTGGTCCATTCTTGACATTGAAGCTATATCCACTGGTAAATATCCACAGTAAATGGAAGTGGAAATGGAAATTTGTCATGGACGGTGAGAATTTGACTGATCGTATTCAATTGTTCGTGTCTAGTCAAGGCCAATGCCATTTCTCTCTCATACATCAGTATGGTGTCCTTCACGAACGCCCATCTGCTCGATCCTTCAGTGTCAGATTTACTGATTACGACGAAATGATATCGGACTTGTTTTAGTCTCAAGTGTCCAAGAAAGTTTACCAAACCCGCTTTTGTTGTAGTTGTAGTGCTAGAGAATTTAAATGTGAAAAGTACACTCGCGTTGACAACACCAATTAAAACAAAAATTCGAAATGAAATAAATGAGTATAAATAGCTATGAAGTCCATTGCGTGACATATCGGGTAAAATTTTGTATTCTACAGCCTACAGCTGGATGCCCCAAATCGTGGACTTTTGTTATTGTTACGATTACTATTACAAAGATCGATCGAAAATCATATACTCGGGTTGACCACTCAAGATCAAAGAGATAGGGGCCATCGGAGGACGCTATAAGCTCATATATTTGCTCATATAAGTTTGTCTTCGGACCAGAATTTTCTTCGCAAAAACTGTACTGACTCTGTAACCGGATTCTACTGTATTTAGCTAAAATATAAAAACATCAAAAGCGTCTGGTTGTTCATAAGAAAACAATCCCCACAATTATTCTTACGATTGATTAAACTGAGATTAGGATCCCAGATCACGCAACGCGAATACGACCCTGATATAATTTACGCTGTGGATATTCTAAAATAGGTCGTACTAGTGAAATATACAAAAATTTTGTAATAAAGGGGTCTTTAAAATCCTTTGACCAACGTTTAACAAAGTTCAAGCTTTTAGCTTCGTTTATGATATTAGTTTAGTGCCAAAAAGAACACCAAGATCTTTGGCAGTAAAAAGTAAAAATTAGTTGCAAGGAAATGTTAATTGTGGACAGGTGCCACTGATGATCATTGTCGCAAACTTGGAGCAATTTAACTCCAACTAATTAGCCACACACCAAAGCCCAAAAGGAGTTTAGATAATCTTGAAGACGAAGACGAACTAGAGAAAAGCAAAGTTTAAGTGAGCAATACAGTCGGGAAGGTCATTAATCGGGGAGGAAAAAAGTAGGGATCCCAAATGCCTGCCTTGAGGTACACCTGAGAAAATTAGAAAAAACTTTCGAAATAGCTGTCGCGATTTACAGAATCAAAATGATTTTATGAAATCTGTATAAATTACATCAGTGTGCTTTTTATTCAAATATCTAATATTAGATTAGACAGTTAAATTTAAGCAGGTTATCGATGTTGCAGGGTTGATGTTATTTTTTGTTTTCAAATTATACCTAAATAATCTATAGCCGTACTTCTCTATCGTAAGAATTTGTTTTTCGTAAACTTGAGTATATTTTATATACATATATATTACCGGAAGATTTTGATTTTTACTACAGTGTAAAAATAGATTTCCTGACATGACACATATTTTTAATGTAGCTTTTTTCTTGCATTGCATTGCATTGTCCATGCAAAGCAGCTTTTGTCATTGTGTTTTCTTTTAGTATTTTTGTATTGTATCGATTATGGGATTTTTTTGCGCTTTTGTGTACGTCGATAATTGATCAGAAGTACGGCGAATGTAAATAAACATAATGGAATTTTTCCATTGGTTTGAAGATTTAAATCCGTCAATCCAACAAGTTGTCGTATATTGGATGTATTTTAATTTGCGAGCGATAATTGGTTAAAAGTAGTAAATTGTTCGTAACAGCAATGAATGGTGAATAGATAAAAAAACGTTTGAATAAGTCTAGAAAATCGAAAAAATGGCCCTAAAACTAAAAGAATCTTGGCGCTATTAACTTAATGTATGTGTATAACTTAAACCAAATTGGCACAGAGAAAAAAATGCTGTGGATCCGTTTTTATGGATATGAATTAAGGATATTCTTTACGAGTGAACTGTGTTACGCCATGACTAACTGATACATCAGTAAATGTATTACCTAAGCATCCCAAAAGCCCCAAAACTGATAACAACAATCATTTAGACGTTAATGAAAGTAGGCGTTAAGGAAAGAGCGAGGTCTGATGCACGTGTTACCTTGGATATCAGCAGCGAGTCTGTCGGAGAGACGCAGCAAACATTGCTTGGCGACACCGATTGTCCATGGAATTAACCGTAGGCCGGTATCGTCTATGCCCATTGCGAAAAAGAAAAAAGGTAGCGAAATTGGAGTTGGCAGAACAGAGCGACGATTTAATATGCCGGTACTCAGCGTTTTAGCTCGCAGGCATACCAAGGTATGTTTTCCTTATCACTTCGAAAAAAAAAACCCTCTAAAAATCTGAGTAACAGTAAATGAAGGTTTTAGCGAACTGAAACTTGATTACTTAATAAACAAACAGAAATTATAACATACAACGAAAGAGTCAGCGAGTCAGACAGAGAGGGTGAGACGCCTATTGAATATTGGGGTCTGAAAAAGTATCGCTTGCATACAGTAACACATTCATGCATATGTACATACATATACAAGCGTATTTGCCCTCGCTTGACACGAATATTAATTCAAGCTTTTTAATTTGAGAAAACATGTATTCTATTAACGTGTTTGGCTTTGGAACATTTGAGGGAATGTGGCGAAGGTGTATATGTATAGTCATGCACACATACCTACAACGTATGTATGTAATTACATACGTAAAAATATACTTTGGGCATACTAATTACATTTAAATACCCAATACATTTATTTTTATGTACATACACATGCGCGCACGCATACGTACATATGTACATAACTGGGTAATCGATTGTCCAATTTGTTATACCATGATCCCATTGGAAGTGAGATATCCGGGGATTATGAGTTTTCTTAAAGTCTATGTAGAAGGATATGGAGGACGAGCTGAGTCCTTTCAGCCCCGTTGTCCATCTGACTCTGAGGTGGGCTATACAAAAACTATTAGAGCTAGAGGCTCTAAATTTGTGTAGGTCTATGTATATCAGGCATACAAAGTTTGTATAAAAAATCGAAAAAGATATTAAATAATTAAATTTCTGTGGTAAGCCCACACAGCGTTTGCATGGGTCTCTTCTATAAGTGGAAAATAAGTGAATAATTATTGAAATATAAGTTTCTCGAAGGGTTCAGGGCATCTCGTAGTCAAGCAGTCTCGACTAGCGCTTTCTTACTTGTTATACTATATATTTATGCATAAATACAGGCAATATATGTATGTATGGCAATATATGAATATTTACAATTAATTATAATTAACAAATATTTGTACATTGCTTATTGACATTATGGTTACTGTTTTGTATTTCCTTTGTACATTTGCAATATGTATACATAAAAATGTCAATAAAAGAATGCACAGAAATATCAATTTAAAGACATGCAATGCATATTATTAAAGTCTATGAACACAATCTTACGTGTGCATGTATGTATATATACGCATATACATATATCAAGTGCATACATATGCACACAGTTGGGATGCAGTCGACAACGAGACAAAGATAACAGATAACGGTGGTTATAAAATAATATCTTATATAATATTTATATAAATAATTAACATATATTTATGCAACGCATGTGTATGCTGTCAGATTGACAGATATGTCTCTCTGTCCCCTTCTCTGCTTCTCTCTCTATCTTTGTTTCTGTTTCTCTCTCTCTCTCTCCCTCTTCCGCACTCACCTCTCACATATGAGTTTAGCTTAGTATGTATATGTGTGCAGTGTGGTCGTAAGTATGGAATACGGAATGCATATGTTTCTGTGTGGGTATGTATGCGCATGTGTGCACGTATTTGTGTGCATTTTGTATGTGCTGACAACTTATTCGTTTTGTTTACCTGGGCGTAGATAATAAGATATCTGTTGCTTTGATAACGCCAACACTTGATGTTCTCTTTTAATACCCATTGAAAGTGTCTTTACAGGCTATTATGGTTTTATAAATATTAATGTAACCAATTTTACATGTATGTGTATTATGGTAGCAGTAGTTAGAAATGTTCCTATATCTTTATTATTGGTAGAACCGTTAATAAGGCTTTGTTCTTTAAGCGTGACAGAAAGTCCATAAGAAAATTAGACATGGATACTCGTGTATACCATACGCAGTACAAGTTTATCATATATTGTTCAATAATTCATCCGACTTTCTTATCGAAAATAATCGATAAATTGATTTTGTTTACTCAGCGTCATTTTAATACTTTTAGACCTGGAGACTTCATATTTACTGTGTATATACATCTGATAAGAATGCAGATTTTTTAATTTACAAACGTACTTACTAGAGACCTATGCTTTAGAATGTATATACATTTGAACATTATAATCATGTTCTAAAACTTTCATGAAGATAGTCCAACCCCAAGCTAAATTATTCAGCAACAAAATTCTCATAGTCTTGCCCACATTGCAGCGCAGCCCAGCGCAGTCCCTGCTTACTGCGCAGTTAGCAGATCGCGTGCTTATGGGTGCGTGAATATCAGCTCCTTGTAGGGATCAGGGTATCTCCTAGTCGAGCAGTCTTGACTAGAACACTCTTACTCGTTATTCCAGCTTGTTTGTACGCATGTAGATATTGCTGAGCGAGCAGAATTTATGTCATTGCAAACCAACTGATTACGAACACTCATACATACACTCTAGCGCAACTTGCAGCGCCTTCGCCAATAACGCCACGCAACACTTGAGCAGGCTATAGCTAAAACGAAATGACTTCACTGAATGTCATCTGAAAAAGTAATGGCTGACGGCAAACGACTGAAATACACACAACCGAAATTAAAGTAACCCGTTCGTACTTATAGTTTATACTTATGTATAACAAGTAAGAAGACTCTAGTCGAGACTGCTCGACTAGGAGATACCATGATCCCTACAAGGCGCTGATATTTACGCGCGCATAAGCACGCGCTCTGCTAACTGCGCAGTAAGCAGCGACTGCGCTTGGGCTGCGCTACAGTGTGGGAAATACTATGAGAATTTTGTTGCTGAATAATTTCTCCTGTAGTAGGACTATCTTTATGAAACTTTCAGAACGTGATCATAATGTGCAAATGCATTCTAAAGCACAAGTCTCTAGTACATAAAATACGTTTTTTAAAAATTGAGGGCGAAAGGGGGTGTAGTATCCAAAATCTGTAAATTACAAAATCTTCGTATTGAGCAGATGTAAATACACACCAAATCTGAAGACTATACGTCTAAAAGTTTTAAAATTACGCTGAATAAACAATATCCATTTATATATTATTCTCGATCAAAAAGAAATCGGATGAGTTATCGAAAGAAAGATAAACTTGTACTGCGTATGCTATACACGAGTATGCATACAAAATTTGAAGTCTCTAGCTCTTATATCTTCTGAGATCTAGGCGTTCATACGGACGGACAGATGGACAGGGCTATATCGACTCAGCTCGTCGCCCTGGTCAAGAATATATATACTTTATTTATATACTTTCCCATTTTTAATGGGATCCGGGTATAAAAAGTAAAATACATAAAGTGGATTTTAGTGTATGATCTGTTTAATAACTGAAGTAGAATGAAATGTAGAATGAACTGAAATGTAGAATGTGTGTTAAATATTCTAATTATGGAGTGTATAGATAAACAAATTGCCGTCGATAATTTCTTTTTACTGATAATGTCAACTTTATTGAGTGGTTAATGTTGTATTGAATCGAATTGAGGGGACATATTCCCGAAGCGATAGCGAAAATCTTATAAAGTATCTTGATTGATTTTTAAGCCTATATTTTTAATGATTCGTTATGTACATACATACATTAAACCGAAAGAAAATCGAACGATAAATATATACACTGCCGCCGGTCTTGCGTTAGACGCACTTGTACTTTGTTGAATATTTGCTTTATAACTTTTATTTGGAAAGCAGTTAAAAAAAAGTAAATATACAAAAATCTTCTTTGTTCGATGACTCTTCAAGTAAACAATTCATAAAAATGTTAATTGTACAAAATAGCTGTGTTTTTAATCATTTTATGAAAACTGTTAAAAATAAGTCACTTTTTTCATGATCACTGCAACAGACGCACTTAAACTAATTAAATTTTTGTTAAAGAAAGTAACTAAATTTAATGTATTATTTTTAACTTTTATAAATATTTAAGCAATAAGTAAACATAAAAAAATAATTTCAATAATGAGAACTGCCTCCTTGCTCGAAATATCCTCATAGATCAGGTCCTTCATGGATAGATGCAATGAGTTAATGTAGCTCAGCGAAATCTCACTCCAAACAAGTTTAATTGCAGCAAAAAAGTGACTTATTTTTAACAGTTTTCATAAAATGATTAAAAACACAGCTATTTTGTACAATTAACATTTTTATGAATTGTTTACTTGGAGAGTCATCGAACAAAGAAGATTTTTGTATATTTACTTTTTATACCCTGATCCCATTAAAAATGGGAAATCAGGGTATAATGGTTTTGTGAAAAGTATGTAACAGGCAGAAGGAGGCGTGGCAGACCCCATAAAGTATATATATTCTTGATCAGGGCGACGAGCTGAGTCGATATAGCCCTGTCCGTCTGTCCGTCCGTATGAACGCCTAGATCTCAGAAGATATAAGAGCTAGAGACTTCAAATTTTGTATGCATACTCATGTATACCATACGCAGTACAAGTTTATCTTTTTTTTCGATAACTCGTCCGATTACTTTTTTATCGGAAATAATCGATAAATTGATTTTGTTTATTCACCGTAATTTTAATACTTTTAGACCTGGAGACTTCAGATTTGGTGTGTATATACATCTGATCAATACGCAGATTTTGCCATTTACAGATTTTGGATACCACGCCCCCTTCGCCCCCAATTTGCAAAAAACGTATTTTAAGTACTAGAGAATTTTGCTTTGGATTGTATACACATTTGCACATTGTGATCACGTTCTGAAAGTTTCATGAAGATAGTCTTACTACAGGAGAAATTATTTAGCAACAAAATTCTCATAGTATTGCCCACACTGCAGCGCAGCCCAAGCGCAGTCGCTGCTTACTGCGCAGTTAGCAGAGCGCGTGCTTATGCGTGCGTGAATAGCTCTTTGTAGGGATCAGGGTATCTCCTAGTCGAGCAGTCTCGACTAGAGCTTCCTTACTTGTTTTTAACTGCTTTCCAAATAAAAGTTATAAAGCAAATAATCAGCAAAGTACAAGTGCGTCTAACCCAAGACCGGCAGTGTATATATAAATACAAATTTGTATTTTATCGTTCGATTTTCTTTCGGTTTGTAATCTGCTCTTTAGGTATTTCGATCGATTGAGGCTTCGTCGTTCGGCTATACTTAGAGTTCAAGTCTAAGCAATCAAGTTTTACATTTTACTGAAATCCTCACTTATTTATATATATATATATATATATTTGTTTGTATGATTTCAGCTCCCTTCGTTTGACAGCGATGTAAGTAATTTCTAATAACAATTTTAATTTCTTACTTTTCTTTAATGCTTAAACATAAACTGAATGAAAGAGTATTTATATTAAAAAGATTTTTTAATGTCGTTACAAGATGCAAATGAATAATTTTGTTGATCTGTAGATGTGAACTGTGATATTTGAGGAAAATCCACTATTTATTTGATATATCGAAATGTATTCCAAATTACAACTCATTGGTAAAATGAGCGTTTAAAGATTAACTTTTGGTTTCGAACTTTATAACCGAATTACGACACCTCTTATCCAAATACTTTTAAATAAATAATAAATGATACGAGGATGTCCCTGAAATTTAAATATCAAAATTGTTTGGGAAGAAGATTATTAACGAGTCTTTAACTAAATTGCCAAAGGTCGAAGCTGTAATTCCAAAACTCCTCGAGGCATAGTCGTTCCGATTTGTGCCTTTCCCAAGGAGCTATATAATTTTGTAAATTTTCAGCTTAAAACAAGTAAGTGTGCTCTAGTCAAGACTGCTCGACCAGGAGATACACTGATCCCTACTAGGAGCTGATATTCTCGCACCCATAAGCACGCGCTCTGCTAACTGCGCAGTTAGCTGCAGTGTGGGCAATACTATGAATAATTTCTCTTGTAGTGAGTCTATCCTCATGAAACTTTCAAAACGTGATCATAATGCTAAAATGTGTGTATATTCCAAAGCATAAGTCTCTAGTACTTGAAATATGGGTTTTCCGAAAATCTGTAAATTACAAAATCTGCGTACTTATCAGATGTATGTATGCAGTAAATCTGAAGTCTCTAGGTCTAAAAGTTTTAAAATTACGCTGAAAAAACAAAATCACTTTATCGATTATTCTCGATAAAAAAGAAATATGATAAACTTTTATTTCAAGTCTTATATCTTCTGAGATCTAGGCGTTCATACGGACGAACGTATGGACAGACAGACGGACAGGGCTATATCGACTCAGCTCGTCGCCTTGATCAAGAATATATATACTTTATGGGGTCTGCCACGCCTCCTTCTGCCTGTTAAATAATTTTCACAAACCCATTATACCCTGATTTCCCATTTTTAATGGGATCAGGGTATAAAAAGAACAAGTAAGCTCCTTGCAGCCAGGCGTTACCGATTGCAGAATACTCATTCACAGACCAAGCGCTAGCAGATCTATGTCTAATTGATTTCGAACTGTCATCCCGAGTATATAATGCAATTTTCAAGTCTCTATTGCGCAACAAAAAGCATCGATAGCTATTCCCTTTTATATCTACTACATCATTGAAGCTAGGATCTTCAAATTGCATGTATAATTCCTATAATTTTGTTTCTTTTTTATATATTGGATACCGGCCCCAAACTAGCAGCAGATTAGGGCGATTTTCCTATACGTGTGCACACATTCACCGTTTATTCTATGCGTGCCGACAAATGTTTTAAAATGTATGTTATTAATTATATTATTTTATTATTTAAAAATCATAAAAATGTTTCCTTTCCGTGTAATCAATGCCTTTAAGCTTACTTGTGTATATAGATTATTATTTTATATTTTATTAGTCGCCGAAAACTGCAGATAATGTTTGTCTAAAAAACTCGATAACTATTTTTGGGTGTTATCGATTGGACCCCTTTTAAAAATCAGTTCAGAAATCATATCTCGTACATCTTTAGAGCTATAATCAAATTTTGCATTAAGATTGGTGTGTATTTTATGCAATTTAATGTCTAGACAAAAAATCTATGTACACTCATGGGCAAATTAATAGGTGTGATTTTTTTCTTTTTTAAGGATAATGACGTCTATATTTTTTCATGTAACTTAAAAAACAACTTGTATTCAAATATAGACAGATCTTAGATTTATAACAACGAAAATAATTTTGGCATTCTTCACAAAATACTCAAAATTTTGCTGGCCAAATTAATTGGTGTGCGCAGCAAATTAAAAAAAAAATTTTTTTTGAAATATTATGGAATATTTATAATAGAATATATTAGATGAATAATAATAATACCCTATATGACCGCCCTTATTCGCAATGACTTAGCTGATCGTTTGTGGCATAGAGGATATTAACTTTCTACACATTTCCGCAGGATTCAGTTCGAATAAGCTTGATACCTAATGTCAAGGCAATATCATATAAAAAGTCTTTCTATACGCGTAAATATGTTAGATAACGACACGTTTAATTTATCGAATAACCATTAAAGGTTTTAATGAATTGTATCCCATTTTGCGATACAATTTATCGCCCATGGAAGCAAAATAATCGATTATTGTGTATGATATGATAAAGCGAGCCATCATTAGTCTCTACTAAAGCTCTATTACTTGTATTCTGCATCGATTTATCGAAATAGGAATTCGGGCTATATTTTGTATTGTTTAAATGTATGTACTAGGCAGAAGGAGAAGACAACATCCTGACTCGATCTAGCAAGGTCTGCCTCTCCGTATAAACGTTGCGCAGTCAAATTTTTCTCCTAAAAATTTAGGGAATGGAGATATACTATAACCTCAGATATTATCGTATTCATGTTCGCAGGCAGAAGATCTCTTCGATGACATACTTCAAAATGATTCCTTTAATTTCGATAAAAACTTTAGTTCGGAGCTGTCTATTAAGCAGGAACCACAAAATTTAACTGATGCAGAAATAAAGGATCGACAGAAGAAAGATAATCATAATATGAGTGAGTTATTCGATCACAATAACAATTTCGTATTAAACAATAAATATGTCGTTTTCACGTTCTACAACAGTTGAGCGTCGTCGGCGTTTCAACATAAATGACCGAATAAAGGAGCTTGGCACTCTTTTGCCAAAGGGAAGTGAGGCGTTCTATGAGGTTGTACGTGACATACGCCCCAATAAGGGAACAATTCTAAAGTCTTCGGTTGATTACATCAAGTGCCTAAAGCATGAAGTTTCGCGCTTAAGGCAAAATGAAACCCGCCAACGCCAAATGGAGCTACAGAATAGAAAACTCATATCACGCATACGGGTAAACAAATTTTCATCGATATCTTTGCATCCGTATTGCTGTTGACCCTCCGAACTCTCTCTTTTATAATAGGAACTAGAATTGCAGGCAAAATCGCATGGCATTTCTCTCTCTGATTACAACCTGACATCAGTATCAGCGCCCACGCCCGCCAACTCGTATCTTAAGTGCTCCAGCCCGTCACCAACAACTTCATCTGTTGGACACAGTCATCAAACAGCGACGTCCCTAATGGAGGATGTTATGGAGGCCAAGGTAATCATAAATAGAATTCAGTTAAGCGTAATACTAAACTAAACTCATGCTGGATTTATTCAGCTTCCGTTGATGAACAGTGATCCTCCAAGTATGGGCTTGAATCAAATTGATGAACTCATGGAAGATTGTAAACACCCGGTCCAGGGAGGTGATCCGATGTTGTCTTCACGCAGCAGCCATTCGCCAGTTGCCACGCAGCTTCAGTGCAATAGAGAGTCTGCCATTTATAGTACCACAGCAGCAGGGGGACACATGGGTAGTGCAGATTTGAAGCGTACCGGCAACGGCAGCAGCAGCCGTGCTGATAACAACAAAAGCTTTTGTACCCAGTCGGAGCAATCGCATCGAAGACAGCATTTGCATTCACATCCGCATCATAGAGGCCATAGCGAGCAGAGTTCGTCATTTGGCATGCTAAACAACGATTGCGATGGATCTGGCCACGATCCGCTATTGTCTTCATCACAGCAATCACATGGTATTGTTGATGTTGACGATCATCATTCGGTAGATCTCTCTGCCGTGATGATAAATGATCATTCACTTTCTTCTTTAGTGGATGAGTCCCATGGCGAACCCATGCTATTGGCACCCGATTCTTTAGATATTGACCTTTGAGAGAAAGCAATCGGAATGAAATCAATTGCCAAACATCAGCACAGTTCAAACAGTCGAGGAGTAGCTTAGTATTATTGCTTGCATTGTAAAATGCTTGATTCTATTTTGCAATAAGTATTAATGAAAAATTTGTTACATAAATGCAATTGTTATATATGTTTTCAGGTCACAAAGCAATCAAACATATGTGTGTGCAATGTGTATATATGTTATGCATATATATGTTATCCAAATTATACGCGAGATTTGTATTTGGTTCATATATATACATGTATTCGTGTCTCCAGCGTATAGTGTGTATATATTTATCCAAATGCATTCCGTTCGCCTCATGTTAATTATTTTTCATTTTTCTTGTACTTATTATCGCCTTCATTTGATATATACAAAAACTTAAGGATATGATGATATTTTTAACAATTTTTATGCCGTCATCCAAATAACCTCCGTTGCCGCAATTTTTATTTTCTGATGATGTGCATTAATGATTTCTTTGATCGATATGTATCTACATTTATGTGTTATTTCTCACATACATCCACGCATACACTGTACAGATATTTTTAATTTTGATTGCTGCGAGTCTTACTGTTTTTGTTTGTATATGTAATGTTAAATTGTTGATTGAAAACTGTTAAATACATATATAAAAAATGAAACAAGCCTATATATTCATTCACTGGGGGTTCGGTTAAAAGAAAACTTCGAGTAAATTGGACTTATTATACACATACATTTATTTTTATAGGATCTATTCAATAGTATTTTTTTTTTTTATGATTGAAGAGAAAAGACAATCTTAACGCTTTATCGGAAATGGTTGCAGTTTGAGTCAATAATCATTTTTTTGCCAATTCGGCTGACAGCCAATCAAGTCCCTCGTACAAGCCGTGGCCTTGGGTAGCGCAAGTGGACTGAATAAACCACTAGAACATTTATAAAAATAAAGTCAGCATGGAGAAAGCGACAGGTAATTAGATATGACATACATGACGGTTTCTCAATTGATTCAAATGTAACTTATCAGTCAGTTCGGCAGCACTCATCGCGTTGGGTAGGTCCTGTTTGTTTGCAAATACCAAAAGAACAGCGTCCCTAAGCTCATCCTCTTGAAGCTTAAATATGAGTATACAAGTAGACTTTTGAACATTTGAATAAACAAGACAAGATCTAATTAAGTGTACCATATTTTGAAGTTCCTTTTCAGCCTCGGTTATCCGATCGCGATCGTTCGAGTCGACAACAAAAATTAGGCCTTGTGTATTTTGAAAATAATGACGCCATAGTGGACGAATTTTGTCCTGGCCGCCCACGTCCCAAACAGTAAAGCATATATTTTTGTATTCAACCGTCTCCACATTGAATCCGATGGTAGGAATGGTTGTTACAATTTCGCCTAATTTCAATTTGTACAATATGGTTGTCTTTCCGGCAGCGTCCAGGCCAACTGAGTATTCAAAAACACAAAAAAAAGAAATTAAAATAAACGTAGCCATGTCTATTTATGTGTATGCGTGCCTCTGAGTACATATGCATGCATGTGTTTGTACCTGCATGTATATACATAAATTTAAATAAATTAATATGGCTGGCAAAATATCAACTTAGAAGAACGCCGCATTTTGGCTGCGTGGCTAGAACTTTACCGTCTATTTAAGGTGTAATGGCATTACGTATTGGCGTGGCTAACCACTTTACGCTGCCACCGACGCCTCATATTACTAGTCACAGATGAATCCAACACCTACCCATTAAAATTCGCATTTGTTTTTTGCCAAATAGTCGTGTTAGTAAACTGGATATTGTCAATCCCATTTTATCGTCTGTTTTCTATTCAAATAAATATAATCTATATTTTCACACAAATTTTAGTGACTAAAAATTGACGTGTAGCGATTGGAGATACTTTTTATCGATAGTTTTACATTGCACTTATATGTTATTGACTTGATTATCGGTTGATTCTATATGAACTTATTTTTTTAAGTATATAAAAAATATATTATTTTGTTATTGACAGCGTTCAAGTTTATTTTAGTATTTTAAATATTTTAGACCTTATTTGGCACTAAAATTGACCTAATCTAAAAACATACATCATCGGAACTGGATTGAATTAACTGGGATTTTTTAATATTGTAGCAATGTGTCGTCTTGTGAGTCTTTAAATCTCTCATATAATATATATAATAATCCAAAAATCCATATGCTTTATATTTCAGACACACATTGCTAAAAATAGCAATTAATCCAGTTCCGATGATCTAGTTTTTCAAATTGTATTCGGTCAATTTTAGTGCCAAATAAAGTCTCAAATATTTTAAATACTAATATATATATATATATATATATATATATATATATATATATATATATATATATATGAATATATATGTATGTATTTTGATTATTCAAAATAAAAATCCCAACCTTATTATCGAAAAGTCCACCTAGAGGGAAATTGTTTTGAGGACTTAATTTTTTTATTTTAAATATATGTATGTAACGGCACGTTTAATTTCAGTTTATATGCTATCAATTACTTAAACAAAAATTTATTTTACAAAATTAATTATCTTCAAAAAACGATGCACGATGTATTGTTTGAACTTTTTTTTTGTTCAACTATTTTTTTCCAAAACGTTATATCGTGTTACATTGAGTATTTTAGGTGTGTTACGTCTGCAACATATTATAACTGAAATATGTGGAGGTACCAATTTTGGTGGTATGACTGCAGGACCGGCTTAACTAATGCTCTTTCTGCATCTATGCACATAAATTTGTCAATGTGAGAGTATTAGTGCAAGATTTTAAGAAAGAAAAAACCTTCCATAAGCTGCATTATATGGATATACATACATATATTCATATAGAAACACATACAGATGTGGTTTGGGTATATATACATATATACCTGTGTGCATATATACATATAGGCATATACATATGAGCATGGCATACGTTCGCTAATATCAACGTCTAACACCTAGTTGACAAAGCGGAGCTTTGTCAGATAGCGACGACTCATATCTACATCAACAACAACAATAACAACAAAAGCAATAACAACTAAAGAAACTCGAAAATCCACAAGCACGATTTCGCCTATAAATAGTTGTGATACTGGTCGGTTAGTTTCAATTCAATGTTTACTTTCGCTTAAACCGGACTCGTTTCGGAATTGGTCGGCGTTCGGAATCGTCGATCTGAACTGAATTTCGTATTCATTGTTGTTGTTTCTCTTATTGTTTGCAGTTGACGAAAAGAGGGGAAAAACAGAACGAAAAATGAATAAGTTAATAACAGTTTTAGCTGGTTTCACTATGGCCTTTCTACTGGTACCTTCCATTGCCTTGGCTGACATCGAAAAAATCGCCTCGAATGATGAGCAAAAAGATGGTGAAATCAAAATTTACAAACGTCTGATTCCGGCCGATGTACTTAGAGGTGAGTCATGCATTTCTATCGATATAATCTAAAAAGCTTTATATGTATACATTTATGTGGGTATATACAATAAAAACTTGATTGAACAAATGATAGACAATTGCACAAAACTTAGAATTTGTTAGAGTGCTATTAATTCAGTGCAGGCGTATCGGTTCGCAAAGTTTGTTAATTGCTTTTTTGTGGCTTATATGTAGGTTGAAAGCAAATTAAATATAAATTTAAATATTTTTAATTAACCTTAATTCCAATTATAAGAAATTTTTCTTAAGATTAGTTAATAATATTTAAAATTCAATTATAATATATTTGGGCTTAACAATCAATTTGAACCTAAGTTCTTAAAAAAAATGATTTAAATTATATAAAATCTTTTTTTTTTTTTTTTTTTTTGACAAGCGTATTAGAAAGTAAAATAAATTAGTTTAAATAACATGAAAATAATATCAAAACTCCAAAAAAATAAAAAGTTTTTAATTTTCATATTATTTTACTTTACATATTACTTACTTATTTTGGAAAATCACTAATGTTGTACTGCTTATGAGTTAAAAGACTATATGGTTCTAGGTCATTTTAATGTAACGTTAGATTTAATTTAATTATTTATCATACGAATAGTATTATGCCATATATATATTGTAAGAGTTTAAGTTGTCAGAGACGATATAATCGGTCTACAAATGTTTGGCATTTGAAAATAGCCACAGCAATCTTTATTTAAATAATTGAAATCATTTTATATCTATTATATTTCAATTTTGTTAGATTTTCCTGGTATGTGCTTTGCATCGACTCGGTGTGCCACTGTTGAGCCCGGAAAGACATGGGAGTTGACGCCATTCTGCGGTCGTTCCACGTGCGTGCAGAATGAAGAGGATTCATCAAAGTAAGTACTTTTAATGAAAAACAGGTATGTTTTCCCATAAAACCTACATCCAAATATTTACAGGTTATTGGAACTTGTAGAAGATTGCGGTCCTTTGCCTTTGTCGCTAGCAAATAACAAGTGTAAGCTAGACACCGAAAAGACCAACAAAACGGCACCATTTCCCTATTGCTGTCCGATCTTTACATGCGAGCCAGGTGTTAAGCTAGAGTATCCTGAAGTTGGAAAAGAAGAGGAGAAGAAGAATTAATTTCCCGATGTCGGTAGATTTTCGATTATTATATTTTTGTAATATCTGTTATATTTGCTTTCTATATATTTATACATAAATTACTGTTCATTTATCTGGCGGAAAATTAATAAATAATATAATAATTTCAAATCAAATGCAAATGTCATATTGATCATTTAAAAAAAAAAAAAAACTTTTTCAATTTTAATATTTGAATTTGGCGCCTAAGAATAATGTAGTCTGGCAACATAAACAACGTGCACCGTGAACTACTTCTACATTGGCGCTGATAAATTATTAACAACGTGCTGCCACCCTGTTCAAATGGAATGTTACTCAGCCCTGCGATTTATTATCGATCTCGTCACTATCGCTCAAAATGTTAACAGTCGGTCAATGACAGGTGTGATTTTCAAATCCGGACTCGAGTTACTTGTATCCGTGAAAACAAGAGTTTTAAAATGTACATATATCATTTTTGATATACGTTCGAATTCGAAATGTGAAAATTACAAAATCTTTGTATTCAAAGCTCGGAACTACTCATTTAATCTTAATTTAAGTATGAAGCTAAATTATCGATTTTGATCGAGAATAAGAAAATGTGATGATCGAAAAAATGATAAGTTCGTTCGCTTTCACATATCTAGTTCTCTTTTGTGGTCTACGAGATCGCGTTATTTATACGGACGGCCGCACTGACAAATATGGCTGGCTCAGCTCAGACCGACATCTTGATCAACAATATATGTATTATATGCTTTATGGTATACTTGTTTCATGTATACTTGTTTCATTCTCTCAGATTGACTTCGTCTTTTGAATTCAACCTCGATGGCAAACTGTATTGATAAACTAAAATACTTATTGTGTGAGTGATGCGATACTTCGAAACCGCCATTTTGTTTGTATCATGAAACTCCTCCTATGCAACCTGTTTTACTTTTTGTCTGCTTTTAAATAAGTAGATTGACTTTACAGATGTATTGAAAGCATCTACAAGCACTAAAGGCAAAAGAGAGCGTAACACACACACACACACACTCTCTCTCTCTCTTGTAGCTTAGCGGCTTTTTGGATGATAATAGTTTGCCCTCATAAGAGCTAAGCATAACTCGTTCCTTGTCTGATAAAAAAAACCAGAACTATAACTATTAAATCGGATATATATATATATATATATATATATATATATATATATATATATATATATATAATCGAAAAATCCATATGCCATATATATATACAATATTATTATTTGAGAGATTTCAGACACACATTGCTAAAAAATAGCAATTAATCTAATCCGGTCAATTTTAGTGCCAAGTAAAGTCTTAAAATATTTTCAATACGAATATATGTATATATATGTATATGTATATGTATATGTATATGTATATATATATATATATATACATATGTACACACACACACACATATATATATATATATATATACATATACATGCCTTTCATATTAATACAAAGTGTTATAAACCCAACAAAAATTAAGTAGCTCCAATATATGACTTATTATAATAATGACATATATATTCATATACATTTAACTTATATTTTAAGAAGCAAGCATTATTTTCTAGACATTTAGCACGTGTCATACACCCTTACACAAACACACACTCACGCCGAGAAGCGCGCAGCACATACACGCACACACACAAAAGCTGAAATTAAAGCATACATACATATATATATATATATGTGTGTGTGTACATTAATTTATACAAACATATATATATGTATACCGTAGTGTCTGAAGTAAAGATTGAAAGGACCGGTTTTTGGGCTTTTTTCTTTTCTTTTTTATAGTTGAATACTTCATCGAGCATAAGGCATCAGAATGGAATGTCTTCATTAGTCGGGTACATTGTTGCTCGACTTGTTGGTTGAGGTTCGTCTTTCAATACCCTAACTGAATATTATCGATGTTGGCTGCAAGAAGAGGTATCTTATTTTTATAGAGCTTACGAATAAAGTACGTAATATATTCAGGCTTATATATTTATTCGATTTATATATTTATTTATTTTGTATGTTTTGAATGGATATCTAATTATATAATTACTTTAATAGCATACATGACTTGGAACTGTAAGTGTATATCGGTTTTCGATGTTAAGACTCATATTTCTCGTATTTACCACAACTAAATGATCTCTTTAAACTGAGAAACTTGCGGTTGGCTTTGCGAAAGACAAATGTTAAAAAGCCCGCACACTTGCGATAATCAGCCGTAATCAGCTTTCGCATCATGGTAATACCAGAGGATAAAAGGATTTGTCCTGAGATTTGTGATGTGCAGAACCCGATTTTGAATCCAACTTTATAAAATTGAATTGTACATTGTTTTTAGGCTAACTAGATCGGATTCGTACTCAAGCTCTTCGTACAAAGTTTTGGCATTGCTTGAAAACTCTGAGCCCATAAAAAATGAGAAATTAAGGTATATTGGCTTCGTGAAAATATATGTACCAGACAGGAAAAGGCGTGTCGTACACCATAAAGTATATATTCTTGATCAGGAAGATGAGCTGAGTCAGGTATGAACGCAGTGCAAAAATAAAAAAAAATAAATAAATAAATAACTAAAAAATAAAATAAAAATAAAAATAAAAATAGACGTAGAATAATTGGAATATCAGCTCTCTGCAGGCTTCAGGTGCTAGTCGAGTAGCTTCGAATAGAGCTTGTTTATTTATACTAAATATACTAAATATCGTTTTAGAAATACGTATTTTTGATTATTTGTTGTATTCAAGAATTATAGTAAGTTTACTTTTGTCAAACAATAAATATGTATGAAAAAGTGAACAGCTTGGCTAACTAATTACTATGGCATAGCAATCATAACCATACCTATGTATGTTTTCGACTTGAGCATATGTGTATATATCCCCTACACGTTATATATATGTATATAACAATGGGGAGTTGATGAAGATGGTGATACGATCACAGAACTGAGTTTTGCTTTAAGGCACACGCACAGACACCGAAACATACACATACACACAGAAGCATACATACCCACATACACACACACAGTGACAGACAGATGGACGGCCACGCAACATTCGCTGCGGTTGGCCTTATAAATAATAATGTCTTCATCAGCAAGAGAAGCGACAGCAGCATAATGCGAGATGCGAGAGATGGGGCCTTTGGATGTGGAATTGTGGAATAGGGCGAGATGGAGTAGAGAGAAGGAAAGGTCGCGATACAAGCGATTGCATCGGATGGGCTTAACTGGAGCTCACAAAGTTACTCTCCAAGCTGAACGGCATGGGCTAATCGAACTGTTTGTGCTTTATTTTATAACTTTTTTTAAAGGTTTTTAATATTAAAATTAGTTTATATGAAAAATTGAAGATTAAAAAGATTAGTATAAAACTAATTTCAAGCTTCCAAGATGTGGAAGAAGTTTTGGATCTGAAAGTTGGAAGGAGCTAGCTGCAGTTTCTGTTTCTATTCTTTCTATTTCCTGTGATTATTTATTTAATTAGTGTAAAATAGAAATTTAAATCGAACATATCATATACTCTGCAACAAAATGTTTACCAAATTGAAAATATATTTAAAAAATAATTTTTGTATCGTATTATTTAACTAAATAATGAGTTTATGAAAGTAAAACATTATGAACCAATGTCAATATTTACCCATAGATATGTACATATATTTGAGCTACTTATCGAGCAGCCCACGAAAGAGCCCGACGTAAGCAATAATAATATAATGATATTTTGTAGATGCTCTTGTCAACTTTTTTAAACTTTTTTGCCTGTGCTTTATCCACATAGGCACACACACTCACACACACACACACACACACACATAATATATATATATATATATATATATATATATATATATATATATATATATATATATATATATATATATATATATATATATATGTATATATGTATATATGTAAGTATAAATGTGTGTCTGCATTGCTACTTTGCATTGCCGCGTAATGAAAACAAAACAGGATTTGAGAGCAAGAGTAATATCCCTACGCCGATGATTCTTGGTTTGGGTTTTCGATTTGCTGACTAATTAAGCCCTTAAAATCGAAGACCGGGCTCCGGCTCGACCCAAGTCACATTGAAAATAAAGTCATTCGGACGAGTTCGGATGTCAGTCATTAAAAGAGCGCAAATAAGCGCAATAAGAAAAATGAAAGATTTACTGTATATACTACTGTGTGCGTGTGTGTGAGTGTATTTTATAAGATCGTACACATATAGTTTAATATGTATGTATAGATATTAAATTGCTTATTTTATTCAGAATATAGTATCTTTCTTATTAAGCTGAGCTATTTCAGTGAACAGTGGTCGATGCAGGTTATGAATGAATTGATATATTATTTTTAGTTCAGTTTCAGACAGTATTCAAAAGTCGAATAGGAATCAACTAGATGTTTATTTGTACATCATAAATTTAAATGTATGTATGTATTTATATTATTTATTCAAGAAATATGCGAACCTGAGATCTGATCACGCAATTTTTTTATGTACATAAATGCATACATACATACATACATACCTATATACATAATATCTTATTCGTATACATGCACATACATAGATATATACACAGGCACATGTTTATCCATGTATGCATGTGTGTAAAACAGTGTGTAAAAAATATGTAGGCACAGGAGCCGCAGCAGTTGTCGAAGCTTTAAAGATCGCGACGTTTTCATTTATGTTGTATCTTGAAATCGACGACTCCAGATGGGAGATGTGTGGGGACTTAAATGCTGATGCAAAGCCTAAGAAATAAAAAAAGGTACATACACTCCTACATTAAGCCATACACACACACGCACGCACTTACACACACACACATATATATATATATATATATATATATATATACATGTATGCATGCATATCTGGTTTTATGTCTTTTCCGAGAACCAACGAAGTTCCCTCGTTAAATAAGACGAATACGTGCGAGTGTGTGAGTGCGAACGTGATTGTGAATGTTTTGTGTTCCCAACAGTGCTGGCAAGAGGGGTAGCCGAAAATCTGACAGGACGGAAAAAATATACATACATATATTGTATACGAACTACATATGTATGTTTATATGTCAGTGAAGTAATACTTATAAAAAATATTGTAAATTAACATGCTTATTTTAATGACTTGCTTATTATACATTACTTGTTTATACGTAAATATATAAGAAATATATTTATATTTAGAGCCAATATTTGACCTAAACAGGAAAAAATGTTTGCATATTGCACACTCGTCAAATATTGCCATAGCTTCGGTTGTGGCTAGCATCGGTTGTTAAAATGGATGAAAAGAATTTGTCAATCTCGGAGAAGGCTACATTCTCTCAGATTCACAGCCACAGCTTATGTTAACGGAAAAATGCTAAAAGTGCAGCACTGACTGCAGTCACATGCAGGGGCAATCAGGCGGGTAGGCGGCCAGGCAGCTAGCAGCCAAGCAGGCAGGCAGGCTGGCAGGCAGGCAGGCAGGCAGGCTGGCAGGCAGGCAGGCATGCTGGCATTGGTAGACGCAGGCAGGCGGGCTCAACTTAGCTCGTAGCTGCGCTCGCATCTCTCGTGTGCTTAATAGAGAAAAAAGATCTTGGAATGACTTGAATAAGACGTTAAATTACAAAAGGAAAACATATAATGAGAACGTAGGAGAACGTTGGGCGCACAGCAAGCACATTTTAAGATTTCGTTCCAGTCCCGCTGTTTTGTCTGCCTTTCCTCGCACTGTTCCCGCTTCTCAACAGAAATTTGGGCCCGGAGTTATAAAGAGTCGTTGCTAGCGACTTAAAAAATTTTATAAAAATATTGTGCCGCACCGCAGGTTGCTGAAGATTGGAAAGGTTTGCCAACTCCTCTGGCTACCTATGCTTTGACAAATATCTGCTGCTCTTTTCAGGTAAATTGACCATAGCTCCGCATCCCCTAACTAAGGAAAGTATTAAGTAACTATCCATTTTCTAACATTTTTAGGCATATACATATTTCTTAGTTTCCAAATCAAGGCAAATACACTTGACAGCCATTTCAATGTATGTATATATGTCAATTTTATATATATGTATATATGTCAACTTACATACATATATAGCTATATATATATGCCTACGAATATACATACATATTTTGTGTGTACAGTTTGGCTGATAATATATTATTCTAAATATATCTACATATGCCATAAAAAATGATTGATTTGAAATTCATTAATATAAATTTGAATCTAAAATCTATGTATTTAAAATATATACATATATTAACTAAAAAAAAAGTTACGTAAAACATAACATTTTTAAACCTATAAAATATAGGGTTCCTCCTACATATTTTAATAATAATAATAATATATAGGCGGTTACATTAATGAATTGAGGCAATAAGGATTTCTCTTTTAGTTTTCATTATATATCGATTACACAGTTAGTTAAGCCTTACAAAATAATAATACTAATTAGATATTGTTATAGTTTCGGTAATTACTTCCTCTTTCCGAAACGCATGTGTATATGAATGTGCGTATGTACATATTTAAGTACGGGACATACTGTATTCGGTGGCAACAATGTGTAAATGTTGACAATCTCAAATAAATATGTATGTGCTTTATGGCGAAACGCAAATACATATGTATGCTCGCAGTATACGCCAATGTAAATTTACAATAGCATTGAGAGCCGGTTCTTTAGTACATCTCAAATTTGTTTAAGATATCGACTGCTTGAGTTGTGCAGCCGATTTGGTGTGGAACCTTTGTAAATTATATAATATATATGTAAGTATGTATGTTATTTCTATGCATGAAAGCACGGATGTTTTTGCCTATTTCTTTATAATATAATATATGTATTGAACTGGAATTATCTAAAGCCCGCTCAATATTAAACAAACGAGCGTAAGCCCTATCCAAGCATCGTTGGCCATTTACACAAATGACGTAAAGTGAGCATTCAAAACCCGGATGCAGGCGGGTAATTTCTTTATAAAAAGAGCATTTTGTTGCATTAATTGAGCACATATACACACACAATCATACATTGATGCATGCACACAAATACCGTCGGGTACGACTTTAATACGAACAGGAGTGAAGGAGCAAATGAGAGGACCGATTTTCAAATGAGTGTGAGAGCAAGATGCCAGTAATAAAAGAGCTAAAAAGAGATAGCGATAGAGGAGGAGAGAACCCAGCATTGCAGAGAGCGCAGTACAGACACAATGTGGGTGCGCCTAAAAGATGGTCTGTGCACGTCTTCTGCATAACAAGTAGCAAGTTGTTAAGTCGGGCTCGGCGAAGCCGCGATATACATGCATACATGCGTGTGTGTGTGTGTGTATGGGCTTGTATACGTATGTGTGAGTGTTCATATTGTACCTGCTATATAGTAAGGTTTGAAAATCAAGAAAGGGAGACAACAGCTTAATCTTTGTTAGTGATGGCAGCATTTGGTTATGAAGACATTTTTTGAATAGTACAATTATTTCTACATATTGTTGATATTGGGTTCAATAATAAAAATGTTTCGATCTTTTGCCATCAATCATTATTAAAATTGACAAGTTATATGACTAATTCAAATCGAGAGTCAACGGAATTCATTCGTGAGCCAGCTTGTTCATTTACAAGTTCACTATTATTTCTGCAGAAACGTATTGCATTTGAAGCTATAAACAATTTGTATTGGTTACTGATTTTGCATTTTAGTTCTTTATGACGACCATCGAACAAGGAACTGCGTGCTAAGAGCCTCTGAGATCGTCCTGGTCCTCTGAGATCGTTCATTCACAGATCCCTAAAGAAGTTCCATTTGATCGGTCGGTTCGAGGGAACATATGCCAACACTGACATCGCGAGAGTCCATCCAGCAAGAGAGAGTGCCAAATTCGACATGGCCATCTTCAAACTGCCCGCCTTCTCTCAATTTAGGGCTGTGAGCAAACAGAGGCAGACGTAGAGCAGATCGTGACCTGTGACTGTGTACACTTGTGTCTCTATGGCGTCGTCTCTCTTTCTCTCTCTCCTCTCTCTGTCTCTCCCACTCTGTTTCTCTCTTTCTCTCTCTGTCAGTCTGCGTTTGTCAGCGCCGATCTGCTTGTGTGTTTGTATCTGTGTCTCAATCTGTAGCAGTAAGTATGTTGTTTTTAGCTTGTAAGTGTGCGTGAGTAGCGTGCGTTGCTCCAGCTAAAGCAAGCGAGGCATTGCAAGAGCTGTAACCGCTCAGTCCGCTCGGAATAAACACGGCAGTAAGACGCCGTGCCGTGTACACGCCCGTTATTGACTTTGTCACACTTAATTTATGTTTGCTGCCTGGAAAGTTAGTACAAATTAAGTGGTTCATTGATGCCCGGGAGCAATACTTAGTGCGTGCGTTATTGTGTGTATGTGTGTGAATGTGTGCATGCATTTTATGCAAAGGAAAACAAACAAAACAAAATAGTTATCCTATCCTAAATACCCTATTAAAAGATAGGGAGATGCATATATGTACATCTATCCATATATGTGCACACACAATCATATGTATATATACATCTGTACCTACATAGATATGGATCTGCTGGCATATGCCATCATATGAGGCTCATCCTCATTCGAAGCAGCGAAAACGTAGACAACAGAAACAAAAATGCTAAAAATAATGAAATTCTAATGAAGTTGCTGCCAGTTTGTTGTCAATTGTAGTTTCTACAGTCGTTCATCTCCCCCCTCTCTCTCTCTCTCTCTCTATATCTCTCTATCTCTGTCTTGTTCTGCGTGCGTGTGTGTGTGTTAAAATCCATTTTTAGTGTACACATGCGCACCTTTGCATCTACATTTGCATGTATAACTACATATGTAAATATATGACTGTGTCGCGTGTCTACGTGTGTATGTGTGCGTATATTATGCATCCCATCCACATGTGTAGCTCACAATTGATCAATTCATTTCAACAAAATTTTGGTGTAGTGCCGACGGCAATTGTGAACATCTATAAGAGGAAATGCCGTAAATAAGAAGAAGACATATAAGTGTTTCACAGATCTAATCTGAAGCCAGAAGCGTCCACCAAATACATTTAAAATGGATGCATATACTTTACCAACATACTTTCCCTTGGCGTAAGTATTTCAATAAATTTGAAAATTGTTATAAATTGTTTTAATTGCTTTCTATTGCGTATGATCGAAATTTGGATTTCGATTTCGTATTCAGAATATAATAGATTTAATCACAGAGAGTATAACATATATGGTCTAGAAATCCATCAAAATTAACGGGCTTTCAGCATATCAGAAAGAAGCTTACCTTTACATATTTAGGTATGTCTCTGCGAGTCTAAAAATATATTCAATAAAAAAATACTTCAATGATCCTGAGATCCAGCACTTTCAAGTAGATACAACAGTTTGTATTGGCTAGTAAAGTAATAAAGGACTCAATGTTGATGACTTTGTTACCGTCATGATACGTCCGGATTATATTTTCCGTTATGTAGACCTAGATATTTACAGATATGTAAATTTTTATGTAGCCTAACAATTATTAATTGAAAGTACCCCAAAAGATTTACTTTTGCTTTATTAGCATAAAATAAGTAAAAATACGATGGTCACTTTACACTTCTGTTTGATTTAAATTCATGAGCGATTTCTTCGTCAAATCATCTATGTTATTTATTTTATTGTTTGCCCAAATCGATAGTCGTTAGATTGAAAATGACGCCATATATATTCTGTGAGCTTGCCTGAGAAATTCATTTGATGCTCACAACCATTCCTGATATTATATTTATTTCAGATAGAACATATATACATATGTACATAGATTTGTATATACAAGTATACGCATATATTTAGAGAAAATTGTATATTCGATTTCATCGTATGCCAGATCTGTACTGCGTATGTATACAAGACTTACTTATTTCTCTATCTACATTGATTACGGCCAAATCAAATTTCCAGTCTCTAGCACCTATAGTGGGCAAAATAAAACTGCTTTGGTACACCATATGTACTATATAAAAATGTACTAACTGTGCTATTTCCCATCCCCCTCTGGGCGCTGATATATTCGCGTAAGTGTACATTACAAAATTCAAGTCCGTTTCAGAAGAGGGCCCCCATTAGTATATAATTTCAATACTTTAGCTGCACTTTGAATCAATTTAAGCAAAAAATTAGATTTGATTGCCAATTCTATGATTACCTACTATGTGTAGATGTGAAAATCCAAATTGTATAACATGATTAATATATGTGGTATGTTTAAAGGAATATAAGTATAAATAAATGCAATATTTTTAGATGCCAGTTTCAAAGGCGAGATATATGATTCAAAAGCATAAGTTCAAAAAGGTTTTCAATCGATTTTATTATATAGGAAAAGTGTTTGATTAGTTCACCTGAGTCTGTAATTGATGGTATTCTGTGCTTATTTATTGAAAATCTCTAGGCTTTTTAGTCTCTAAAAGAGCTGAGAAACACTGCCGGATTAGCATACAAGCCCTAGTCTAGACTGCGGGACTACGAGATCCCTTGAATATTTCGAGGAAGTGTTATTTGCATGATTCTTCGATTTTTTCTGCTTACCCAATAAACAGCACACGCACACACAATCGAAATTCTACAAAATAAAAAAAGGTTCAAATATCTACATATGTTTGAGGTTTTCAATTGATGACAAAATAGATGGAGTAGTTATCGATTTTTGGGAAAAAGCGTATATAGACTTACGAAGAAAATTTCAAGTCATTGAACTTATATTTATCTAAGATCAACGCGTAGATAAACAAATATAACATTGTTAAAATGCGTTGAATGTATGTACATATGTAGCAGTGAAAAGGCGTGGGTCTAACACCGGTCTGGGTCGGTATATAATAATATCATTTTATATACATACTCCCTCTCGAACTTTATCCGTCAAGCATAAAGCAGGGATCTATCCCATCGAAGATGGCAAACCGGGAGCTTTACAGGAGAGAGAAGCTTTGAAGTTTAAAACTTCACTGGAAACGTGTTGCTGATTGTATTATCTGACAAACCATAAATATCAATATTGCAATATCAGTCATACACATTTATATACATATATAAAATATGCTCGAATCGATACCTACCCCAAACCTACCTAGTAATGAAATTTCCTTTCAAATTAGACAGCTTCCGTCGAACGTGACTAAGTGTGTACATCCCCCTCTCTCTCTCCTTCATCATGCTGTTTCTGTTTCTTGTGCATGCAGAAACACGGGGACAATTATTGAAATATCAGTTCCTCGAATGGTTCAGGGGATCTGGTGGTCGAACAGCCTCGACTAGAGCTTTGTTACACACTTGTTAACTTTATAATGTGTACAGTTACACTAAACCATTTTGCTACACTCATATACACACATATGTATGTGCATATGTATATCTATTTACTGTTTAACATTACAGATACACAGAACTACAGTTTTTAGCATCGAGGCGGGCGGCTGCTGCAGCTGCAGCGGCTTCTGTAATACCGAGTAACTCACCTAGCAGCAACCACAGTAACCAAGTGCCCACAACGGATGTGAGCAGCAGCTCAGTGCCAGTTGCTGTGTCTCCTGGGATGCCTACGACGCTGGCGGACTCTAGCGTGGCCTGTACTTTAGCACCGACTGCGAATGGACAAATTCTCGGCGGCGGTGCCACCGGCGGCCATCCTCATCATCATCACCATCATGTTCAGGGCCCCAGTGTAGGTCAGCAGCATGATTTTCATCCGGCCTATAGAATTCCTAGCTACATGGAACAGTTCTATTCGCTACAAAGAAGCAGTCCCACCGCCTCCTATCATGGTAAGTAATTTGGCTTGTGGATAAGTGACTGAGCTAATGCATTTAATTGATTGTAAACAAAATAGATCCATATGCCAATTGCCCGCCGGCGTTTCACTTGGCCGGATTGGGCTTGGGTTCCGGCGAGTATTTAAGTTCGAGAGGAATGGGTTCCTTAAGTGAGCTGCATCATGCGGCTGTCGCAGCAGCAGCGGCAGCTGCAGCCGCGGGTTCTTTGGCCAGCACCGATTTTCATTTCAGCTTGGATGGCAATGGTCGTTTGGGTAGTCCGCGTCCACCGGGCGGTGGCAGTATGCGCGCCAGTATTAGCCGCAAGCGCGCGCTTTCCTCATCGCCATACTCGGATTCATTCGATATCAATTCAATGATACGATTCTCGCCCAATTCTTTGGCCACCATGGTCATGAATGGATCGCGGGCGAGCAGTGCTGCGAGCGGCTCTTATGGCCATCTATCTGCCAGTGCCATCAGTCCTATAACTCATGCCCCTCATCTGCAACAACTGCAGGCCCATCTCCTACGCGCTAGTGCCGGAATTCTCCATCCAATGACCCCCCAACAGGCAGCGGCAGCTGCAGCTGCTAGCTATTCGATGAGCCATGTCACAGCTCTCGGTTTGACCGAGGTCTCCATGAAATCCAAGGATCTGGCCAGCCAGCCAACAACGCCAACATCGACTCTGATTAATTCAGCAGTAGATGAATCCGCAATCAAGCCAATCAGCTCGACTAAGGTAAGCAACAATTTATTTATTTTTACTAATTGAATTGGATAGCAATGCAAATTAAATGGAAGAACGCCGTGAAAGCCATTGATCAAGGCGACGCTTTTTTTGAATAGTCGTACACAAGAAACAACATAAACTGCCGCACGCATAAGTAATCTGCCAAGAGCGTAGATAAAGCAGTTACTGCGCTTGGGATACAGGAGTTATAATGGGAAGCTCACTGTTTAATCATTTAATAACCATTCTTGTACATCTACAACATGCTTATTGTCTATCGACTATCTCCGTAAGACTTTCAGACCGTGATATTAAAATTAAAATATGTCTATCTACCAAAGCACAAGTCTGTAGGGAAGGCGGTAAATTTGTATAAAATCCGTATGAGTATATTTAAAATTTAGAGATTCAAAAGGGTCTTTAATCGATAACATTAAAATGAAAATAACATTTTTTATTTTTATACCCAGAGCCCATTGAAAATAGGAAATCAAGATATAATAATTTTGTTAAACTTATGTGACAGGTAGATGGAGGCGTGGCAGACCCTCTAAAGTACATAAGTTCTTGATCAGGCCGACGAGCCGAATCGATTTAGCCTTGTCTATCGGTCCGTATGCATGAACGCGTCAATCTCAGAAGATACGAGATCTATAGACCTGAAGTTTTTATACTCTGAATTCATTGACAAGAAAGAAAGCTCTAGTCGAGACTGCTCGACTACGAAATCACTTGAGCCCTTCGAAGAACTGATATATCAAAAATTCTTCGCGTCGCACGCACGCATAAACATGCATGGGCGATGTTTCCTTTTGCCTGTTCCATACTATCAGAAAACCATTATTTATACTCTGGTCAAATAGGAAATCAGGATATAATGAGATTTCCACCCCTAGGCTCACAAACTCATTATACCTTAATTATTAATTTTCAATGGCTATAGGGTATAAAAATGGATTTGATTTCCTCTACACAGTTATTCAAGCTCATTGAATATTGGGCTTAAGCCATTCGGATTTCCATATGATTACTCAAATTAATAAAGATTTAATTACTCAAATTAATAAAGATTTAATTACCTAACTCTATTCAAGAATTATGACGAAGATGGCATGGATCGCAAAAAGAATAACAACAGTAACAACAAACTTCTTGAACAACCATCATCTACATCAGAGAGTGTTGCTCAAGTTGAGGCAGACAGCGCGTCTGCAAATTTGTTGGAGCGCCAGCGTAACAAGACATTATGCGGGGATCATCGAGCGCATAGCAACGATGAAAATCCAGATCATCAGTTTAGCGAATACGACTGCGCTACGGCGGATACAACGGACATTAAGGATGAGCCGGGCGACTTCATTGAGACGAATTGTCATTGGCGTAACTGCAGCGTTGAGTTCATCACCCAGGACGAACTTGTTAAGCACATTAACAATGATCACATTCAGAGCAACAAGAAAGCATTCATCTGTCGCTGGGTCGATTGCTCGCGTGGTGAAAAGCCATTCAAGGCCCAATACATGCTTGTTGTCCACATGCGGCGCCATACAGGCGAAAAGCCTCACAAATGCACAGTAAGTGGCCAGGGGAAGCAGTATAAACAATGTAGCTGTCGAGCAATACATAAATATATCAATAAATCTAACATTGTTTCCCATACACATATTGTGTATTCCTAATATAGATAATAAAAACTTCGTACCATATAGTTTCCGAATAAAGTTGTTAGTTAGTTGGATATATAATATTTCCGAATTTATATTACAGTTTGAGGGATGCTATAAGGCGTACTCTCGTTTGGAGAATTTGAAGACCCACCTACGCTCCCATACAGGTGAGAAGCCGTATACTTGTGAGTATCCCGGCTGCAGTAAGGCTTTTAGCAATGCGAGCGATCGTGCAAAGCATCAGAATCGTACTCACAGCAACGAGGTAAGAAACATTTTAAATAGCTTAATCATTTTTTATCGCCGATCTGATACATACATAATATTTCGATTATTTAAGTCAATTATAAAAAAAAGAATATGTTTAAATTGATTTATTTGTAGAAACCGTATATATGTAAGGCACCCGGCTGCACAAAGCGTTATACAGATCCCAGTTCCTTGCGTAAGCATGTGAAGACCGTGCATGGAGCCGAGTTCTATGCAAATAAAAAGCATAAGGGCTTGCCTCTCCATGATGCTAACTCAGGACTGGAGAAACACAGAGATGGCCGAGATGGTAATCAACAGCATCAGCAACATCAGCAACTTCAGCACCACCAGCAACTGCAAGAGCAGCATATTGACTCTAGTCCCTGCAGCGATGATTTTCATGGTGGCAAGCCAGTCAGCGTGTCCAGCCCGAGCATAAAGTCCGAGTCCGATCCAAATTCACCTAGCCAATTGGCAGCGCAGGCAGGATCATCTACAGCTTCGGTTTCCGATTGCCTCATGCAAATGTACAGACAGGATGATTTAAGTAGCCCTTCAGTACCCACACTCGATGAGTGTTGGCCCTATGACGATGATGTGGATGCAGTCGATCTTCCCATCGTGCTGCGTGCCATGGTTAACATGGGCAATGGAAATGCGGCACCATGTGCCAATCTGGCACGCCAGCGTTTTCGTAGTCGTCTACAAACTAAGGTTATCAATTCGAGCAACTCAGTGCTGTCCAACATACCGGAGAGTAATAATCACCATCGGACCATTGGCATACAAGAACTGAATCAGCGTATCACCGAGCTAAAAATGGAGCCGGGCACAACAGCAGTTAGTCAACAGCCAATGCACTCAGGTCTTTCATCCACGGGGAATTGTAAAGGACTGCAATTAACGGAACTGCACAGCCAGCCAACACAAGGCCATAGTCGAGCAGCGGGACAGATCAACGGTCAGCTGATTCAGCAGTGTTATACTCAACCGGCAGCAGCGGTGCAGTCGCAGCAGCGCCGAGATAGCCAAAACTCAAATGCTAGCACATATTACTGCAGCATGCCGAGTCGACGGAGCAGCCAATCCTCACAGCTGTCATTAATGTCAACAATGAGGGGCTGTCCAGTATATAATACGGCATCGGGCACACCCTCCTTATATGATCCCATATCACCGGGATGCTCTCGTCGCTCCAGTCAAATGTCAAATGTGGTTACAGCGCAACATCCTCAAATTCCAACCAGTCTTATGAATGATAATGCATCATCCGTACATGCCGCACCGATTAATGCAGGTCAGCAGTATATGGCCAATGGATCTCGCAACAGCCTGCCACCGCCGCCATCCTCTCATCTGATTGCAACACATTTGCAACGCTTGCAATCGAACAATATGAATACCTATTGCTATAATCACAATTCGAATCCAATTCAAAATCAAATGACAGTTGGTCAAAGTGGCGGACGCTTTTCTATACCAAACGTTTTACAGTTGCCGCAGCTCAATTCAAAGCAGCTTTATCAGGAGGAAATAAATGGTGTTCATCATCATCATAGACGTCAGTCGGAGCCGATTATGGCCCAGCTGAGCATAGAGCGAATGACAAGCTCACCTGCTCTCAATCCTCAAAACATTAATAACAATACAAATCGCGCTTCTTTCTGCACCATAACTAAAACAGACAGTAAGGATTGCGAGATAAGGACTAAAATGACCGCTGTGGGCAATTCCCGAGATCAGCATCCCAATGAAAAAGTTAATTTAGATGAGGTTGAAGACCTAATATTACCTGATGAGATGCTTCAGTATCTTAATTTGGTAAAGGAAACGGAGAAGCCTAAGGCGATACAAATAACAGACGCTACTAACAAATTCACTAGCAATGCACAATATATCCCTTTGGCACCGAATGGTGGCAATTCGCCCATATACGTGGCCAACTGTCCATCACCATTTATGCAACAGGTGATGTCGCCCCAATCAGGACATACGATGTCAGCGCTTGGCAGTCCATACTCTCAGCGGAACTACGAAATAGACGGCGCGAACAACAATGCGTATCGTCAGCAACACACCGTTTACTGTACACAACGATCAAATAATGAATCGACCTCACACTCTTCATATATGCCAGCTCCAGCTCCAGCTCCAGCTTCAGGTGCAGTCCTTGCTTCAGTTCCAGACCCGATTCAGGCTCAAACTCAGCCATTGTCACCACTCGGCGCGCTCCCCTATGAACAGCCCCAACAAATGACATCACATCAAAATCAGATTATCGATTCATCAATGACCAGTCTGCCGGAAGTAACAAATGTTACTGTTATTCCAGTCGAGCAGAAGGTTAACAACGTCAACGAGATACAATGCGGAGTCGTCAGTCAATCGCAGTTGTCGCCAACAATAAATATCAATGGGAATGAGAATGCGAACATCAATTGTCAGGTCGGATTTCAGAATCCGAGTCCAGGGGGAGTAAAGCCCATTAACGGAGAAGCCCAACATAAAAACTTGACGGGCCAACAGACCAGCAACATGGCATCGATGCATTCCGATACTTACCAGCGTACCCTGGAATATGTACAAAGCTGTCAAAACTGGATGGAGACGAACAGTGGTATCTCGGTGGGCAACACCTCACTGAATGCGCCAGCTTCGATCAACAATAACAATCAACCCATATGGCCAGACGTAAGCAGCTCTACGCACCCGCATCCCAGTACAAATTTGATTATCAACGATATGACTACATCGCTGAGCTCTCTGCTGGAGGAGAATCGATACCTTCAGATGATGCAGTAATATTTCTTATTATATCTGCATGGTCATTAAATTAAAGTAGAATTTATGTCTGCATATGAGGATTAAAAAGACCAGACTTCGCGGTTTCTTATAGATTATTTGAAATCATTCTACACTGGATATTGAATATAACAATTACATAATCAAATCCGCGATATTCTTACATAACATAACATACCTATACGCACATGTACTTATAGAGCTTCAGTTAAATGATATACATATGTATGTACATGTATTCGAGTATTGCGTCTTATTAAGAATTATTTATAGTTTCATTTGAAAATTATACAATTTCGACTAGTACTTTTGTAATTATAATACAAGCGAAAAACTCCATTTCTAGATAAGTCTTTAAGCCATTCAAGGAGATGCATTTCTTTTTTATTTTTAAGGTAGCTATAATCAAATAAAACAACTTATACATATGTATGTGTCTTCCCAATTTTAAATGATATTTTTTAATCTCTATACTATTATAAATAAATATTTACCTAATGTATACTATACATATGAATAAAAAAAATTTCCCAATTTCTTTTTCTACGATCATTCCAAGATTTGTTTCCAGTGACATTTGTGCATCCATATTCATTCATACACAAATCGATGCACACACGCAATTAAGTATATACATATGTATGTTTGTTTGTACAATAACGGATCTTGCTACATACTAATGTTAAACGATAGTTACACCACTAACCATAGAACACATAGACCGGACACGCGGTGTAAAAATTTTTTCCCACTTTTTTTAGCATTGAGACCCCACACTTCGCATTTGATCGGCTCCTTACTTAATTTATCCGCTGTGTAAATTTAACAATAATGAGTATTTTAACTGAAATATCAGCGAAAATTGGAATTGAATTGATTTTCGCTTGACTATCGATTTTGTGTGTCAATATATAATAAGTAAGAGAGCTCTAGTCGAATAAATGCTCCTATAGGGGGACTATCTTCATAAAAGGTGTGAATTTATCCAAATCTGTAAATTACCAAATTTTTGTATTTGTCAAAATCATATACATATACAGTAGATCAAGGCAGTTCAACAGTTCTCAAACGAAAAAATATCGATAATTATTGTTAAAAATGAAATGGGATTAGTTATCGAAAAAATATTATATCTTCTGAGATGCTCTTATATCTTCTGAGATCTCGGCGCTCATACGGACACGGCTATATCCACTCAGCTCGCTGCCTTAATCAAGAATATATATATTTTATGGAGTCTGCCACTTCTCATTTAAATTGTAGCAGCTTTAAAAAAATTAAGTAGAGGACTTTGTAAAATATATTACATTTTAATTATATTATTTTTCAGTTGATTTTAATATAAATATATGTCCTATCTTATACATACTTGTATACGTTTATATTAATCAAGTCTAAAAATTTATATTTAAATTTGAATTCAAATTGTGCTGGCGGGCTTTTATAAATTAATCGAGTACAAATATTCGCCTGACATTGCCGTCAGTATTTTAAACATTTTGGCACTGAATGCTTAAGACTTATGTTTGCTAATTGAAATTTAATTCTTCTGCAAAAACATATATTGTTCTCTGCAATTTCTGAAAAATACATACCATTATCTAAAATTTGATATAATTGGAAATAATGAATTATTTACGGGGATTATAGTAATCCATTGCCCATTATTTCTATCGATAGATAATGTTTAGGTATCGCATCGAATCATGTATGTCATCGATAGTTTGACAGCTTTATTATGAAAGTATACACTTTTTTCCACAATATATATATATATATATGTGTTCGCGTTTGAAAGAGTGTTTTTGAGAGTTTTTGTTATTGCTTAACAAATTGTGTGGATTTTTAACCGAAATGTAATTCAGAACTAAGTGCAACAATTAGTGTAATTCATAATGTGATAAAAAAGCATTGGCTAGGCTAGCTGTATCATCGTTCAAATTGCACAGCGCTCTTCCTTCGCCACTCTACTCCCTATGAAAAAACACCATTTTGAATTTACCATACATAAAAATTAATGGTTAAAAGATTACCCATTGATAGAATGTTGCGGCAAATATTTCGTCTGCTGGGCGCCATATTTATGTTGAATGCATTTCTCTTAATAAGTTTGCAAATGCATTGTGCTGTGCATTGCATCAAAGTTGAGCATGGATACACGCAAACACGCTCGCATATAGATGTAGGCAATGTTGAATCACCGACATCAAAGCCATTCTCTTCATCGGACATTGTCGCTCAGTTTATTCTACCACCCATTAATAATGTCGGCGTGACTAGTGGTCAATTCGATGGAGGTAGCTCCACGTCTACATCGACGGAGGCTAACTTCGGCAATCACACAAATGCTGCTAATGGTCTGAACATTGGCAATTTCAATGGTCAATCGAAAAACTATTTCACTCATCTTACTTTCGATTACGCTCATAACGTCCTTTATGCGGGTGCCACAAACAAAATACTGAAGTTAAATGAAAATCTACGAGTTCTCTCGGAGGCTGTCACCGGACCCAAGCTTGATGCACCGCAGTGTCATGCCGGTGGATGTCCGGAGGATGTGGAAACATCGCTGGTTAATAACTATAATAAAATATTGGTAGTTAGCTATGCCCACAACGATGGAATCCTCATCTCATGTGGTAGTATACGGCAAGGTATGACAAAAAAAAAAATGTGGTAGTATACGGCAAGGTATGACAAAAAAAAAATATATATCCTTTGGCTACCATTTCAAGATGAACATTTCGAAAAGCCAATTATATTTTTTTCTGTATTTCGCAATGATTGCTATGCATGTTATATTAAAATGATACAATTATTTCATATCATATATATATATATATATATATATATATATATATATATATATATATATATATATATATATATATATATATATATATATATATATATATATATTATTAAAAAGTTTTGGGTATTCCTTATTCGAGCACTGCCGACTAGACAAAATTACTTTACATTCTAAGGATCAGAATTGTAGTTTGATTTATCTCAATTGATTTTTAAATGTGTTTTGACGTTTCTTCTTCGCAGGTGCCTGTGAGATTTACAATCTCTTGCGATTTCCATCTGCTCCTCAATTCGTGGCAGTGCCATTGGCTGCTAATGATGAATATGCATCGACTTATGCATTTGTAGGTCCGTCGCGTTATTCATGGAAAGAGGAGGATATACTTTATGTGGGCACGACATTCACTAACGTCGGCGACTATCGGCATGATGTGCCAGCGATATCATCTCGACGCTTGGAGGACTTAAATTACGCCGAATTTTCCATACAACAGTCAATTATAAACATCGATGTGAAATATCGAGATCACTTTCTGGTTAATTACGTTTACGGATTCAATTCGTCAGAGTATGCATACTTTGTGCTTGTTCAAAAGAAATCACATCTGGCTGAGGAGGCAGGCTATGTAACGCGTTTGGCACGCATCTGCATTACAGATCCGAACTATGACAGCTACACAGAGATAACCATTCAGTGTACCGCTACGGATGAACAAATTGATTATAATATATTGCGGGATGCAAAGATAACGCATGCCAGCCAAAAGTTGGCCCATCAAATGGGCATCAAGCGAGATGATCATGTGCTGGTGACTGTGTTCTCGCCATCAAAAGAGATAAGCGATAAGCCAGAAAATAAATCAGCTATGTGCATTTATAGCTTAAAGGACATTGAAGATGTGTTTATTGAGAATATACACATGTGCTTCAATGGCACCAATAAGGATCGGAATCTAGGGTATATATCTGGTACGATCAATGATGGGAAATGTCCAAATGCTGGCTCTTTAGGCAACATTTACAATTTCTGCAGTGTAGGACTTAAAATTAGCGGCGTTGCTCCAATATCGGCACATGCGCTATTCCATTTTGATAATGTTTCGGTTACCTCGGTGACAGCAACAACTACAACTGATCAACAGCATTCACTTGCGTTTCTAGGCACTGAAACCGGCACTATTAAGAAAGTATTATTGTCAGGTCAGAAGCCCGGTGAGTATGAGGAAATTGTAGTAGATGCTGGCAATCGTATATTACCCAACACAATGATGTCACCGAAAAAGGATTTTCTTTACGTCCTGTCATTGCGTAAAATAACAAAACTGCGTATTGAACATTGTTCTGTATATTCAAATTGTTCAACCTGTCTGGAGTCAAGGGATCCATTCTGCGGCTGGTGTTCCTTGGAAAAGCGCTGCACAGTGCGCTCCACATGTCAACGGGATACATCGGCTTCGCGCTGGCTCTCACTGGGTAGCGGTCAACAGTGCATCGATTTCGAATCAATAGTGCCCGACAAAATTCCTATTACCGAATTAACGCGGGTGCAGCTCGTAATACGTACATTGCCGGAACCATTTAATGCCAAATATCGTTGTGTATTTGGGAATTCGACGCCAATTGATGCCGAGATACTGGAGCATGGTTTAGCCTGTGATACGCCTCCAATTGATCAAAGACCTATCATTGCAGCTAATATGGATCATGTGCTGGTACCGCTGTCCGTGCGTAGCTCTGAGACTAATAAGGATTTCGTGTCGCGCTCTTTTGCATATTTTGATTGCTCTCATCATAGCAATTGTCAATCATGTGTTCGAAGCTCGTGGGGTTGCAATTGGTGTATTTTTGATAACAAGTGTGTTCACAAATCGGAACAGTGTCGTAACATGGAAAATGCAATCAGTGGAGAGGGTCAGTGTCCGCACTTGAAGCGAAATCGTCAACCAATTTTGCTGCCAGTGCGTGTGCCAAAAGAGATAAGATTAGAGATCGAGAATTTGCCAAAGCCAAAAAGTGCACATGCTGGATATTTGTGCACGATACAAATTGAGGCAGCTCAAATGCTATTACCGGCTCACATTGAGTCCAACAAGATTGTTGTGTGCGAAAAGACACCGTACTTTTATGAGACGAATACACACGAATACGAAGCCAAGGTTGAGATAACATGGAATCGCCAGCATTATGTAGACACCGCTACGGTCATATTGTACAAGTGTGACGTGCTTGGTTCCCATCGAGACCACGCTGACTGCAGTTTGTGTGTCACACGTGATCCCAAATACCAATGCGCCTGGTGTGGGAGCTCCTGTGTTTATAATGAAACTTGTGGATCATTAGCAACAAAAATTCATGGTCATGGCCATGGTTATGATGTGGGCTCTGTTTCAAATAATGTTCTCCTTCAAAATGAATGTCCGCGACCCCGAATCGATATCATAAAACCACTGTCGGGTCCTGTAGAAGGCGGAACTTTGGTTACAATAGAAGGAAGCAATTTAGGTATTCGCGAAGAAGATGTAAGAGACAAAATATCAATTGGAACCGTGCCATGTATCTTGGTGAATTATCAAATCTCTGTTAAAATTGAGTGCCGTACGGGAGCAGCATTGCGAGAGATGTCGGCGCCTATTAAGGTGGCAAATGATGCTGGTTTTACGGAGTCAAGTGTTCAATTTCATTTTAAAAATGTTCAGCTAACCGGTTTATATCCCACTGTTGGACCCAAATCGGGTGGTACAAAATTGTCCCTATTGGGCAAGTATCTAAATATTGGCTCAAGCATTCGGGCATTTCTCGATGAATACGAATGTCATATAAATGTAACGCAAGCCTCATCATCTCGCTTATCGTGCATAACATCGGAGGCTACACAACCCGAGCCAATTCGCTCATTACGCTTGGTTGTCGATGGAGCCAATCGAACCTTTACTTGCAAAAATTCAGATTCGGGAGAGCAACAGAAGCTGATAAGTACATCTCGTACCTATTATGGAGCATTTCATTACAATATGCCACCGCCGCCGTGCTCGATATTCAACTACACGCAGGATCCGCGGATAATGCAAATAAAGCCACTGCGCAGCTTTGCCAGTGGAGGTCGCATTTTAACTGTACATGGCATGTATTTGGACTCAATACAAAATCCTGAGCTTGAGGTTTTTCTGGATAATGAGCGTGTAAACAAAACATCTTGCACTGTCATCAATTCCAGCCAAATGGAGTGCCCATCTCCTCCAGTAAATCAAAAATTTCAATTATTGAAAAACGCTATTGGAATGAAATCGGATCACAACTTCGAACGCAAACGGAAGCGCAATGCACTATTAAATGATAGTTTAAATATTTACGCAACAGGCTCAACAGCATCTAGCTACTTTGCTAGCAATAGCATGGATGTAGCGGCCTTTGCTAAGGTACATGAGACACAATTAAATTTGCAGCTTAGTTTCATCATGGACAATGTGCAATTGGTGCGAGATTTGAATAAATATTTTCATGAAATTCGCAGCACAATTGTATACCTGAGCGATCCGAAATATATGCCATTTCCAAATGATGGCATCAAACTTTATAAAGGTGACAGCCTGGTCATCGAGGGTGAAATGCTTAATTTGGCGGCTGATGAGTATGATGTAAATGTAACGATCGGCACTGTTCAGTGCAATATAACGAGCCTTGCTCTTACACAACTATTGTGCATACCGCCCGAGCAGCAACCGGCCCCTACCGATGAAAATGGTATTGATCAGTCAACGGATCTGCCGCTGGTTGTCGTTAAAGTTGGTCGTAATTTGCGCTTTGTTATTGGTTATCTAAAATATGATTTGAACAAACCGTATTCGTTCTCGCATGCCGTACTAGGTATCATATTGACCGTAGCTGCACTGATCATTATCCTTGTAATTGTTTTAATCATATTTCGGCGAAAGTCAACGCAAGCGGAACGTGAATATAAACGTATACAAATCCAAATGATCACTTTGGAGAGTAATGTGCGATCTGAATGCAAACAGGCATTTGCCGAACTACAAACTGATATGACAGACCTAACGGCGGACCTTGAGAGCAGTGGCATACCAACGCTCGATCATGTGAACTATATTATGAAAGTATTTTTTCCAGGCGTATCGGACCATCCAATATTAAATTCCGCAAAAATACGCAGCAATAGCCAGCATTCAAATTACGATACAGCTATGATGCAATTCGAGCAGTTGATAAGCAATAAATATTTCCTTTTAACGTTCATTGAAACTTTGGAGATGCAACGATCATCATTTTCAATACGCGATCGTGTAAATGTTGCCTCACTCCTAATGATCGTTCTTATGAATAAAATGGAGTATGCCACGGAAATTTTGAAATCGCTTTTGTTGCGTCTCATCGACAAATCATTGGCCAGCAAGCATCCGCAGTTGATGCTGCGCCGCACGGAGAGTGTCGTAGAGAAGATGTTAACAAACTATCTAGCAATTTGCATGTACGACTATCTGAAAGAATATGCCGGCTCAAGTTTATTCCTGTTGTTCAAGGCAATTAAGCATCAAGTAGAGAAAGGTCTTGTAGATGCTATAACGCACGATGCACGATATTCGCTGTCCGAGGAACGTTTGCTGCATGAACAAGTCACACATTCCGTCGTTATATTGCATATCCTACAGGACGATCTGGACGAAAAGGTTCAGTGTCGCGTCAATGACTGGGATACAATATCCCAAGTCAAGTTAAAGATTCTTGATGCCATCTTCAAAAATACACCATTCTCAATGCGGCCGTCAGTGCACGAAGTGGATCTTGAGTGGCGTCACGGTCGTGGTGGTCATTTAACACTCCAGGATGAGGACCTTACCACAAAGACTATTAACGGTTGGAAGCGCTTGAATACATTATTCCATTACGGGGTTAAAGAGTCGGCCGTTATGTCTCTTATTGCCAGACAGAATGACAGCTACAATATGCCTTATAGTAAACCGCAGGCTCCCTATCACAATTGTAAGTTTGATTTTTGTAATGTATAGGAGCTTTTTGCAGCACTCGTGTGTAACAAGCAGAAAGCGGCGGTCAACTTCACATATATTCTTTATTAACACGACGGTACAGCCTTGTTAGTAAAGAATATATTTTATGCCACGCCTCCTGAGTGTTACATATTATTATCACAAAGACATTATACCCTGAAACCCTGTTTAGGGATTTACTAAGAGGGTATTCCCGACTAGAAAAGTTCTTGTTTATACAATAAATGTTTTGTTGTACTAAATTATTATTATTTTTTTTTTTCAGTTTATTATATTAATAATTCACAGAGTCATATAATAATCAATAACGATATTGAATCGGGTCTCCAGCAACCAAGGCTTTATCACCTAGTAAAGCCCATAATACCCGATCACTATATGAACATAAAAAATTCGGCGATATCTGGAGTTTTGGCACCAGCGCAGGGTGGTGCTCACTGCATTGGAAATGGGAGCGAGCGTGTTAACAAAACTATACCAGAAGTGTATTTAACCCGATTGCTAGCCACGAAGGGTACCATACAGAAATTTGTTGATGATTTCTTTTCGATTATATTGACTGTAAATGAAGAGCTGCCGCCGGCAGTTAAATGGCTATTTGATCTGCTCGATGAGGCGGCTAGACGTTATGATATTGCCGACACCGATATTCTACACGCATGGAAATCAAATAGTTTGCCACTGAGATTTTGGGTTAACTTTATTAAGAATCCCGATTTTATATTTGACGTAAACAAAACATACTCTGTAGACTCTTGTCTGAGTGTCATCGCACAGACTTTTATGGACGCATGTTCAACAACGGAACACAGATTGGGTAAAGACTCACCTTCCAACAAACTTTTATTTGCAAAGGTAATTAGCTGTGTGAACACTTTGAGAGTTGCCTTAAACGTTTAGGAGGCACTGTAATTAAAAACTTAGATCTAAAATATGTGATTATCCAAAAACAGTGCATTCTTAATTAATTAATTTTATTTTTTTTGTATTAGGATATTCCAAACTATAGAAGAATGGTTAAGGATTTCTATCGAGACGTGGCCAGACTTCCCCAAATTAGCGATCAAGAAATGAGCACAGCAATGCAGCAATTGTCAGTTCAGCAGAATTCAGAATTTGACACAATTTCTGCTTTAAAAGAACTGTATATTTATATAACTAAATACAGAGAGCAGGTATGCAAAGCAAAATATGTAATTTCATAAGAAATGTTTGATTTTAGAGATTTTTCGTAGATAATGGATGCTCTGGACTCTGATCCCAATTGTAAAAAAATGCATTTGTCCAGTAAACTTGAAAGTGTGGCCTGTACACTAGATGGCGAGGATACATCAAACTGCTGACAAGAACGTGTGTTTTATTATGTGATTTATCATGTTGCTAATATCAATTCGAGCATCCCAATTTTAATTTAAATGAGCAATGAATTGGGCCAGAGAAAATCTACAAACCACATAAACTTATTCTATCAAGTGCCAACTGGAGCAACAAACTATGCAACATAATATAATTTAAATGTATTTTCATTTATTTACACACATACATTTGTAACAGTAAGACATTGGATAAGAAATAGTTTGCACCCTATGCGATGTGCTTACAGTTGAAATGTTTGATAACTCAAATAACGGAAAAAAGTCAAACAAAAATCTCAAAACGTATAGTATACAATTTTCCAATATTTAAAAGAAATTAATTCGTTTATTGAACGATTAATTCACACAGAAAATAATATGTTTAATTTCGTAATTCAATTCGCAAAAAATGCAAAATTTATACCGTTTTATGGTCTATTCGGTTGCATTGACAGAACAGATTTATCACAGATTGAGAACCTACCATGACTACAGCATACTAAGTTAAATAATGAAAAACACACACACACAAAGTATATTATGATCTAACACATCTACAAATTACAGTCATCGTGTTGATGATTTGGATTCGTATTAGTTATAACTTACAAGAGTATGCATTACATCGACATATGCTATGACTGAATTGTGAAAAAAAATGTTTAAAAATTGAAAGTCTGCTAGTTATTGAGCAAAAATTTATTACGACAAAAATTAATTCTATTCTAACTATATTTTATAGTACAGTTATGCTAGGATCCATATGTATTTAAATATTTTTAATATTAACAAGTAGTTTATAACTTAATTGTATTTGGAATTACAGTTACCGTATTATTTAAGGGATTAAAATTTAATCTATATTTGCACTAAAAGTTAAGAACTGGAAAACATCATATTTTGGCACGTTAATAGTTTATTATTTTTACATAACTGGAAAGTAACTTTAGGATATTCGTACTTCAATATATTTTTCAAATGAGATCACACACAGTATGCTGCCCTTTTCATTCGGTTCAATAAAGAGCCTAGTACTTTAGAACATGT
This sequence comes from Drosophila mayaguana, assembly GCA_037075325.1. Lineage (NCBI taxonomy): Eukaryota > Metazoa > Arthropoda > Insecta > Diptera > Drosophilidae > Drosophila > Drosophila mayaguana. The sequence goes on from JBAMCG010000104.1 coordinate 1,007,307, forward strand.
GATATATATTGTATTAAGTATTCGTACAATTTAAGAAGCGAAGATATAAAATGCCTTTTCTTTAATGTCTACTTCTAATGCTTATCCATCAACTTGTAGTAAAATTGCAAACAACTTCAAACATATAACTTCTATTATATTATGTAAATTTGGAAATTGGATGTTTCTCTTTTAAGATATGTGTTCGATTAAATGTCTAGATACTATGTTGAGTTATTCAATATATTCTATATTTATATCTATTTATATTTGCACATAATTTTGTCTTTCGAAATATCTAGTTTTACTTCAAACACCGTAATTTACAGTAGAAACTACCACAAAATACGCAATTTAACATTTACCATTATGTATAATTACATCAAATTGATATTAAGCTTACATTATATATTTAGATTTCAAATATTTTAATTTCTGCTTATTTTATTGTTTATTATTATTTAATTTCATACGTATTGTGTACCTTTACTTGGCTACTGTATATATAAGGAAATATATGATTACAAATACATAAATGATAAGTTATATATAGACGAAATAGTACATACATTATGTATATACCATACCTACATTATGATCCATAATTTTTAAGGCGATGTAATTATGAAAGAATGTATTACTATATTAATTTGAATAAAGTTCATTGGGTTATTCAAGATAACCATATAATGTAACATTATAAAACTTCAAACGAATTATAGTTTAGCTAAATATTTATTTAGTGTAAAATATGTAATTTTTCTTGAAATAGTTTCAGGACAGTTTGAGGATAATCGCCTTTTTGTCTTAACAAATTTCAAAAAGTTACCTGATTAACACAATTTAGTGTTTAAAATTTCATTTAAAAGACTTAGCTGGTTTTTGGTTTTATTTCTACAAGGATGTTGGTTTATAACCATAAAAGATGAGAGTGCTTTATATGTAGTAGATATGAAATTAGATTGTGAATCATGAACTATTGACGAGTGTGTCAGGTGTTTAAGTTAGGCTCTTTTAAGTCTATATATGGAAGGATGAAGAGTACCAAATGCAAGCATCAATCAAGCAAGCTGAGTGGATGATATAAGTATATTATGTTAGATACGTATATATACGTATAACGTATTTTTATACCCTGATCCCATTAAAAATGGGAAATCAGGGTATAATGGTTTTGTGAAAAGTATGTAACAGGCAGAAGGAGGCGTGGTAGACCCCATAAAGTATATATATTCTTGATCAGGGCGACGAGCTGAGTCGATATAGCCCTGTCCGTCTGTCCGTCCGTCCGTCCGTCCGTCCGTCCGTCCGTTCGTCCGTCCGTCCGTATGAACGCCTAGATCTCAGAAGATATAAGAGCTAGAGACTTCAAATTTTGTATGCATACTCATGTATACCATACGCAGTACAAGTTTATCTTTTTTTTTCGATAACTCGCCCGATTACTTTTTTATCGCGAATAATCGATAAAATGATTTTGTTTATTCACCGTAATTTCAATACTTTTAGACCTGGAGACTTCAGATTTGGTGTGTATATACATCTCATCAATGCGCAGATTTTGTCATTTACAGATTTTGGATACCACGCCCCCTTCGCCCCCAATTTGCAAAAAACGTATTTAAAGTACTAGAGACTTGTGCTTTGGAATGTACACACATTTGCACATTGTGATCACATTCTGAAAGTTTCATGAAGATAGTCCCATTACAGGAGAAATTATTCAGCAATAAAATTCTTATAGTATTGCCCACACTGCAGCGCAGCCCAAGCGCAGTCGCTGCTTACTGCGCAGTTAGCAGAGCGCGTGCTTATGCGTGCGTGAATATCAGCTCTTTGTAGGGATCAGGGTATCGAGCAGTCTCGACTAGAGCTTCCTTACTTGTTGTTTTAAGTCTGTTAGGAAGTCTGATTCGTTTTATTATACCCTGATCCCATTACAAATGGGAAATCAGGGTATAATGGTTTTGTGAAAAGTATGTAACAGGCAGAAGGAGGCGTGGCAGACCCCATAAAGTATATATATTCTTGATCAGGGCGACGAGCTGAGTCGATATAGCCCTGTCCGTCTGTCCGTCCGTCCGTCCGTCCGTCCGTCCGTCCGTCCGTCCGTCCGTCCGTCCGTCCGTATGAACGCCTAGATCTCAGAAGATATAAGAGCTAGAGACTTCAAATTTTGTATGCATACTCATGTATACCATACGCAGTACAAGTTTATCTTTTTTTTTCGATAACTCATCCGATTACTTTTTTATCGCGAATAATCGATAAATTGATTTTGTTTATTCGGCGTAATTTTGACACTTTTAGACCTGGAGACTTCATATTTACTGTGTACATACATCTGAGCAATACAAAGATTTTGTCATTTACAGATTTTGGATACCACGCCCTCTTCGCCCACAATTTACAAAAAACGTATTTTAACTACTAGAGACTTGTGCTTTGGAATGTACACACATTTTCACATTGTGATCACGTTCTGAAAGTTTCATGAAGATAGTCCTACTACAGGAGAAATTATTCAGCAACAAAATTCCCATAGCTTTGCCCCACACTGCAGCGCAGCCCAAGCGCAGTCGCTGCTCACTGCGCAGTTAGCAGAGCGCGTGCTTATGCGTGCGTGAATATCAGCTCTTTGTAGGGATCAGGGTATCTCCTAGTCGAGCAGTCTCGACTAGAGCTTCCTTACTTGTTTTTATTCTTTCTTGACATCTTTTTATGAGATATGAAGCAGTTATTTCCTTAAATGGAGCACAGCTCCATATAGACTGTATGATATATTTGTAGAGTGTGAATGTTACCACTTCATTGGTAGCTTGTAGTTGGGATTGAGTAACCAGTTCATTTTTTATACGAATTCACGAAGTGAATTATTATACGAATTCACGAAGTGAATTAGTATATTGGTTTTGTGCATGTCCGTCCGTCTGTCCGTCCGTCCGTCTGTCCGTATGAACGCAATCTATTTCGGCGCTATTAGAGCTAGAGACTTGAAATTTGGAACACATACTCGTGTATATCTCCGATAAAGTGTTAAAATTTTCCTGATCCGCCCACTAGGGGCGTGGCAAATCGGAAAATGCATTTTCCGATATGCCAGAAATCATGTTAGTTGAAGAGCTAGAGCGCTGAAATTTAGAACGTAGCTTCGTATTGACCACCCAAAATCAAAAGCTATGGCGGATATATCTACGCCCATTGGGGGCGTGGCAAATCGGGTAAAACTGTATCTCCTAGAGTTTTAAAGCTAGAACACTCAAATTTTGAATGTGAGCTAATGCTACAATTCTATAAAGATTGGTCGAAAAATTATATGTCTACGCCCACTAGGGGCGTGGCAAATCGGATCTGAAGATATAGTGATTTTTCAAATTCTGCTATATTTTGGGCACTATTGATGCTAGCAACCTGAAATTTGGTATATATACCCGGGTTGATCACCCAAGACCAAAAAGCTATAGTGGATATATCTCCGCCCACAAGGGGCGTGGCAAACCGCAAAAGTTTATATCTCCTACAGTTATAGAGCTAGAAGCTTAAAATTTGGATAATAAGTTACTGTACTAGTTGTTACGCCTGTTTAGGGGCGTGGCATATCAAAAAATACCCTGTAATTTTCACATTTTTTGAGCGTAAGCATTCAAATTTTGCAGTTGAGTTACCATTAGCTTGTTCTAAGAAAAAAAGAGGTGTCTACGTCCACTGGAGGCGTGGCAATCGCCATTTCTAGTGTCATATTGCGACATTTATATGCGTGAGCCATCTATATATATAAATAGACTTAATAGGCATTGATAATACGGAAGAAAACATTTTTGTGGAATTTAAAAAATAAAAACTAAATTATAAATCTTAAAAAAATTAAAAGTTTTCCTCCCTATATACATAAGCTTTGTAGATATTCATAAGACGGAAGGAAACATTTTTATGAAATTGAAAAAATATAAACGAAATTATAATAACATAAAATTTCAATTTTTAAAAAAAGTTTTCCGCGGGATTTGAACTTGCACCTCAACAAAATAGCTAAGACAAAATCATTCTGCGCCTTTGCTCACAGCGCCACCGTGCCTTTCACAGTAAAATTAATTAAAACGAAATGACATTATTGTTAGGTCGCCATATAGCAAAGAAAAGCCAAAGTAGCGGCTAGGAATTCAAAAACAATGCAAAGACAAATCAATCGCAATTGAGATTCTTAGAAAATGCTAAAGTACGTATTATATGTACATACATACACACATACCAATGAGAACGTGCTGAAATTGTGTATGCAGACTTTTTTGTATATGTACATATTTTATATACATATGTATGTATATATCTACGTATAAGCATTTGAGAGCTATCTAAGAAGAAACAAATTTAAATTTACAACAATTTTCGACTAAGAAAATGAAAAGTATTAAGTGCTATTAATTCAAGCTCGCACCCTCCCAATAAAATATCGAATTTATGAAAAAGAAAATGTGATCGAATAGGTCTTGAGCCCACGATACCTAACACGACTTGCGTTACCTCAACCATCGGCACCACTGCTCTGGTTGGTTATCAAGTAGCGAAAAATTATATATATAACTGCAGTGCTCGAGCGTCATCTCACAAAACTAAAATAACGACTGAAAAATTCACAAATCAATCGCAATTCCTAGAATAGGCTAGAAGGCGCGCTTTTGTCTGTAGACTGCTCGACTACGAAATCCCCTGATCCCTTCCAGGAACTGATATTTCAAGAATTCTTCGCTTTTTCTGCTTCAAAAGAAACATAAACACACAGAGGCACGCACGCATTAACTGCAGCGTGGGCTTACTATGGGAACTTAATTGTTTAATAACTTTTCTTGTTGATGGACTATTTTCATGAAACTTTTATATCGTGATTATAAAATTGAAATGCATGAATTTGCCAAAGTACATGTCTCTAGTATGACGGACAGACGGACATGGCTAAATCGACTCAGCTCGTCGCCCTGATCAAGATTATATATACTTTATGGAGTCTGCCACGCCTCCTTCTACCTGTTACATACATTTTAACAAAAGCATTATACCCTGATTTCACATTTTCAATGGGTTCAGGGTATAAAAATAATTTGTAGGCCACTTTTTGTGTCGTGTCATATTGAAAATTGCACATGCTAGAACCGGAATGTGAATGAGTATTCCGCAGTTGGTAACGCCCAACTGCAACGTTCTTACTTGTTTTTTTTTTGTGTATCTCGTCGAAAGTACTTAGGCATTACATTAGAATTAACAGTTATTATTTGTTGGTCATTATGTGAGATAGTAGGACATGCACTGTGCCTTTTGTTGAAAGCACATTAATGCACCGTCTTTCCTGAACTCCATAAAATTATTTGGAAATAGTTTTAAGCGGCCACTTCCTGATGCCTTCAAGTGGATTGCTCGACATGACATGCCGTAGTTAATGGCGATAAATAAATATTTCGCGTAGGAGTTCTAAACAAGTAAGAAAGCTCTAGTTGAGACTGCTCGACTAGGAGATACCCTGATCCCCTGCGCAGTTAACAGCGACTGCGCTTTGGCTGAGCTGCAATGGGGGCAATACTATGAGATTTTTGTTGCTGAAGCACAAGTCTCTAACACTTGAAATATGTTTTTTACAAATTAAGGGCGAAAGGGGCGTGGCACCCAATATCTGTAAATCACAAAATCTGCTTATTGATCCGATGTAAATACACACTAAATCTGAATCTTCCAGCTCTAAAAATATTAAAATTACGGTGAATAAACAATATGAATTTATCTATTATTCTCGATCAAAAAGAAATCGGATGAGTTATCGAAAAAATATGATAAACTCGTACAGTGTATGGTATGCACACAACATTTCAAGGCTCTAGGTCTTATATCTTCTGAGATCTAGGCGTTCATACGTACGTACGGACGGACAGACGGACAGGGCTATATCGATTCAGGTCGTCGCCCTGATCAAGAATATATGTATATACTTTATGGGGTCTGCGATGCTTCCTTCTGCCTGCTACATACTTTTCACAAAACTATTATACCCTGATTTCCCATTTTTAATGGGATCAGTGTATAAAAAAAATACATCGCTCTTTTCATTGACTAATACAGTGTATTGCATTTCCAACAAACGATTGATTCGAATCATTCTGCTTGTATCCACACGCATGCATAAGGGCAATAAATTCTGTTGGAGTGGGACTATCTTCATGCAATTTTCTGAATATGATAACATTCAACAATCATTCATATTAGTCAAAGCACAAGTCTTTAGTACTTGATATATGTTTCTATAAATTACAAACTTTTTTGATTAGTCAAATGAATATACACGGTAGGTCTGAAGTGCCTAGGTCTAATAGTAATTACAAATTCGTACTGCGTATGGTATACACGGTGTTGGACGGACGGATAGACGGCTATATCGGCTCCACTGGTCGCTCTGATCAAGAATATATATAGCTTATTTGTTTGTTACATACATTTTCCCTGATTTTCCATTTACGATGAGTTCAGGGTATAAAAATATTTAATATAAGAATACATATAATCAATAATGGTTCAAAAAGTTTGCAAAACCCATGGGAAAGAGTTCTATAGTGGAGAGTATCTAGTATACACCATGCACCTGCACATTATTGATATTTCATTAATTTTACGGTCTTTTTGGTTCAAATCCGCGTAAACATCATATACACTTACCATTAACACACATATTACGCAACTATTTCTCTTTGGCTGTAATATGGTCTTTTTGTTTCAAATACAACTTTTGTTTTTCGAATTGAGGGAAGGTAATGGAAATCGGGAATAATGATTCATATATCTATCTATATATATAGTTAAAAACCGGATTCTACTACATAAATATATATATACATATGAACACGCATACAGTATGCTCACTTACACACGCAGAGCTCATTAATTTCAAAGCGCTTACAGTGCATTCAATATGCTGTTCCTCTATTCAGTATCATTTGTAGTCGAGTTCTCCTGACTAAATTAATATGTATAATGGTTTTGTGAAAAGTATGTAACAGGTAAAAGAAGGCGTGACAAACCCCATAAAGTATATATATTCTTGACCAGGGCGACGAGCTGAGCCCTGTCCATCTGTCCGTCCGTATGAACGCCTAGATCTCAGAAGATATAAGAGCTAGAGACTTCAAATTTTGTATGCATACTCGTGTATAGCATACGCAGTACAAGTTTATCTTTCTTTCGATAACTCATCCGATTTCTTTTTTATCGAGAATAATAGATAAATTGATATTGTTTATTCAGCGTAATTTGAAAACTTTTAGACGTATAGTCTTCAGATTTAGTGTGTATTTACATCTGCTCAATACGAAGATTTTGTAATTTACAGATTTTGGATACCACACCCCCTTTCGCCATCAATTTGTAAGAAACGTATTTTATGTACTAGAGAGTGCTTTTGAATGTATACACAGTTGCACAATGTGATGACGTTCTGAAAGTTTCATGAAGATAGTCCGATTACAAGAGAAATTATTCAGCAACAAAATTGTCATAGTATTGCCGCAGTTAGCAGATCGCGTGCTTATGCGTGCGTAAATATCAGCGCCTTGTAGGGATCAGGGTATCTCCTAGTCGAGCAGTCTCAACTAGAGTTTTCTTACTTGGTTTTTTTTTGGTAGAATTGTTTGTTTACTTTACATGCTCATATTAGAAGCTGTGAGTCATCTTATAAACAAACACGCACACACACATATGTGTATTGACATAACCAGAGTTTTTGTAAGAGCACACATGCATATATACATATGTACATGCATGGATGCATTCATATGTATGTATGTTCATGTGCAACTAATTATCTCTCACAAAGAATGTTTACGCTCCTCTCTACTTGTACATATGAGTCGCTTTTTATCAATGGAATACTGCAGCTGCTTAGATGCATTTCATTTATCGCAAAGCAGTGGAAGTTGTAACAAAAGTAAGTATGTGAGCACATATGTATGGAATTACTTACTTACTATGTACACGTATACATACTTATGTATGTATGCGTATACAGCTATGGTACACATCTATGTATGTACATATGTACATATTTTTTAGGAGTTGAGAGCGTGAGCGTAAAAATTTCTTTCTTTGGGTTAGTTTGCTTCAGCTGATGATAAATTACGACGAGAACTTTTTCATTAGAGTGATCACATAATTTTAAGATATGTATACATACACACATATATATGTATGTATGTGCCTACAAACTTTTATTAGGGTTGTTTAATGTTGTGCTCGAGTATGAAAATAAATACTCTCTAGCAACACGGACAGATACATATTATGTTGAAATATATGTACATATATTTTTGTGGATGCGTGGGGTCAAAGCTAGTCCAACATTCATATGCAGATGCCTAAATTGAAATTGATATGGAAACATATATTTTTAATGCAAATTAAGTTAAAAATTATGTAATATATATTGTAAAAATTTCGATTTTTTGTTTGTGTTGGTTTTTCATTAATCCAGAATATATACATAAAAGTCAAATAATTATTATAATACAGGAAATAGTAAGACACTAAGACACTGCTTCTAATCACATGACGCGCACTGTTAACATATCGGCTAAGTGGGTGTGCGTGTGTGTATGTGGGTATAAGCAAGAGATTGTTTATATTCTGGTGGCTGTTGAGTAAGCATTTACTTTGTGGTATTTTAGTCGCATATGAAGTGCTAAACGAACAGGTTTTCGTTACTGCTCGCTGTGCATTAAATCAATGGATACGGCTCGGCTGTTTATCGCGAACACCAAATAATAATAATATAAATATAATAGACTCAGAAATTAAACTGTGATCATTATCTATACTCTATAAATTGTAACTAAAAACTAAGAAGTATTTTGTGCTGATTCAATTTACTCTCATCACACAAGCCATAGACTTACATACATACACACACACTGTATATGAATTTCAATATACACGTCTACATACATGTGTATGTGTGTAGTAGATGCATAACTTGCTGGGCTGGAAATGAGTATGCAAATAAGTTAATTGTGTGAGAAAATCCCCTAAAAGATCGAGATATAGAGAAATCGACAGATCGAAAAATCGAGCAACAACACTCTCTGATAGTTAGTTCAAATACCTTCTGTACCATCCTCCGATCTATAAAGGCCATGTGGTATAAAAATGAAAATTCGTATCGAATCTGAATACTTTGCAGCTACATTCCAAAGTATTTTCAACTGGATTGATTTTCAAATTGCAACGAAAAGGGCCAACAGACCAGAAAGCAGATTTTTCGAATACATTGACAACGGAACGCACTTACGATGCAGTTTGAGACTAAACATTTTTTATGTAAAATATATATACAGTGCACTACACTTTTACGATATTTTTCCTTGTTATTACAATGATGTTGAGCGGATGCGAAAGAAGTCGAACGGATCCATACAACGTCGGATCTTCTCCTCCATATTGCCGAAATTAACGCAATTATGTTTCGTGCTTATTTTATTGTTGCCATTCTTCTTCACCTGCTCTTCATTGATACAGGAAGCCAGTGGAAAAGATGTTAAGGCGATCACAACTATGTCATCAATCCCGAAAAAGTTGTGGCTCAGCTCTACATATACGCACCCCGAGCAGCAATGGCAGAAAGCAAATAAGTTATGCCAAAATAAATGGAATTTCAAACTAAAGCTTAGTAACAACACAAATATTACAAATAATTTCAATGATAATGATAATCAAAATAATAGCCATAGCCATAGCCATAGCATAATAAAAGTCACATATCCACATAATCACAGTTTAAATGAACATAGTCTGATAATTCTAAGTCAACTTGGTAGTAAAGAACCCGAAAGTACGCAAAATACAGTAGCACATAGCATATTACACGGCCCAAAGTTAAGTTCCCGTTCCAATAACAAACGCATCAAAAGAAACGCAAAACGCATCGAGAACGATAAACACACAAAATACCAGAAGATACATAATAGGATTATAAATAAAGAGAAGTTAACGGAATTAGTAATGAGCGGCCTTGGATTAAAGAAATTGCCTGATATGAGAAAGGTAAATTTCTTCTCCTTTCTTCTCTTCTCTTCTCTTCTCTTCTCTTCTCTTCTCTTCTCTTCTCTTCTCTTCTCTTCTCTTCTCTTCTCTTCTCTTCTCTTCTCTTCTCTTCTCTTCTCTTCTCTTCTCTTCTCTTCTCTTCTCTTCTCTTCTCTTCTCTTCTCTTCTCTTCTCTTCTCTTCTCTTCTCTTCTCTTCTCTTCTCTTCTCTTCTCTTCTCTTCTCTTCTCTTCTCTTCTCTTCTCTTCTCTTCTCTTCTCTTCTCTTCTCTTCTCTTCTCTTCTCTTCTCTTCTCTTCTCTTCTCTTCTCTTCTCTTCTCTTCTCTTCTCTTCTCTTCTCTTCTCTTCTCTTCTCTTCTCTTCTCTTCTCTTCTCTTCTCTTCTCTTCTCTTCTCTTCTCTTCTCTTCTCTTCTCTTCTCTTCTCTTCTCTTCTCTTCTCTTCTCTTCTCTTCTCTTCTCTTCTCTTCTCTTCTCTTCTCTTCTCTTCTCTTCTCTTCTCTTCTCTTCTCTTCTCTTCTCTTCTCTTCTCTTCTCTTCTCTTCTCTTCTCTTCTCTTCTCTTCTCTTCTCTTCTCTTCTCTTCTCTTCTCTTCTCTTCTCTTCTCTTCTCTTCTCTTCTCTTCTCTTCTCTTCTCTTCTCTTCTCTTCTCTTCTCTTCTCTTCTCTTCTCTTCTCTTCTCTTCTCTTCTCTTCTCTTCTCTTCTCTTCTCTTCTCTTCTCTTCTCTTCTCTTCTCTTCTCTTCTCCCATTGGATTAAAATTTATATTATTAATACATATGCATTACATAATAAATTATTTTATATATATTTTACATTACAGGCAAACATTAGTCAATTAGAATACTCAAGCAAATACCTTCAGTATTTAGAGCGTGTGAAAAAAAATCATGGAGTTGGCGACAGTAAGGACGGCAATCTTCAACCATCCTCAACAACACTTCGTATTTTAACCATTGTAACAAATAGTTTTAGCGATATTACGTATGAAAGATTCCGCCGCCAACGTCGTGCTCCAAGGGGCATGAAAAGAGGGAATCGAGAGTCGAGGATGGAATCGTTTAGCGATAAGACAAATATTCTCTTACATTTTCCATTAGCCATTAACGATGCTGACGAATTTCACTACAAAAAACTAGATGAGGCAAACGTGAGGCTAATGATGCTGTACAATCCAGCATTAGCAGTACAATCACGTCACCAAAGAACAAGGATAGAACAAGGAGCTAAAGGGAAATATAACAATTCGATGAAACAGAACGCGAACTGCAACGCAGATAGCACGATTCCCGCAAATCCTCAACCAAATCGTAGACCCAAAACCCGTAGTTACGCATTAAAATTAAGTGTTTATCAAATGCTGCCTATGCACAAGCGCAAGCAGTTAGATTCCCGTAGAATAGAGTTTGACAACGCGATGGATGTGGACGAAACCCGCAGCCAGTGGTTGGAATTCGATGTTACCGAGGCGGTGCGTGGATGGTTAAACAAGAGCTGCGAGAACCTTGGCATAGAGATTCAATGTGATAAATGTCGACGTATTGGGGCTCGCATCCTCAGCGAAGGTTACAACCCACATCATATGGATCAGAAAAATGATGGGGATGATGATCGATTTCATCTATCACCAGTTTTGAATATTATTGGACATATTGGTCGCACCCATCGTGAAAAGGGTATGCAATCGTTTAATCACAGCAACTACTCTCATCATCGTAATTCGAATAAGGCAAAACTGTGGCCTAATAGTTGTTACAAATCGCATCAACGTTGCTGCCGACATCAATTGAATGTGGCTTTTAAGGACATCCAAGGATTCGAGTTCATCATACAGCCAAAGATTTTCGACGCCGGCTATTGCCTTGGGCGTTGCCCCCCTAGGCACAATCCTGCTCATCACCACGCCCTACTCCAGAGCTTAATATGGCAACAGGACCATAACCGTGTACCTCGACCCTGCTGTGCCCCATCGAAACTCACGGAGCTAGAAATATTGCATGTAGATGAGAACCATAGTGATAAGCTTAAGATATCAACATGGAGTAATATGCAAGTTTCCGAATGCGCATGTTCATAAATATTTTGATGGATTATATCTAAATATAATGGAGTCCTGATAATTTGAAATTTCAGTACATGGTTTTACTATTTGTTGAGTCGTTATTTTCATACTAGCGATATGTATTTATTAGAGCCATAGCCTGCAAATGCATTTGGATTCGTGTGTATTTTATACAATTTTGGTTTTCGGAGACCGGCTCCAATTATGAAAATTTATGACAATTTACGCACGTGGTAAACAGCACTAACAAACGCCAAGAGCTTTCCTATTTGTATGCACACATACATTCCCACGGATGATCCATCCAAGTATTAAATCAATTGCAAATCTATACACCATTATGGTGAAATTTATGTGTAATGTAAAGAACCCTCTCGTTTCCCTTCTTGATTGATAAGATTTCAGATATACATAGATATGCGATAATATGAACGAACCCATTATCTGCATGCACCGTTCCGAAACGTAAGACAACGTAAGTCGCAGTTCAACAATGTGTAACATCTTCTTTTGCACTTGTGCGTCCGTCTAAAGTATTCATGGCGTTTGTCAGTGCTACCACTAAGATGGCAGTGCCTAATTTGGATCATCCTTCTGGGGATGTAGTAGTACGTTGGTCGAAAATCAAGAGTGAGTGATGTCGAGTTGCAATGCATGCATCTTCTTCATATTTTAGAGCTCGTCGCCAAGTGTGACAAACTTTTTTCAAGCTTTGGTATCAATGGTTCAGAAAATACGTACGTTTTCCATTGTAGCTTGCTGCGTTGCCAGCAGTCAATTGAAGTTATAGTCCAAAGTATATAAGTATAAATAGTTATATATATATAGTGCTTAATAAGCAAATGTAATATACTGCAAGCATCGGCAGCAAATATCAAGACGTAATTTCACGAATGTGCAAATGCTGCTCTAGCAACCAGAACAAAACAACAATACAATAGTAAATCCAATGCAATAAGAACGTTTCAATCGAACATTACCAAGTGCGGAATACTCATTCACAGTCCGTATGCAGTTGGCCGCTACAAATGCCGATTCGCCACGCCTCTAGTGGGCGTAGGTTGCCGTGATTCGAACCCCGCAAAAAACTTTTAATTGTTTTTAATTTTTTTTTTTAACATTTATAATTCAATTAAGATTTATAATTCAATTCATATTTTTTAAATTCCTTAGAAATGTTTCCTTGCGTGTTATGAATATACATAATATATACGTATATATACATAAATGGCTCACGCATATAAATGCCACAATTTGACATTACAAATGCCGATTGCCAAGCCCCTAGTGGCCGTAGATACCTCATTTTCGGCCAGTTCTTAGAATGAAAAATACAGGGTATTTTTAGATATGCCACGCCCCTAAAAAAGCGTTACAATTATTTTTGGGTCATCGATGGAGCTGAAGCTTCTACCTCTTAAGCTGTAGGATATATAAACTTTTGCGGTTTGTCACGCCCCCTGTGGGCGGAGTTAGATCCGCCATAGCTTTTTGGTCTTGCATGGTCAATCCGAGTAAATATACCAAATATCAGGTCAATAATGCCCAAAATTTATCAGAATTGGAAAAATTACTATATCATCAGATCCGATTTGCCACGCCTCTAGTGGCCGCTGACATATTTATAGAGATCGTAGCATTAGCTCACGTACAAAATGTCAGCGTTCTAGCTTTAAAGCTCTAGGAGATACAGTTTCACCTGATTTACCACACCCCAACGGGCGTAGATGTATCCGCAATAACTTTTTGATCTTGAATTCACATTCCAAATTTCAGTATTCTAGCTCTTCAACTAATATGATTTCTGGCATATCGGAAAATGCATTTTCCGATTCACTTTCGTGAATGAGTATAAAAGAGCGAAACGGACCGGCTTGAAGGAATAATTATATTTTTTTATTTTTCTCTATTAAATGTAGCTGTAATATCTGGTATACATAACAGCTAATCCTATAACACATGTGTTCGTTGCGAACATCTAGAACAAAATTACTCAACTTTGGGCTACGAAAATATGGGAGAGCAAAATCATTTCACTTCTAGCGCTCGACCAAGATGGTGGATGAAAATGTGTATTCAATACGCAGCACAAATTTATCATATTTTAACGATTCCAAGTGCAGAATTATTGAAATATCAGTTCACGGGATTTCTCTCTAGCATTTGAAATACACTTTTCAAAAAATTGAAGATCGATATTCTAATCTACAATTAAAATTCATAAACTCTATCTGTAAAGATATATAATTTTAAAACTGATTTTATATAAGGTTTTTAATTGATAACAAGAACAGCGGGAGAAGTTATCGAATTTTTGGAAATAATAATCGTTCTTATATGAAGCACATACGACATTTGTCCTATTCTCTCTCACTCTATCTCTCTCTTCACTCTCTCTCTCTCTCTCTCTCTCTCTCTCTCTCTCTCTCTCTCTCTCTCTATGGTCTCTCAAGTCATCAACTCAACGAAAAATACATTTTTGCTCGATGATCCTAACCCTTTTGAGTGAAGAGTATACCGAAATCTTAAGAGATTGCTACACTCACGCACACAAACTGTTGTGTCGTATGGTTAGTGGTCTTACGAAATAAAAAACAAGATCGACGTGTAAAATAAGACAAAAAGACGGACAGGGCTAAATCGACTCAGCTCGTTGATCTCATCAAGAACATGTATGCTTTACGGGGTCTGCCACGCCTGCTCTTGCATGTAACAGGCATTTTAACAATATCAACACCCCGTTCAGGGTATAATATATATACCTAATTGTAGTAATACTAGATTCTGATTTACTAATAGCTAATTCGTAAGTAAAATGAAATCAGTTGATCGCTGTATTATAGAAGTTTATATTTTTATTTGGCGATATTTGTCATTCAATAGTCTCTAGCGCAGACGTCCAGAAGGTTATCTAAAATATCCTCATTGCGATTTAACTCATTGCTCTGTAGGTAATTATATGACTCATCAATGCAGTCAATGTATGGTCGAAAATTGGAGCAGTCATAATTAATGGTAACGCTGCTCGCGATCTCAGAATGGGAGGTGATTGGTGTTATCAATGCTATATTAGTTTCTTTATTGGAATCCATTTTATTGGACGATATGATAACATTCTCACTAGCTGTAGGAATCTCATCCTCGGTATAGATCTAAATAAAGATAATAAGTATAATATAATTAAAAATATAGTAAAACATTATTAATAATATCCTAAAAATTTTAATCTCACCATACTAGAACAGCCCAACTTATTACTGATTATGCTATTTAGGCAAGAAGGGCTATCAATAATGCCCGTGCTGCTAATTATAATGGTGCCTAGCTCAAATTGTTGCTGTAGAAAAGCTTCATTGTTTGAAGAAGGTGTGAACGAAGTATCTGGGTATAAAAAAGTGGCGTCACGATCATTTGGACCATTGGATAATGTCAGCCCACCACCTAGGTCCACTTCTACTTCAGTTACGGTCAGGGAATCCAATTGTACATCATGTTCAGCACTATTATTATTAGGACTAGATAGTTGTGGCTTCTCATTCAGCATATAATATGATGACAGATTTGGAGACCGGTCTTGAGGGCTTCCGTCATTTGTCGAACTAGCTAACTGGCATTTTGTTAATAGACTTTGACGGTTCTTAGTCTCTGGCGAAGAATGGTTTGACTTTGAGCTAGTTGATTTACGATTTCTTATCCGCTTTCTATCACATTTTCTTGGATCCACTCCTAGTTCCCAATATCCTCCTTTGCCCTTTTCCTCACGTTTACGATTGCGAAAGCAATGATGCAACGACAGATTATGCCTAATCGAATTCTAAAAATATAAAAAATTATGCATTCAAAATGTTGTCAATTTTATATAAATAAACCTATTGCAGTGAGGCTTACGTATTGGCAATAATCGTCGGTTTGAATAGAAGCAAATTGTGATCTTAACTCAATGGGAATTATATATATTTTTTTTCATTCACGAAGTAAGGTATGTAAGTAAATGTTTGCAGTAGGTATCGCCCGACTTTGGAATATATAGATTTTCCTTATTTTCTATACTGTCGAATAGCATATATATCATTTTTCATAAAGCAGTTAACTCACTGACTCGTACTAAATTAAATTATAGCGTTTTAATATACCAGATAAAGTATTTCGTGACGACTTGCCTTAGTCGTCTTGGGCTTAGTATTGTCACAGCGAAATAGTTTGAGTTCACAAGGGCAGACGAGAACATGGACGGACGGATGGAGAGCGGATACTGCCCTACATAATACACACCTAAATAATATACTTATCCCTTCGTTAATGGGGATAACAGTGTCATTTTGAATATGGAGGTTTGGTTTAAGTAAATTTCAGACTTACATTCCATTTTTTACGCACTCGGAAAAATGCGAATTTAGACTCAATCCACGCACAAATTTGCTGAAGTGTAACCCGTCCGTTTTCGAGCATCGCCATCCCAATAATATGGGAGTAGTTAAAAGGTGGCTTGTGTGTTACATCTGTCTTATATATATTAGCCGATTTCTCATACTCTGCCAAATCACTGTAATGATATTTTGTTCATATATGTACGTAAATGTCTATGTTTAACTGGATCATTACCTTTTGATTTTGTTAATAAAAATATCATATCTCTCCGCTGGCGTTGGACGCTTTAACAGGGCTGATGACGAGTTTTGTTTTTTGGCGTCGGGGCAACTCATAAGGTTTCGGATAACAGATTTATTTGCTGAAGTTTTCGAAGAACATTTCTCTAACGGTTTTAATATTTTTTGAGTATTGATACTTTCGACCTCAGTGGTTTGATGCCGACTGCCAGTTTGAGTATTGATATCATCCTCAGAGTTGGCATCAATTGTTTTAGACCACGTTAGATTTTGATTACGTAATAACCAATTTAAATTTGTTAACTCCCGCTCCTCGTCAGAATCATCAATTTCTGGAGGTTTCGTAATGCGCAAGTATCCAGAGATCTGCTCATCGTTTCCTCCCATATTTGTTTTCGAGGTAATCCTTCTCTATCTGTTAAAAAATGTCCATTGTCAAAGTTCTGTATTTTATTATAATAATCATTCCAAAAACTGTCTATCCTCAATCATTCAATAATGTAAGAGTCCTTAAGGCTAGACTGCTCAACTTGAATATAATTGAATACTGTTAGGAGCCAATATTTACAAACAACACATACATAGGCACACGCTGAACAGAGCGAAGTTAATAAACTGCGTTTATAGTACACTAGAAAACTTATTCGTTACATATTTCTTTATATGGTCACACTTTTAGTTCGTGATTTATATCCATATTAAATCTCTATTACCTATGGTATACAATCCGTACTTAAGCAAGTAAGAAAGCTCTAGTCGAGACTGCTCGACTACGAGATCCCCCGAACCCTTCGAGGAACTGATATTTCAACAATTCTTTGAGTCCTCATGCTTACACAAGAAACACAAACACACAGACACACATAGGCACTCACGCATAAACATGTAGTATGCAGTGTGGGCTTACTTGGGAACTTATTTACTTAAGATTAGATTATAACATTGAAATGCATGCATTTGCCAAAGCACAACCTCTAGTATTTGAAATATGCCTTTAACAAATTTATGAGTGAAGGGGTAGATATATGTAGGGGCGAGGGGTGAGTTATATCCAAAATCGAAATTTTATACAATACACATGAATCGCGACGTCGCTGTCTTTAGATAAAACATACAAGGATGCCAAAACTTGTGAATTTGAAAAAAAAACCCAAGCCAACACGTAAATGGTCGATGAAAAAATTTGGATCATAACAAAAATCGAAATTATATAATATACATATGAATATATTTTTACAATAAAACTTGAAGGCTAACTCTAAAGGTGTAGGAGATATAATTGTATTATTGGGTTTCCATACGGGTGTTATTCGGCAGTACTGCCTCTAAAATCTATATCTTCTGAAGTCGACAAGTTCAAGAATACGGTTTGCCATGCCTCCTTCTACCTGATCCCTGTTTCAAAAAACCATTATACCCTGATTTCCCATATTGAATGGGTTCTTAGTACAGCATTTCAAATCTACATGAGGATTTATTCAATAAAGAGTTAGCAGAACGGTACTTATGCATGTGTGTGGATGCACTCTTGTGTGATTCTTATGTTCTGATTCTTATATAATGATCTTATAGTCGAGCATATAAATATGATTTTTATTGCTTTCATTTTGTTTGCTTTCCACACATTGATCATTCTGCATTCGGGGGACTCCCATTCAAGCACCCAAGATAGAGTTTTCTTAATTACTTTTATTTCTCTAATTCAGTATTATAAAATGCCTTTAATAAATATGTGAGCATTTT
Source organism: Drosophila mayaguana (assembly GCA_037075325.1). Classification (NCBI taxonomy): domain Eukaryota; kingdom Metazoa; phylum Arthropoda; class Insecta; order Diptera; family Drosophilidae; genus Drosophila; species Drosophila mayaguana. The sequence goes on from JBAMCG010000104.1 coordinate 1,025,763, forward strand.
TTATTGTGAACACGCAAAACTTAAATTTTCTTTTGATATATACAACGATGGATATTTCACTGATATAATATTTTAAGAAACACTTCGATTACCATGCTCTTTACAATTCTTTTTTGAATAATAATATTTTTTAATCTTCACAGAGCCTTTTGAACTACAGTCGCAAAATGTACTTTAAGTGCTAGTAGCATTTAATGCTTTAGTTTCATGAACAAATGAGCACTTCTTATTATATCTCTCTTTCACTCATTCTGAGGGATGAACCGAAGTGGCACACAGTGAGCACAGCTTATGTGTGTGTGCTATGAACACAGTTTATCTTCGTTGTGTTAGTCGGCTCTTCACTAATACTCTATTGGCTCTTTTTTTTTGGAGTTCCGAGAACATGGAAAGCCGATTACGTGATTGGCTGAACGCCTCATCGTTTGACCGCCAAAAGGGTAGAATAGTATTTGCGAATGATTGGACGCCGAATGCGAAAAGACGTATGGACGCCATTTTTAATGGTGGCTATGGGGAACTTATAATATAGCCATTTGAAAAAGAAAAAAATTAAATTAATATATTTGACTTCAATGGTGTTAAGAAACAAATAAATGATAAATTTATAGTGATTATAAATAATAAATTATGTTGAAGAAAATAGCCAATAGTTTATATCATTGATTTAATAAATATCTATATCACATTTATTTCAGTCATATTAGAATCGCAGAGAAACACAAACTATATTTGTATGTAATTCGAAGCGCTGGAATTACATGCATATGCACTGCCAGCGTTCTCAGTACTATGATTTTTTTTTTTATTATTTTTTATTAATCACGATTTTTATTGCTAATATTATCGATATAAAATCACGTCACTAATTATTTGATTCATATATGTGCTTGGCTTTGTATTTTTCTCTAATGTATATCTGGTCTTAAGTATTTCACAAGCTTCGTAATGGAAATTGCCCATACTTAGGAAAAACTGTTCTGAGTAATTCAGAATTGGTTGGGGACATTTATATTATTCAACAATGAAGTAAACGACTTTATGAAAAAAATAGTTAAATTATTTATTTGGAAACAAATGTTTTGGAACTTTTCGGACACTGCAAAGAATGATATTGATATAATAATTTTTTAACAGGTCTGAAGTATTTGTATTATAGATAGCACGCGTTTCATATGTAGAATTTGTGTAAGAATAATCTAAAACTATTTAAATGGGTAGGTATATATCACTAAATTAAACTTCGGGATGATCAATATTAATATTTTGAATTTTACTACTTTTTCTAGTTTAGGTGAACGAAAAGAATATTATAGTATTTCGACCATACTGTTTCAGACGAGCTGCTTGAATTACACTGCAGCTCTACCAGTTCTACTACACCTGTGTACCCTATCGCATCTCTAGTCAGCAGGCTATTGCTACCCCTATATGTATCCGTACACAAATATACATACATAGAATATATATATATATATATATATATATATATATATATATATATATATATATATATGTATTTGTTATATTGAGTAAGACTCCTGACCGGGAACATTGGTCATATATGAGAGCTAAATGTGTTGTGTGAACGGGCGGTCAGGTGGTCTCTTAATAACACGCAAATGGTCAGAAAAGTTCAGTGACCCAGCCTATTTGTGGCCGAACGGGTAACTAAGGTATAAGCCCTATTATACCCCAAATGGTGACGCCACTGCGCTACTACTTAACAGGCGTAAACCGAACCGCTAAAAATACTACTTTATGCATATATGTACCTGTTCGTGGACAGAGCCGAAAAGCAACGAGCTGACATCGACCACCGTCCATTTCCGAAGGGACAAAAGCGTCGCACACAGCCCTATATCAACCCCTATTTGTATACCCTGCATAAAATGGGTCTTTTGGCGTTGTGAGATACTTACATGTATGTGTCGACTTACCTAATATAAAATTATTTCATCAGTGTTCTTATCTTAATAATCTTATAGACTGAGTCCGTTATATTTATATTAGATTATCTCAGCTAATTTAATCCAATATACCTATGTTTTAGAGAGACATGATTTTTATTCAAATCATTCACAATGTTTACAGCTAACTGTTTACAGGGTATTCTTAGCTTGTTTAGCGCTCGCTCTAACCCTCGGGTGGACTTCGCACAATATGCCCCGTTAATAAATATGTACAATTTTTTACTCGACAGGGTAGGAAGTCGAATGAAACTTATCATCTAGAGTGCAGGTACAGTACACTTACGATACAAGTTTTTCTATCCACACCCTTACTTATTTAATTTCAAACAGAATTAAGACGATTAGTCAGTCGGTCCCTAAGGCAAGCAATAGATATATGATTTTTATAAACTGAGTAAAACCTTTTTTTATACTCTGAAAATGTGAAATCGAGGTATAAAATGTATATAACGCGCAGAATGAGATGTATATGGTATACTTAACTGTTATCGATTGAAAACATACTCAAAACTCAGGTATTAGCTTTTATCTTATGAGTTATGAGTATGAGTTAAATGAGTATAAGTTTCCATTTTGTAGCTTAAACTACTCAAGTCGCTGTTAGGTGTGCATTCAAGCACTCTTAGCTGTTAATTAAACTATGTTTTATTTTTTACATACGTATTTTATAATAAATTTGGTTATGTTACGGCGATTATTTAATTAGGTTTATTATAATTTACAGCTGGCACACACTTTACATATATTTTCTATAATATTCAAAAGTAAATAAATGCAAATAGACTCAATTGGATTTGGTAGACACTGCTTGTGTTACTGCCTAACCATGCAAACTTTTTAAAGATGAACTCGTAATTGTTTTTTTTTTTTTTCGATATGAAAATAATCCATACGAAAGGAGTTTTCCTCCAGTAGACTTTGCAAAACATATAAAAGACTACTCATAAGATAGTAGATTCAGTGTGTTATCACTATTCTTCAATATACTTTGAAAACAGGTGTTAGTAGGGAGCTTGAATTAACGTTTGATTGATCAATCATTTACATTCATATCGAGTCAAAGCCAGACAGGTCACTCTCGATCTATAACGAATTAATTGTACAAAATTGTGTAAAAAATTAATTTTTGACGAAAATATCAAACCTTCTCTGGCTTGTACAGATGTGTATGCGGCAGTAGAAATGTAGAGCCAAGGTCTCTTTCAGCCATTGTGTTTGCCTCCTACGCAGAATTAATTTATTATTATTTTTATCATATTAATTTGATTAGACACATCCACATTACCTCAATTGTATTGCTTGGCGGACGCTTTTCAAAACATAGATGAAGTGATTTGGTAATAGCTTGAACAGTCGTTTCGTCGAATGAACGTATATCAGGTGATCTGCACATAAATAACATATATGTTTTATAAAATGATTGACCTCAACCTTAATATATGATGAACTTTATGCATTCCCCTTTTATACCCATCGAATATGGGAAATCTGGGAAATATGAATTGTGGAGATATGTATATACTAATATATTTGCATTAGTTACAGTCTATAGTTAATTTAAAAGCGTAGATTGGACGGGGCTCAGGAAGCCTCCTTATGATAGTCTGAAATCGTTTTGTCTTTGTCACTTACATTTCAGCGCTAGGTATATTTCTCATCCAAGAATGCATTCTATGAAAATTCCTGATATTAAACAAATAATTGGGGATTGGCGTTTAAAGTATTTTGTATTATTAGCTTACTCATTTGAATTTGAAAGTTCATTTAAACTTTCTCCAGATTTCTGTTGTCCTTGAGATGATTCGCAATCAGTTATAGTTGCATTTTCCTTGAAGTCGATCATTTTGTTATTCAATTGAACTGGTCGATCGCTGATAATTGCTGAGACCTCAAAGCCGGCAGAGACCAATGCGCCACACTCTTTACTAGGGGGCTTTAAAGGTGGATCAGCAGCTTTATATATACTTTTGCTATCATTTTGAGTTGCTTTAAACAATGGCGTACTATCGACCTCGTTTAACGTCAGTTCGTGTTGCTTTAACTGCTGGGTTTGCGGTAAGACCGATGGATGGTAGTATTTAGCTCGTGGTATCATTACAGTAAGTGATCGATCCGTTTGAAGCGGCTCGAACGCATTCGCTGATTCCTATCAGAAGATAAAACCTCTTGTAAGCAAGATTAATAACTAATAAATGATTTAAATGTTACCTTAAATGTTGAATACTGTTCAGCATTGTGACTCGATTCGCTATTTGAATCACTTAAAATGTTACGATTGCCCATGCTGGATTTCCGTATAAGAGCTACAGATGACAGTTCAGACTTTTTGCTAGATGATGTCAACATACTTGGATGATAATTGGATGTGTTTATAAATACAGGTCTTGTCCTAGTTCCTCCATAGGTCTTGCGCTTCGTATATATCAAAAGCATACAGACCATCAACAAGATAAAAACTGTGCCAATTGCAATCAGGCTAATCAGCAATATCTTTAAATTCAGTTGACACGTTGCTCCCGCATGCCAAGCAAAGCATTCACATACTGAAGTTTCATTGAATATTCTATCCGACGTCACACAATGGCCATGGTAGTTGCATTTATCGCACCCAATAATCTCATCTGAGCAATGGCGACCAGGATAAACGGGATTATCGGAAGTGTCAACATAGCCATCTGGACAGCTGCAGGTATAACTGCCTACTAAATTGAAACAGTGGGCGTGGACGAAACAATCGTTGAAGTCATCGTGCGCACATTCATCAAAATCTAAACATGAAATATATTTGTATACATATTATTCAAGAGTTTCATAGAATTGAGAATGTCACATCAACTTTTAGTCTGATATGTATATCTATTAGATCGGTGCTACAGCGAGTTTCCACCGAGTGCAGTTCGGTAGTATGTGAAGATACATGAACACAACGATTACAAGTCAGCCGCCTTGTATACATACCGAAACTCACTCCGCTTTAGCTCTTATATCTTCTGAGATCTCGGTGTTCATACGGACGGACGGGCAGACGGAGAGGGCTATATCGACTCAGCTCGTCGCCCTGATAAAAAATATATTTATATACTTTATGGGGTCTGCGATGCTTGCTTCTACCTCTTACATACTTTTCACAAAACCGTTATACCCTGATTTTCAGGGTATAAAAAGGGAGGATAATATTAAGACTTCAGCATAAGGAGCGCGATCTGGCTCACTACCTGCAACATTCGATAGGCCAGATTATGATAATGGAACAAAAAATATAAATTTCATTCGAATAATTTTGCCAGCCAAATGGTGAGAGATGGATGTAATGGATGTTTGGAAACTAAGAGAGATAAAGAGAAACAGTGGACACGGGTATGCCTTCCAATCTTATAGCCCACTAAGAGCGTGATATACTGCAAAAAATCTTGAATTCTATTGAGTTAAAAGCGTAAAATTTAGAAGGAAAATGACCTGTTACTTGATCTGTAGCTTGATTGTGATAGCTTAATTGGTAAGTTGAAAAATATTAAATTTAATATATTTTAGTTGCATATAGCTTACCTTGAACCGTTAACGAATTTATATCCTCTTTCGATGTATACAACTCGGTCCCTCCAACACTATAGTTACTCTGTCGCAAATATTTCCTAAAAACAGATTCTAAGCGTTTCACATCACTATTTTCAGACAACTGAAAATGTAAGCAATTATAATTATAAGTTAATAAACCAGCTGATAATAACAGTTAATTATAGTTGAATTTTAGTTTTAGCGACATAACCTGTAGCAAGAAGTTTCCTAATACAGCAGCGTCCCTTCGAGAGTTGAATTCCTTTGACTGGACTCCGTAGTATACATCACGAAAGTCGGATTGCATAACCATGCGATCGATAGCATCAACGATAATTGATCTTAGATATCGATTTTGATTTAAGGAATCACTTAAAAGTTTATCGTTAAGCTTCAGAAAGTAGCTGCCGACTCTTGTAATTGGCATGCGCAACTCGAAAGTATATGTAGCTGATCATTAGCATTATAAGGATACAAAGAAGACTCAATATTACATTTATAAATGAAATCTATGAAAACTAAATTGTAAGGAGCTTAAAAGAAACTTTATTTGTTATACTCCGAACCCAATAATAATAATAATAAAAATAATAATAATAATAATAATAGTAATAATAATAATTATTATTCTTCTTCTTAGATATAGTAGGTCGCAAGACTACAAAGACTGCATGTTATAGAGTTAAAAACAATTCCACATTTGAATAAATAATAAAATAAAATAATAGTCTTATATACCTAAAATGAGAATCTTAAAACTACTTCCAGCGATCGGAAAGGTACATTGTTATCAGTGGCGGCGTTGGTACTGTAGCTAAGGGATGACTTGGCGTCAGATAAGGAATAGTTTATCGAGTATTATTTATATGCTAAGTGAATTATTTCCACTGATGCAGGACGTACAGCAAAATTCTGAAGAACTAGCGGAGCACGCTATCGAATTAGAGATCATAAGTAAACACTACATGCAGAAAGCAAACGGATTTACGGTTAGAGGACGAAAGCAAAACTGCCACCATACGGATACCTTGTGACGGTGATCAGCTACTAGGAAAGAATAAATTAGGAAACTGTTACGTCTACGAACGTTTCCCGTTCCGCCCGCTAGGGGCGTAGCAAATCGGAAAATGAATTTTCCTGAAATTTTGAATGTAGATTTCTGTATATAAAGAAGCTATGGTGGATATATGTACGCCCCTTGGGGGCGTGGAAACTCGAATAAATCGGTATCTCCTAGAGTTTTAAAGCTAGAACGCTGAAATGTTGTACTTGAGTTAATGCTAGGATTCTATAAAGATCGGTGAAATATATTTTAAAAAAAAGTTTATATCTCCTACAGTCAAAAGCTAGAAGCTTCACGACCTTCGACCTTTTTGTCATGTTGACACACACTAAGAGCGTAGCAAATTCCAACTTGTGCGTGCAACTGTCAGAACTCAACTGTTGCTTTGCAAACAAGTGGCAAGTTGGACTACACTCAGCGACAGCGCGACACCGCCGTTGCCTCGCTCATAGGGCGCCAGTAATATTAGTAATTTTTTGAATTTCCAAACGCTTCATTTCAAATAATAATTTCATAATAGGCCAAACCTATTGCATAGCAGCGACTTGCAAGCACTCGCACAGTGGTCAAGCGACATATGTATATTCATGCTGCGACATATGTACATATATAAATAGGCTTAATAAGCATTGATAACACGGAAGGAAACATTTTTATGGAAAATTGAAAAATATAAATTAAATTTTAAATCTGAAAAAAAAAAAATTATAAAGAATTACAAGTTTTCTGCGGGGCTCGAACGACACGACACAACATCCTACACCTACTAGAGGCGTGGCTAATCGTCATTTTTAGCGGCCAACTAAGAAAGGAAAATTGGAAATCAGGGTATAATGGTATTGTTGAAATGTATGTAAGAGGCGTGGCAGAGCCCACATAGTATATATGTATATTATAGATCAGGGCGACGAGCTGAGTCGATTTAGCCCTGTTCGTCTGTCCGTATGCTTGAACGCGTCGATTTCAGAAGATATAAGAGCTAGAGACACGAATTTTTTAAATATTCGTATATACAGCGCGTTTATCTCTAAAAATCGATAACTCATATTTATTTTTTATCGATTAAAAACCGAATTTAAAAATGAGTTTTAAAATTATATCTCCTACATCTTTAAAGCCTCCAAATTTGAAATGTAGTAATGTAATGTAATTCATATGTATTTTATAAAGTTTCGCTCTATATTTACACCCTCACACATAAAAACGTCCAAAAGCGAAATCAATTGATCGAGTTATCAAAAAATATGATATATGTACTTGTACGGCGTATGGTATACGCGAGTACGCATGTAAAACTTCTAGTTATAGCACTAATATCTTGGCGTTCATACGGACAGACTTACGGACGGACGGACATACAAGCATAGCTATATCGACTCGTCGCCCTGATCATCTATACATTTTCACAAAAGCATTATACCCTGATTTCCCATTTTCAATAGGTACAGGGTGTAAAACTGCAAATCAGAGGAGGTTCGCAGTATCTTCTAATAGCGTACTTGTGACTAGAACTTGTTTTTATACCCTGAACCCATGGAAATGGGAAATGTTATTATCACTATCTAAAATTTATATAAAAATAGACCATTTCAAAGAAAAGTTATTAAACAATTAAGTTACGATAGTAACCACACTGCAGCCCATGGGTGTTTATGGGTGCGTTCCTCGAAGGTCTCAGGGGATCTTTGGACTTTAAATTAATTAATTATTAAAATTATTAATTCAGCTCTACTTACGTTTACAGGGCCGATCCGGGAACATGCGAGCAAATCCCAGCCGGCATTGACAATGACTCACGTGCTCAGATATACTGGTACATATCTCATTTCTGTTGGGCTTACAAGCTGGATTGCAAGGCTTTACTGATGTAATTGAACCCAACATTGTTTTCGGAGGTGTGGCTATTAGGATACCTCCAAGCAGCACACTATTGGAGTTGATAGGAGGTTGGACTTCTTCGTCTCGAGTGGGTGTATCAAATATTATATTCGGATCATAATCCAACGGAATTTCTGGTGCTTCGATTTTGCTATTTTCATTGCTAGTATCTTTTGTCATAACAATTAAAATGCTGGACATGTCGGGTCGGAAGTCCAGTTTTAAAGTATTATTAGGTATTATTGCATATGTGTTAGATTTTGACCGTACATAATCTAATAATTTAGTTTTGGTTGTAGTCGTTACAATTTCATTAGTGTCCATCACAGTTGGCATATATATAAAGGTATTTGCTAATTGTGTAATTATTTCCTTTTCACTACTAGTGATTCGCGATGAAGAAGATTTTATTGTTTTCGAAATGACACTCTTGTTTTTTAAAAAGTTTTCATTACTGTTAACACCTGTTATCTTATTGGAAAATGTATTACTATTCATGTTCCCAATAGAAATTTTTGTCGATGGAATTTTCTCCATTGGCTCCGATGATTCCAAAAAAAATAACGAATTTTCAACATTGTCATAAGCAATCAAGTCTAGATTATTTTTCGAACCATCATTATTGTGATAAGTATTTGTAGCTACGGCTACAGAACCCCAGATGGATGTAGGGATAGCGTCTTGTATTTCTTTTAATGTCGAAAAAGTTTTTTGTACAGACTCGGTTATGGTTTGATGAAGCTCAACAGTATTTGATGAAGCTTTTATTTTATTTAAGTTACTTAAATGGAAAGTATGTGGTGTATGAGGTTTCAAGGCATTAAATTTTTTTGTGGCCGAAGGAAATTGTTTCGTAATTTCCATATTTTCTAATTCGTTTGATATTGAATATATAGCTATCTGACTATGATTCGTGCCTTTCGCTGCTAATGGGTTATGTCTACTAGATTCCTTAAATATTGATGATAGTTTTATATCTTTTCGACTCGCAATTGTTTTAGTAGCTTTTATCATAAGTTTAGTTATTGTTGGCTTATAGTTAATATGTTCCATAAATATTGATGATACTTCTATATCTTTTGGACTCGTAGCTGCATATGAGAGTGTTGTGGACTTTATAATAAGTTTAGTTGTCGTTGGTTTTTGGGTAATCGGTTCCTTATATATTGATGATACTTGAATATCTTTTCGACCCGAATTTTTTGTTGGTGCATATCTGTTGAATATATTTTTAAGTCTTGATGGCGTTGGTTCTGATACTAGAACTTCTGGTGGCTGCAATCCAACTACCCTTTGCTTAACTTCTGTCCCATAGATCAATATTGAAGATGTTGTTTTTAAAAATGTTGCCAACGGTGGAGGCATCAATATTGTGGGAAATAATTCAGTGGGCTTAATACTATTATCCATATGATTCACTGATGTTGGCAAGGGGAAATTATGTACCTGTTTGACCTGTGGTTGTGCCTTGATATTAAATTGTTCTCCAACTGCCACAAACACATTTTTGGGTAAATCATTGGGTTCTTTGCTTACTTGAGTTTGGGTTTGGCTATCCGTTGACTTTACAAAAGGGCGACCCAAGCCGATAGTCTGAAAGGGTGTAAACGATAACCATGTATTTACTGTGTTAGAGCTTACATCATCAGAGTGAGCTGGCGGTTTTTGAAAATGCTGTGGCTCAGAAATATTGTCGTTTTGTAAATTAAAGTTCGAATTGTAGGTAGTATAGTCCGCATGTTGATCTTGTGAATTCAATTCTCCATTATCATTAAGGTTAGTACCCTCACCATATGTGGGATTTGAATATACCAGGCTTTGCGCCTTTTTGTTGTTTGACTTGATCGAATTAGTTGCAATGTGACTTAAATCGGAGTGCTCGTTCCACTTAGTAAAAATTTCACTGAGATTCCACTTATTATGGAGGTTTTCCAATTCGTTTGGACTTTGATTTATTATTTTTTGATTGGATGAGGATGATACATTTATATAGGGCTTTTTCGAACTGATAGTTTGGCTACTAATATTTGCATTTGGGGCAGCTATTATCGAGCTTTCAGTATTTTTATAAAAGTTCTGATTACGTTGCTTATATATACTATGCATTTGCTTCATAATGCTCGAATCATCGCCTGTCTCAGCTGCGTTTATAGATAACCTCGTATTCTGAGGTGTTAGTTGAACCTCAACATGTGCTTTATTCAATGGTATTTTAATAAGAGGCATGGGGGGTGTGGCAATATGTCCTCGAAGGGCAGTTGCAAGTGGAAAGTTTTCGCTTTCCCTCTTAAAGGTCAACGGTGGGACATTAATGTTCACATTATGATTGAGCACATCTGTCTTCAGATTTACATGATGATGAGCAGATATCTTTGGTGATATTTTCTTGTAATAATTACTGTCAGATATTGGATATGTCGTGATCATTGGTAATTGTGTAGCGAATATTTGAGGTATTTGTTTGATTTCCAAAATTTCATTATTGTGCAGCTCCGCATTCAAATTACCAATTAGTTGCTGTGATCCATAGAGATTGCCATTGCCACCATTGCTTGGTCTATTGTAGATGCTTGGCAATTTAAACTTGGCTCCTGATGATGATGACGGTGTACTGAACCCCGTATATATGTGGAGAGCTTGCGATGCTGGTGGCCGAAGTATATGGCTGTAATCATCTGCTGGTACTCGATGCTGATTACGGTTTGTTTTCAATCGCTCCAGATTATAGTCCCTATTTCCCAAACCGACCGGTATGATGCGTGGTGGGGTTAGAGAAAGTGGTATTGGTGGTGGAATCCAAGTTTTTTTTTTTAATGGTGGCACATTATAATTTGTAGAAGTTTGGTTTGTATATTCTATTGATATATGATTGTCGCTGTGTGTTTTGGACGGTTCATTTTGCCGCAAATATTGAATGCCTATTCCGTTCGGTCGGCCAATAATGATATCAGCATTTGCATTTATTATCTCCCCAGGTCGTATTGATATTCCATTACTCAGCACAGAGTTTCCATAGGCTAAATGGGGCCTTACTGATTCGATATATATTTGTGAACTATTACTATTTTGCTGTTGTAGCCAGCTGTTGTCGATTGCTCCATCTGGAAAATCGGGTGGATTGATGTGAAGACTATATGCTGTTAATCTGTTGAGATTGATGTTTGAATTATTTATGTCTGACTTAAAGTTGTTTAATAAATGTGAATTTGCGTTTGTACTATTTGTTTGAAAAGCAGTATGTGGTTCAGGTGTTTGTAAAGGTATGTAAACTGGCTTATCCAATTGATTTTGTGCTGAGAGACTTGAGACTTGATTTTTCTTGATTATAGAGGGATCATCTACATTCTGTTTTGTCTCCGCTGGTCGATTAACTATATTTTTTTGTAACAGCTCGGCCATTACGTTAAACACTGGTCGAAAGCGTTTCAAGTTTAAAGAACCAATTAATTGATCTACGGTCTGAGATGTTGACATTGATGAAGGCTGAGAAGGTTGCTTCTTCATTGGGTTAATGTATACATTATTGTTTTCCGATTCTGAAAGGCTTTGATCAAGGTGTTGTTTTAATTCGCTTTTTCTTTTTGTAGTTTCAACTTTATGCTTATTAGCTATAACGTTAGTTGGGCTCAAGGAATGTACATGGTTTGAGCCCTGTGTTAATAATGTTTGGTTGACTGATCCTTGATCATGCAGCAGAACTGTGGGTCTTTCAGTCGACGGCTTTTTTTCTATATTCATTGCAGTGACTTGTAATGTTTCACCGCTTAGCAGGGTAGCTAGTGTAACAATTACTTTTCGATTATTTTTGCCCTTGTTTTGTAATAGCTCAGCTCGGAGCATGGATACAAGCTCCGGTCGCAGCAATGAATTAGGTACTACATCCGTCATAATATTGACAATCACCTTTGTTTGTAAATTAGTTTGGGTTTCCATTTCGTTTTCGGATATGGATGACTGTCCTTCAGATTTTAAGCCTAAAGCTGTTGACAAGTGATAGCTGACTGTTGTTGTTAAATATGTTTTCGTTGCATAAATTTTGACTTCTTCATCAATTTGGCTAGTTGCTGCAAGAGGCCCTTGATATTTGAACTTCGATTCACCTCGTGGCGGAATGGATTCCGTGATGACGACTTGTGTCAAAATATTTTCATCTGCTAGAATTCTAGTTGAGTCCACTCCATCTAGATGTGTTCTTATTATGTTCAGTGAACTGTAGTATGTATTTGTATCTAAAAGAGGAGTAGCATCTTCTGAAGGCTGCAGAAATGAAATGTAGTCCTCCGGCCCAGTCACTGTATTAATTATCGTGTAACTCGATCTGATTACAAAGTCGTTGTTTTTAATTGAATTATAATAGTGGTATGTTGTTGGAAATATTCCCACCACTAGTTCGGGTGTCTAAGGGTATATGATTAAAAATGTATTAGAAAATTATTTATTCTTCCCTAAACTCATTTCTTCAATGTTAAGTAGGAATAATGGAATACAGCAGTGATCTATCAAACCACAAAAGCCAGTGCCTTATGGAATTAAGAATTTTAATGCAAAGACCTGCTTGAGAAGCGTAAATACTAGAACTGTAAATCATTAGTTAACAAACTGAAAAATACTATTGCAGTGTCCGTTTTGGCTACTTAGCTTTCAAATTTATACATAGGCAGGTCAAAAGATTATATTCAAATGCCTTATTGCTCTGCTCCCTAATCAGGATCAATAAGCAAAGAAATGATGATCATTACATATCAAAAGTCAATGAAGAACAAATGATGGAAGGCAAGAAAGAATGCACAAATTTAAACATAATTAATGTGTATTTATGTGCTTGAATGCTCAGCTCTTGGGGCCTTCACAAATGCGAAAAAACTAAAATTTGAACTTCTTTAATCTTCTACAGTCCATTTTGATATCAAACGTACTTACTAGTGCTTTTTATAAAGAAATGGCGTTGAACGTGTTTTTGGTATGCTTCCTGAAAGCTATACTTACATTTGAAAGAGTTACGCCAAGCGACAATTGGCTACTTGCGCGTAAAAATTTACGTTCCTCCGTTTGGCGATTTAATACGACCTTCTCTCTACTTTCCACTGTAGTGCTTCCCTTGTTAAGGTATGTTGTATGATAAGTATAGGTGGTTAGGCACGTCTTTGTAATGAATTGGTTTTCTTCAATTGGAATCGAGAAATTCCCCTAAGGCGAGCAATGAACAGTAATGGATGATCAAAATATATATTCATTTTTACCTGTCTAACAGTAGGCACTGCCAGGATCATATGATTCTTAAGTGTACTGGGTGCAAGAGTGACAGGTTTCTGTTGAACATTCCTCGATGACAGACTAATCGACGAGCTATGAATTGATGGCGGTTGTTTGTCAATATGCTTGATCTTATCACTTGCAATGATGAGTTCTACTCCATTCGACATAACATGTGTGGCTAAATTGAATCTAGCCTGATCCAAACTCTCGTTCAATATATCATCGGAATTGACCGCAACTAACTGATTAGTGTCAGTAAGCATACGGATATTCTGAAGGCGGGACATTGAGTCAGTGGTTGATTGACTTTTATTACTATATGCTGTTTCGTGTTTAACGTGTCTTTTATTGTAGCCTGCATCGATTACAAAAATTTTATGTAGACATTTAGGGTCTGAAGCAAAATGCTAAATAGCTACCTTCCTTTTCATCTGTTGTTAAATCTATTTCAAATGTGTATTTACATGGACTATATTCAATTATAATTCAAATTTACAATAAGAGTTAATTTATATATAAATGCCAGTTTACAGAAGTTTTGAAAGCTATCAATTACATTTTTGGACATTCGGACACAAAAATCTATCAACAATTAAACTATATAGTATTACTTTTTTTGTACATTTTCAAAGTTAAATTACATATTTTCAGCTAAGCCCTCAAACTTTTTAATTTCCTTTACGCCTACCAGCAGCAAAGCTATTCGGGAATAACTGTATGGTGCATAGAATAGTACCTCGACCCATAACAGATGTCGTAACCTCCTTAATTTTGTATGGAAAATAAAATATATACATTATATTATAATATTGTTTAAATCAATAATTTTATTAACAAGAAAATATCAAAATATAGAAAAACATACGACATGATATAGTTAATTTATGCTCTATGATTAAGTAACATTTTTTACATTCAATATATATTCACATTTATTATACCTACAAATTAATATATATATTAATAAACCCATCTTACACAAATATTTAAGAATATGTAGATAGTGGTATTACTTGACTTTTGTTGTATATATATATATATACATATATATATATTATTGTATTGCAATTCAATCATTATCGCATAATGTACTCCCACACTAAATAATGCTTTTAAAAGAATATATATTATGTAATGTGTGTCTGTGTGTGCTTGCAGATGTAAACTTTAAAAGGTACATACAAAAATTCGTTATATATACAGTATTACTCCCTAGTGCGGATTAATCAACTACCCGAACTATTAAAAAACCGAAATTCATATCTGTCTCAAGGACTTCCGGTTTATAAAGCCTATTCTGCATGTTCTCTTAAGCCACCGTTTTGATATTAGTCGGTGTCAATTTAAGTAGGAATTGTTGTAACATTATTCAAGTCAGTATGCGTATGCATTGTGGTGAGTGTGACATGCCGACTACTCACTCGGGTAAATGTGGAAATGGACTGCAGTTGCTCGGTCTGATCATTGTGCACTCGTTCTACGACATATGTGTAGGTGCGTGTATATAACACGGTTGTTGTTATTACTGTTGTAGTTGGATGCAATGTCTGCTCTGGAGTTCCCCTAGACAACATCGTGGATTGCCGGGGTTTCATTCTTAGTTTCTTTTGCAGGCGCCTTCTAGGTTGCATTTTTATTGATGATGATGGAGTGACCTTTAACGTAAAAGCTGTTGTTGGTGTGATCAGCCAACGATTCACAGGCTCGTAGGTATCAATGTTTGATTCTGTTGTCGATGTATTTGTGGTTTGAATTTCAAATGTATTATCTGTATGGTTTTTATTTGTTAGTCTATTTTTGAAAATTACAACACGCTTCTTTGGTGGCGTTTTCTCTGATAGCATGATTAAACTACTGTTTAATTCGCTTTTGTTACTAAGATTCTTGACTAGTGGGCGTATAGAATTAAGAGGCTTACGTCGCACAATTACCTTACGCACTAGTGGTTTCTGAGAGCCCATTATTTCACGCTTGGATATGCGTTTAGTGCCGTGAGTACATTGTCTACGATGAATATACAAATGGGTATTGCTGACCTGCATCTGAAGTGGGAACAACTCAGTGAGGTCATTTAGGCTAAAAAATATATTGAATTTGAATAATTACTGCTATTGAAGGGCTGCTTGGTGTTCGAAGATATTGGTTGAACGTTTTGCTTTGTTGCCTTGGCATACCACAGCTCAACATCCCCAATTATGCTCTCTAAGGTAGCTGTACGATCCTTCCATGCACAACCATTACCCGTCCCACAGTCATACTCATCGGAACCGGAGTTGACTAAGTTTTCACTCAGTTGATAGGGTGGAACATATGATAGGACCCGTTCGCTCTCTCCAAATACATACATATCCTCAGGATTATGTAAAGAAACCGTCTCGTCTTGGTCATTAATATGCCTTTTGTGCAAACTAGATGGCGCTAAGTGATCATAACTACTGTATACAGTGGATAAAACTGTGCTAAATTCTCCTGGTCTTCGTCCAGAGACATATAGCGTGACTACGCTGCTCTCTTCTTCAGAATTCGTTTGTTGCTGTTTGTTCCGCTTTTGACCTTTGTTCGATTTCCTTGACTTTTTACGGTTCTTATTGCTGTGGATATGCTGATCATCGATGGCTATGATGTCATCGATATTATCGTGTGAGCTAATGGAATCACCATCAAATCGCACGCCATCTTCCAAGTCCTGCAAATTGTCACTCAGTAGTATTTGAGGCGATGCCGTTTGCGTTACCTGAGCCACCTGAGCTTGCAGTTGCTGTTGTTGCTGTTGTTGTTGCTGCAGCAGCAATTGTTGCAACAGCAGATTATTCACTTGGGCCACCTGACTTGATGCCTGCACCACCTGTTGGGTGGGCGTATTAACAATTGTATCTACGCTATATTCAGTTGCGGTTATTGTCTGAGCAGTCGTATCAAAAACAGTTGTTAAGATCTTTTTCCCCTGAAAAGTGATTGGCAAAATTGTAGATTTGCCATCGTATATAGTTGTCACATAAGTCGAGGTATGTGTACGATATTCTGTGACAGGACTTGACGGCTCAACAACTCCAATTGCGCTCATTGCTTGGGGCTGACCAATCGCCCCTAAAAGTGGATTGCTTGGCAAATTGATGTTGCCTAATAGCAGCTGAGACAGCAGAATATTGGCCAATGGAGCATTGGCTGCTATTTGCGGTTGAATAGTCGAGACCAGGTTCTCTACAGAATATACTGTCGAGGGCAGAACGTGCGAGAAGGATGTTTTGCGGCCACGAATCGTTGTCGGTGTAAATGTAACAGTTGATGTCAGCGAGTCGCGCAGCAGATATCGTGTTAGCTCCGTGGCACCAGCAGCATTAATGGTGGATTCTTCACGAGTTAGGTACAATGATAGTTGCCCATTGCTTCCCAAAATTTGGGTATACTGATGTGGTCCTAGTACCTCAAGACTTGTCTTCGCAGTTACAATATTTTTGTATTCGGTCACCTGACCATTAATAACGGGCACCGTTACTTCCGCTGGTATCAAATGTGTAACCGTGATAGTAACGCTGCCCAACTCTGTAAATTGGGAGTCCGAGTTGAATTCAATGCGACTTCTTCCACGCATCGTAGTGCGGCCTCTTGCTGACAAATTTCCATTGCCTTTACGGGCACGTGCTGTGGTTGAAGAGCGATGACCAGAACTTTCCATATTGTTATTATGCTTACTGTAGCTTTTCAGACGGCGCGATGCACTGGTAGAACTGGAAATAGTTGGATTGCGCCGTGCACTCGTCTGTTGTCGACGAAAATTTGAGGATGTGCCACTCTGTCTGCTTTTTATAGGAGCATCTTGCTCTCTCAATGTAAATTGAGTACGCGGTGATGTGGGCCTGCTAGGACGAATAGACTTATGGTTTGAGATGGCAGGAACGCTAGTACTTGTTTGTGGTTTATGCGTCACCGTGTATCTGGAACCGAAACGCGAATTAATTTTCGGACGTACTGAATTTGGTGTGTGAGTTGTGGATAGTGTCCGCTCATCGCTACTTGAAAGAATTGGCTCTTCTGTTGTGACAGCTTTTGGGCGCCGAAATCGAAATCGGTTCCTATTCAAGGTATCAGCCTCACGACGTCTACGTGAAAGCTTTGGATAGCTGCTGACTTTTGCCGCGGTCTTATTCGAGCTCCGGCGCCGTCTAGCCTCATTTTGTACCTCGCCATCAGCATCATCATCTTCGCTTTCATCATCATCACCATAATCAGAATCATTTTCCGTATCATTTATATTCTGGCTGGCGTTCTTATTATCTGCCTGTGCTTGATCTTTTTGTTGTTGTAATAGTCCTCGTGGTGGGAAAAGATTGTTTTGGGGTCTAAGTCGCGCTTGAAGACTGGATATTGTGGGTCGCTGAAAGCTTCGTGGTCGTGGCCTAGTTGTTGTCGATGTTGTTGTTGTTGTTGCTGTAGATGTTTTGACACGTCCCGTTAATGGATTTCTTCTCGGCGAAATGGTAGCTGGATTAGCGTTAGCCCGTGGAACCGGTGTAAATCCACTGGGCCGACCAAGTGGTCGACGAAAACGCAATAAGGGATTCTGATTACGTCT
This sequence comes from Drosophila mayaguana, assembly GCA_037075325.1. NCBI lineage: Eukaryota > Metazoa > Arthropoda > Insecta > Diptera > Drosophilidae > Drosophila > Drosophila mayaguana. The sequence goes on from JBAMCG010000104.1 coordinate 1,044,061, forward strand.
AGAAATTTGATCATTTTTCTCTTCATCGGCGTTGTCTTGAGTCGACTCTTCAGTGGAAGTTTCTTCATCGGCATCGACATTACCTGGATTGATTTGTTTAAGCGATGGGGTGGCCGCACTATAAGCCTGCGGAATTACTGAGGCTGGCCTAATCCTTTGCTTAGAGGTGCCAACATTCAGTGCAGAAGGTCGAAAATTAATGCTGCTGGATGGTCGATATGAACCATTTATGCTAAGCCGCCTTGAACTGGATACGAGTGAAGCTCGCGAAGAGGACACAAAACGATTTCTAGATGGAGCAAACCCTGTACTTGCCAAACTTAAATTGGAGCCTGATTGACTAGCACCGGCACCAACCGCGGCGTTCGTAGACGACTTTATTGGTCGACCAAATAGACGTCTAGAAGAAGATGTCGAGCCCCCGTCCAAAGTATTTATTGGCGCATTTGAAACAGCACCCCTACGAGATGAACTAAATCGCCCCACAGACTTCAGGGCCGGAGTTGCAGTTATTGTTGGTGTTATATCAGATCTGGTAATAATAGTTGCACTGCTTGGACTTAAGCTTTTTTGCTTTGGCGCAAAAGTTGGCCTGTTGCGCGAAGCAAATGGCCTTATCACAGGTGCAAATGTTCGTTTCCTTGTTTGCAGCGATAAGCTAGCATTATTATTGTCGTCATTATCGTCAGTAGTATAAGTAAAAGTTGATTGCTCGGTAGGATCAGTATTAATGCTACCCTCAACATTTGTCAGCAAGGGCTGAAGACTTACCATTTGAGTGGTGGTAAAATCGTCAGATGTTGAAGTCGGTTGTTCTGTAGCTGTAGCTATTCGCTTTTCGAAAATAAAGCTTGAAGTACTCTCAATAATCTGCGCATAACGATTATCTATAATCGTACCAATCACTTTTGATTGATACAAAGTTGTTGTACTATTCCCAATTCGTGTGCCCTCTATTAGTCTAGCCAAGCCAGTTTTGTATTGACGGGATGATCCTGATTCTAATGTCTGTTCAGTTGCAGGTGAATTGGATTTCTTTACTTCATCGATATACAAGCTCGATGTACTGCTGGTGATCTCAATGGGAATACCTTCATTGTCAACGGTTGATTGAACTTGTGTTGTAAAATATAAGGTGCTAATCCCATCGGCATCAATTATATGCTTATAGTCATAGAAAATTATATCTTTGTTTTTATTCTCGTAATTATTTTCTGAAATATATATTGGCTGAGGCTGTGTTATTGATATTGTCGGTTCTGTATTCATTGTTGAAGTTCTTGAAATCGTATTCATTGCGGGTGTTATCACATTTGTAACGGTCTCGAAACGGGAATCTGTAACAGTTTTATTAGCTTCATATGATGTTGTATAATATGTGTACGTAGTATAAAAGGTTGTCAGCTCCGAGACTTCACTTGCGCTCAAATTGATGATGTTTTTGGCATCAATAATGGAATTAAGTTGAATGTTCTCAAAATTGTTATTACTAAAATTATTATTTTTTTGGCCACCATCGTTTGATATGGATGGCAAGTCGGAAATGGAAGTTGAATTCGAGCTCAACTCAAGATCCAAGACTAAACGACTTGTCGGCTCTATAACGTTTGATATTGTTTCCTCTCTGCTAATTGTTGTGATCTCTCCGTCTTTAGCTAGCTTTGTCCAATAAGTAAATGTCGTGAAATAAGTAATAGGGAGAACAGCCTCATCGTGAACAAGCACCTTTGTTGGCTGTAGCGTTTCCGTGGCAATATTCGTTATAGTTTCGAGCCGACTTACAACATTCGTGCTATCCGAAACATACATCGTTGTGTAGAATGTGAATGTAGTATAACTTGTTTGTAGCAGCAATGTTGCTGATGGTATTATCTCGTCCGTATTGCTCTCGGAACTAATTTGGTCATCGTCCCGGTTTTTTCCAATAACTTGTTGTTCGCCATTAGAACTGCTTGAGCGGATATCAGTAACCAATGTTAATACCTCTTCTTTACTTTGCGATATATCAGTACCTTTTTTATTAAGAATATCCGACTGGAATTGAGACTCAGACACGGATAGGGTTATGTCATGATCAAAAGCTGAAGACGTTGTAGATGGTAGTATTTCATGAACAATTGATTCAGTAGTCCCTCCCAATCCAGTAACATAATTGGTGAAGACCTCAGTTCTAGACATTATCTCTGTTTCAGTGTCAGCGAAAATTGTTGTGTAGTAAGTGTAAGTTGTATAGAATGTTTTTGTATATTTTATATCATCCAGATATGTGTTTTGTTCGTCAACTGTCTTCGAATTGGAGTGTTCATCTTTAGCCGTAGCGTGCAATAAACTTTCAAGCTCTTCGGGAATCATATAACGGGTTTTTGTAGCCTGTATGTTTGGCGATGTTGTAATCTTTGCTGTTTGAGCTTCTGTAGAAAAGCTCTGAGTATCATTGATGGTTTCAGTGTCTTCGCCAATACCCAAAGTCGAGGTTATAACATTTGTTATAATATCTGTATGGCTAGAAACAGTTGTGGACTGGCCTTGAAAGAATGTCGTCAAATACGTATAGGTTGTGTATAGTGTTTTGTATACAAGATCAATTTCATCCGAACCATTATCACCATCATAATCATCATTTTCGTTGTCATTTACATTTAACGATTCTGTAACGTCATTTGAGTTTACAGATTCTGTAACGTCATTTACATTTACAGATTCTGTAACATTATTAACAGCAACTGTTAGCATCCCCGTCTCTGTCTCCGTGACTTTGAAGCTTTCTTCCTCGACTGTGGAAGCTGTGTCCACAACCTCTGTTTGACTCTCCGCCAATGTATTCTCTGTGCTTATAGCATCGCTGATGAATGACTTACTAGACTGAACAGACGACTCTTGCAAAACTGTTGTGGGCTTTTCTAATTGATTTATTATTTGCGTTGCCTCGAGGCAATAGAATTTAGTTGTCTCCTTTATATCAAATGGAACGTATTCTTTGTTGTTGTTTTCCTGATTTCTTGTACTCAACATCATACCTGTCTTTGGCAATTGAGTTAAAAATACTTGTGACGTTATATGTGCGCAATTTCCTTGGACGGCATCGCTTGGGCTACTTATTTCCCTAATTATCGGCGGAATTGCCGATGAAAGTTCTGTTATGGAAGCCGGTTCGGTTATATCTTCGGATATCTGAGAATTGAGAGTATATGACTTTTCTTCATCCTCTAAGCTTGTAGTAGACACTTCTGATTCCTCCGTCGAAGTTACCTCTGTTGTAGTTTCTTCCTGTTCAGTTGAGCTTGTTGCTATTGGTTTAGATGTTGCTATTGAAAGGTGATTATTTTTCACAGAAATAGGCTCGACAAAGTTGGCAAAGGGATCATCATCAATGAATATAGTTGTGGCTCCTTCATGTACCTGATTTGATTCACCTATTTGATCTCTAGAAATACCACTATCTTTAACGACTTCACTGGAAGAAGGTGATAATTCGGCTAGCTGGGACTGCGATTTGACTAACGACGCATATATTTCCAATATTTCTTGATCAGTCGGCAATGAAAACATGGGCTTAGCTTCAATTGTGTCGATATCCTCCGATAAAACTTTTTTAGCTGATATAGAATGAAGAGAGGGTGTTGCACTTAGGAGCTTACTAGCATCTGACATTAACTCTGAAGTATTTGAAATTGCAATCTCGGCCATATCGCTTTTTGGTAGCTCTGTTGCATCACTCAAGCTGGTATTTATTTTTATTGTAGTAGCACTTTCGAGCACTTCCGCGGTCTTTGTGGAGTGGATTGAAGTTTTCATGGTCGTCAAAGCTAAATTAACATCACTGGTTCTAAGAGTAGCCATGCCTTTTATTGATGTTACATGGCTAACTGACGGGCTAGGCTGCGAGGTTCTTGGTAGGAAAACGATTAAGCTGTCGCCTACAAGTGTCGTGAAATCAGCAAAGCCATAATATGTGACAGTAGATAATTGTCTCTTTGGTATATTAATTGATTGATGATACGTTTTATCCTCTTTCGCATTTTGTCCTAAATTATGCTGATAAATCTTAGCGGAGCGTCCCTCTTCACTCGGATTGGTATTTAAATCAGCTGTTTTTTGTGTATCCTGACCTTCATTTACTTGATATCCGCTAGGCTCAAAATTTTGTTTAACCGTAAACGTTGGTAAATCACCAATCGGCAACACTTTGTTAGCAGCAACTTTGCGGGCATTGTCCTCCATATGCCTAGAACGAGTAGCAAACTTTACACCAGAATTATCTTTTAACTCTTTAATGATGGAAGTTGACGCAGTGGATTCTGATACCAACTGACTGACCGACTTTAACATAATAAAGTCCGTGTTACCAATAAATTCATGGTCATTTCCATTCAAAGGGACCGCAACAGCTCCCAAAACTAGTCTATCATCAATTTCCTGCCAATCTGGAGAATCAGCATTCAGTAAATCGTTGTGACTTTCCAGGTAGGATCGTGTTTGAGAAGACTGAACACTATCGCCCACCCAACTAGTGACGACCGATGGTGACATGGTATTGGGACTATTTTCAAACAATACTCGCGAAGTTTTCTTCAGATACTGGGCATATAGTCGCCCATTATTCAAGGTAGTTCCCACGACTTGGGTGGCATATTCAGTTGTGACACCCTCTTGAATGAATGTTCGGGCTGTAGAGGTTAAAAGACCAACTTCTGGGCGTACGGACAGAAATCGGCCGTGACTATCACCTAAACGTCCCACTCCATCCTTGTTCACCAACAATACAGTAGTTAACTCTAATATGATGAATTGTTACACAAACACACACAGAAACATTTTTAACGTTTCGAATCAAGATTTGAATATCAAGTATACAGATATTAATGTGCAAAAAATAGCAAATTATAGAAATATGGTAACAATATTTACACAGGCATATGCATTAAAATAGAAAATGAGTTATTAAAGATTATATCAATACATCCAGAATGTACAGCATAGAGAGATGGAGAAATCATTTACATAAAAAGAAATAAAGAAAAGAAGGGACAAGTGAGGTAAGTAAGTTCATACATAATACAACTTAAGTACTACACAGGCTTTTTATTTACGTATACAACTATGTATGTATATGTGTATGTATGTTTTATGTGTCTGTTTCGAGTCTGTTTTCTGAAAGTGTTTCTTTAAAGTATGTACATAATACCTCATCTGACATTAAATTCGAAATGGGCTCGTAGATTTAAAAATTGACTTAGTAACAGTGCGAATAATGCGAATTATACACACATAGCATATAGTCTATACACATACAAAGGAATTCAATTATTGTTATACACAAATATGTATGCACATAGAGTTTTCTTTTCAAATATAATAGTTACTGCTTACCGTCTACATCTGCCCCACGTAAAATTGGCGTTGGTTTCATAAGGTACGGCTCATCTGAAAATGAAAAATACTTGTTCTTAGTCTAAAAACTGTTCAATATACATACAGATATTTTCGCATTTACTACTCCATAACTGGCGCGCTACCTAAACTAGAATAGGAGAATGTTGTCAACCTGTATATTTGGAAACTGTAGCTAAAAATGTCATAGATATATAGTGGTGATAAGCAACCTAACATCATTAAGGACAAGGACGGTTAATATATATATATATATATATATATATATATATATATATATATATATATATATATATATAAGATTGTTAAGGAACAGACTATGAAATAAAGAGAAAAGAGTAAAAGATGAGCTAAAATAGAATATAGAATACGGTAGAGAAATCACTGCAACATTGGCAACGTAAAGTATACCAATACCTATGCCTGGGCACTGCGAGTGATTTCCCTAAGGTAAGCTAGAAGCAGTGATATTATATTAGGAAGAGAGAACTCTGAGGAAAAAACGTGAAAATATGTATTTGTTAAAATGGGCACATACAACATGAAACGCACTATGCAAAGAATAATCCGTAGTGCAACAAGTTAAATGAAGCGGACGATTGTGTCTAGTTGTTCGGGACGGAGCCGAAAAATTAAGACTCATCAACAAAGAGGACGAATCAATATTGCCGTTAATAAATTTTTTCAGAAAAATAATTTCTAAAATTGTTCTGCTATTGATGAACGACGGAAGATCAATGAGCTGAAGCCTTGTGTGCGCATATGAATATACACAAAAACCTAATTTAACCAAGCGAAAAGCGAAAAGTATTTTTTTCACCTGCAGCCACATAGCATCAAGAGATTGGCATTGGTTACTTAGGACAAGTTTGGGTGACTCGCCACTTTCGAGCCTTGACTTCAGTTTCCCCAAACCAATTTAATTGGACTCAACATTTGCTGTTGTAGCTGCAAGATGATGATTAAATAAGAAGAAAGTTGACTACACGAATATTTGTAGACGAAAGCCAGACACTAATTTCACACCTAGAAATATGTTGTTAGACAAAATACCATTTGTCTCCATATTTTATGTTTATGTATTTCCTATGTATTGTATATTATATATTTTGTACTTTATTTTAATAATATATATATATATATATATATATATATATATATATATACAATACTTTGATTCCATAAATGGATTAAGGAAGACATTCAGCTGATGGGAGCACCTGTCTGAAAATTGTATATCGAAGTAAGTATAAAGTCTCAAATATCATATCAATATGTAAGATGAATTGATCTTTTGGTATTATAATATTGAATGCCTTCTTCGTTTTCTTCTTCCCCATCTTGTTCATTCGTCGTTGACCCAAATTTTGTCATTGCTTTCAGTTCGGTCCCAGTCCGCCTTTCTTGAATGATAATGCCGATAATGATGTAGCTATGCCTCTATGGTGCTTGTTTGCTTGTTGCTTTTTACGTTCGTATTGTAAATTTTTCTTCGGTTGCATTGTGAAAGCAGCTTTTATTCTTTTTTCGCGGAGCTTGTGACTTGAGTCTCCGCTACGAACAGACTAAATATGTATTTTGTTATGTATACATGTGGTATTGCAACTTGTAACTGGCCCAGTCAACAAGCTAACTGATCAGACATTCGCCTTAACAGTAAAGCGGACGTAAAAGAGGATGTGGATAGTGGTGGGTGGTGGAATCAACACTGTGTTACATCTCACAAGTCCAATGACACTTTCCTGCCATTGAATTAATAGTCTCGATAGGGTAATAATTTTAACAAGATTACCACATATTGAAAAGATGTACAATTATTTAATTCATAGGCAGATTGGAAACAGAACCATGGACCGAACTTACGTTTCTTACGCGCCCAATCAGGATCTGAAACTCATAGCCAAAAGGGAGGAATCGCTAATACTCATAGATTGAAAGTGAGTGTATATAATATATGTGTATCAATATAATCCACTATCGGTATATATGGGTCTTTTAACATAAATATAATTAACCTGTTTTGTTCATCATATAGGAGGCATTTTCAAATCATATTGCCCAAAAAGTAAGTGTGCGAATACCGCTTTCTCTAATCTTTTGTAAATTGATTATGATAATATAGTGGTCAAACGACAGATAGCATCATTTAATAAAAAAAATAAATAAAAACAGCATTAAAATTCATTCAATTCTCAATTGAATAGACAACAATCTTTTGCTCTTTATTGGATATAGTTTGGCTGTATGCCATATGCGATGCCAGAAATTGATCTTAGATTGATAATAAATAGCTATACATATAGAGTTACTATATATGTACATAGTTAAAATTTTAATTCCTGACTATCAATGCGATATAATAACAATGATATTTACTTACCAAATGATTGCGCAGTTCCAAGAGGGAGTGCTCCCATCAGTACGATAAATAACACCAGTTGACACAATTTTGGGCATATTGTCGAATTGGACATTTCAGGTGAAATATAATGCTCACGTTCACCTCTCGAACAAGAGCTAGCGCAAGAGTTTCCGTTTCTGCATCCGTTTCCGCTTTTAATAGATGGATAGCGTAAATTGCTTATAACTCTGGACAAAAGTGATTCTCGCATATTTGGCTCCTCCTTCAATCGATTAGATACCAAATCTATGCACGTGATATGTTTGTGCATTTATGCATTCATATGTAAAAATATCTAGCCATATATTATTTATAGACTATATGAATGTGATGATAGATCCCGATAGAATTGCATCCAAGATCTGAATTCGAATAAATATATATGTATATACATGAACTTTATAGCCTTCTTTTTGATTGTGCGTTACAGCTCGCTGATCTATGGACCAAAAATTTCAGTATATTTTTGTCAAATCAGTAATTGTTTTAATTGTATTATTTAACTGGAATTTATTTCTTGTGAAATATATATATTTGTTGGAAAACTGACAATGAGGCTATATTTGAATCAGAAATGTCCAAACAAATCTTCTTCACACTGCGGAAATAATCGAAGTTATTCGCGGCGCAATCACTCTCGAATCAATGTCAAATGAAATACGAGTATCTAAAGATCTTTATGTAAATACTGTATTACGCCGTTGGTTGCATACGACTACAGCATTCCCCTCTGCGTAAATATAAATATTTCTTTTTAACGAATAGTTATGCTAATTTTAATGTTGCATAAATTTTCGCAGCACTCTGCTCTGAATACATTTCCACATTTGTATACAGAAATACACACACATACGTATACACATGCACACATACACACACGTAAACATAATAGTCTTATCTATTTTCACTTGACTGGTATATAAAGTATTGAATTTCTTTGCATATTTCTTTCGATTGAAAATGATTTCAGCTGCTTATTGATGTGGCAAACAGTCCCAAAAGATCTAATATATACATATATATGATATATGGTAAATACATGTATATATATATGTTTATGGTTATACACTCACATACGTCACTTATAATATACGTACATCTTCAAGCTCTTTTCTGATGCGCACTCGATCATGTCATGCAGACGAAAGCTACAGAACTGACTAAGCCAACGCAAAGGCCACAAGTTGATGGCCTAAAGTCGAACCGCCAAGTCGAGTCCCGAGCTCGAATCCGAAACTTCGTGAAGAAGTTTGTCGTGTCCATGTTTTGCTGCATTTGTCGTAGTGCGCATGCGCAAAAGCTGTTTGGCTGGTTCAAGTTGGCTCAAAAACGAGATACTGGCCAACAGCTCGTTTGACAGCGTTTGTTGTTGTCTCTGTCGCTATTGGCTTTGTGGGAGAGTGTATAACATACCTGAATGAATGTGAATATACTAAGTAGATCTGCAAATGCCAGCAGCATACCCTCACCATAGGCTTGCCATGGACCTAAGGTATAAGTAAAATCGCATTACAAATGCATTTTTCATATGTATATCTATATTTTTCGTAGATAGGCTTTCTGAATCCAACTTTCAAAATGTATTAATAACATTCATTTGTGTGTATTTACCAAAGTACAATCTCTAATATTTTTGATACATTTTTTGTGGCCGATGAATGGGTATCCAATATGAAAAAAAAAAAAAAATCATTTATATATTAAATTTAGAAACTGTGAAGATAAAGATAATCAGGATATCATTTTATAACTGATTTATATGTTTTCTTTGTCGATAGCAAAAAAGCCAGAATAGTTATCGATTATTGATTGATGTTAGATGTTAGTCTCTAGCCCTTATGCGTTTTGATATTGTTGCGTTCACGCATGCTCTAAATCGACTAAGTCTTCGTCGTGACTAAAATTATATATACTTTTTTGCCTCATTCTGCCTGTTGCACACATTAAACAGTATTTTAGGATTTACAAAACGTCTTTATTTCATAGTAATTTAGTTACCTATACTATATAGATATACTACATAATAAATACTTATAATTATTTGAAGCTACCTACAATTGCCACTTATAAGGAAATATTATTCTATAAATGTATATATTGCTATGTGTATCCTCATTAATACATGTAGTGCACAAACTTCACTCAATCACATGACAAATTGTACAGCAATTTATTTATAGCTTCTACATTACAAACCGTAATCAATTTTATAAACACTTATGTTCTATTCCTAATGGTCGGCGGTATAAATTACAAAAACATATATTACTCGGTCTAATCTAATAATAAGTACTTATTATAGGTTGAATTTCATTTGGAATACTCAGTATCTTAGATGCGATAAACAGTTAGCAAAGTGTAACAATGCATATATATCTATTATTAATTTTAGACTAAACATGTATGCATAAATATAATTGGGTGCATAAAATTAAGCAAATTTTTCAATGATTTCAATTGATTTAATATTTTTAATATTATTCTTTTTTATTGTATTTTTGTATTTTTATTTACTTTATTGATTGGAGTCTCCCTCCTTATTTATTTTTAAACTTCATCTATGCTGTGCCCCCGAATCAGATATATCAGATTTCACGATCGATAAGCGATTATGGTGATATATTTTCAGATGTCTCAAAAAAACCAGGGAAAGCATTATGCTGAGCATCTAAATTTTGTTCCGCACCTAAATTAACATATGTAGGCTGTACCTCACCCACTAGATCTGTTGGATCGTGCAGATCACATACTTCAGTTATGGGAGGCCAGTTATCAAACGACTTAATATTATATTCCAATCGCATATATTTTCGCGTTGATGTGCTTATATTTTGTTCACGTCTTACTTGGAATCGCTTAAATACCAAATACTCGACCACAAAATTCTCGAGAAAGACATGAGAGATAAATGCTGCCGCTCCATATAGGAGCATAATGTAACGAAATGACACATCAGGTGGAACAATAATTTGAAAAAAGTTAGCTATCCATTCACTTGGATAAACAACCAAATAAACAACAATGCAAGCGTTTAAAATCAGAGCCAAGCATAAGGACCAGTTGGACCATATTGGTTTTCGGTATGGGGCTCCTTTTGAAAATACAAATGCAAGTATAATATACTGAAAACTGGATATAGCAAACATTGTGTAATTTTCATAACAACCTAAATGGTCTTCTCCCTGTCGCTGAAAAGGTGTGAACCAAGACTGCTTATGTAGTTGGAACCAACCTGCAAAAAAGGAAATAATTATTAATTTGTAATTAATATGGATTAAATTTAAACTTACTAGTAACCTGAAATATAACCACTACGACTAGGTGAAGTAGAAGAGAGGTTAAGGGCGTTGGCGATATGAGTGAATTAAGTGGCACTTGTTTATTGAGTTGGCCATCATAGGCCTCGGTTTTGCCAAAGAAGAATGCAAATATCGATATTAAGCCAAGATCGATATAGAGATATTGTTTATCTGTTAAATTCGAATCGATCGAGTATAGTATCATTACGGATATAAACTGTACTAACGAATAGGCGGCCATATATTTGAATATACCAAATGATGTTACCAAAGCGGCGCGGCCTTCCTTAACAACATTTGGTACGGCTGCAATAGTAGGATTACGGGATGTGAATGGCGACGCAATAGATGATTCACTATCACTCAATGATATACCCGTGTGCGCTACCTTTAAAGCACCACAGTCGTTAGCCCCATCTCCACACATCGCAACATAATAATCCAAATTTTGAAGCTCCATCACTAGAGATTGCTTTTGTTCCGGTGACATACGCGCATAAATTGCTCCCCGTGTCAAAATTATTTCCATTTGCTGCGGAAATTGATTCTGTACGATTTGCCATGTCTTGCCTTCCATGGCAAATATATATTGACGACGCCAATTATCATCATTACGTATGACAGCTTCTGCTCCAAGCTCCATATCATCGCCATCGACATCGTTATGCGTCCACGTATCTACCGTTTTTACACTTGTCAAACTATTGCTATTCGGTAATACACTTGAAGCACAACTCAGGCCACCATTTACTAATGAATTAGTTGACTTTGATAGATGATCCATATTTAGTACGATTTCACCAGCGGAAAATGCTTTATTACCATTCAATGCGGGTGAACACGCTTTACTACCCAACTCAAGAGTATACTGAAGTTCATATTGACAAACATGTTCTTCGGCATTCGATTTGTTAAAAGCTAAGGGCACCGCATGGACTGTGATAACTGCCTGCGTAGCGCTCACAATGCCACAGTCTCGAGCGACGCTCATTGCAGTTAATATATTGTCACCTGTAACCATAATTGTGCGAATATTTGCCTGATTGAGTGAGTTTATAACCGCCGATGTATCAGGCTTAAGACGATTTTCAAGAATCACAAAGCCTAAAAATTCCAAACTGACCTCGACCTCCTCTCGAGAAAGCCTCTGTATCTTTGTGTAATTAATTTTTGGGTTGAAGGTCTTGTATGCCATGGCAATAACGCGAAAACCTTTCTTTGCAAAAATTGATAGTTGTTGAGTATAGTCGTTCGGTATACTCTGTGGCAGACACAATTGTTGTAACATTTCAGGAGAGCCTTTGCAGTATACATTGAATCCTTGTGCGCTGAGACAACGCGTTATTACTGACATACGCTGTAGAGTAGATGTAAAGGGGAACTCTCTTACAATTCCATGATCGAAATTTGTTTCAGTTTTCAATAATCCGACGTTGGCCAAGATATCATCTACCGAATTCTGTCGCAATACAGATGATCTTATTGGCATTTCCTCTATTGAGGATAACTGTGTTTCGTCTCGAGTCGGCTGCCGCAGTATTGTCGGATAGATCAATCCATACTTCTCATTTTCAGGTATATTATTTGAATCTTCAAGTACCCAACCAGTCGATTCAAACATCTTAAGATCCAAGGGATCACCCATCATTGTACCATTCATAAAAGTAATTGAGTGGCACGTGACCATTCCAAAAAGAAAATGATCGTATGGTAATCGCTTAACATCTTTAAGGGGTATTTGAAACTGATTTGTCGACGACTTTGGTACAACGCCCCACATATCCAAACCATCCTCTGTCAAAGTTCCAGTCTGCACAACAAAAAATAATATTAAAAAATTAAAATTTCATAAGTTATTTACGCCAAACCTTATCAAAGCAACAGCAATCAATACTGCCTGCCACGTTAATGGATCGAGGGGATATACAAAATATGTTGTTAGCTTTTAAACGCTTTTGAGCATAAAAACGACCAACGGTCATTGCTGCCGGTAATGCTGGTGGTACCACAATTGTAATAAGGTCCAACGATTCAACCACAATCTTAACCGTTTCTGTACCACGCAATATCTTTAATGAAAAAATATTTGTATTGGTGAAAGATAAAAAGCAAAATAAATAAATTACCTTTGTAACAATAGTATATATAAAACCAATGCAGGCAATTAGCGCTAAAAACTGAATAAACTTATACGAATCCTGTTCAAACTTATAGTCGACCGGTGGTGGATAAAGTATAGAGCGTATTAAGCCCCCTTTCGCGGTTATGTTCCCTGTATTTATAACAAACGCTAACACCTTTTTAGACCCAATATATCGAGTTTGTATAACTTTAGTGCCACAAAATAGAGTGTGACGTGCATGTTCTTTTTTATCAAATATAACATCTCGCTTCATCGGCAGTGGTGTTTTAGTAACTGGTACACTCTCTCCAGTTAGCATCGATTCGTCTAGGATACAGTTTCCGGATAATAATACTGCGTCACATTGCATTGTGCAACCGGATGATGGTATTTCAATAATATCACCAGGCACTAGCATTTTCGTATCCACTTCTATCGATTCTCCTTTAGCGTTGACCATCCATGCATTTCCCGTATTTAGAACTGTGTGTTGCAAATCGTCTTGATTCTAAAATTAGATGTTACATTTGGTAAAACAATTATTAAAATATGGTATTTATTTAAAGTATTAAATTTTGATCTTACCTTCTTCGTTTGTACAATGGACATTGATATGCCAAATATCGACATTAATAAGATTACGCAGGCATAGTAGTAATAGTCATATGTAAACCAAAGGATAACCGAAAATATTTGAAACACATAAAAGGGATTGAGAACTTCTAGAAACAGTAAAGTCTTCACATCTTTCAGGGGCACTGTTATTTCATTTTCACCAAATACAATACGGCGTGCGAACTGCTCTTGCGCGGTTAAGCCACGTTGCTGATGGTAATAAGAGCAAGGAACATTTACGTCCAATCCGTTGATCTTTTGAAAGTTGCTGACGCTGCTTTCCCACGCATAAACAAGCTGCTTGCATCGGAATATTCTTAAGGATCGGCAACCTAGAAGAAAAATTAAATACACACTTGGTAGCATCGTTTTCTGAAGAACTAGTAACTACCGACTTTAAATTATTTGACTTATACAGTGACAAAGTACTATGTCGCATCCAGTTGAATAGTCAAAATTTTTGATTTACGATATATTTTCCCTAAACACACAAACAAAGCAAATACTTGTAAATCGTATAGCCATGTGCTTAACAAATACATGTACATAGATGCCATTTTGCACGAGTTTTCTTTTATTTCACGTACCTTTAAAATGCGCTGAAGATATGTGAACTGGCAGTTGAAGTTTCTTTTCATCAACTTCCTCTCCCATTTGCTGAAGCAATTTTCTGCAATTGAAAAAAAAAAAAACTTTAACTACAAAACAAGAGAAATAATTAAACTATATAACTACTTGAGCTGTTCTACATCCAATGTGCAAACATGTTTAACGTGATAAACCTTGTGATTTCCCTGATAATCCTCTTCGATAAGTACTTGTTGGGCGTCCTCCAACGGACACGGCTGGCATGTGGCTAGCAAATACCAATGACGCCACCAATGCAATACTAGTCTGAGTATTCCACCAGTTAAGATGATGCATATCCAGCATAAGAATGTACGAATATGCGAGCGTCGATATCCACTGATTTTCATTTCGTCTGGCTGATCGGGGTTTAAAATGGCATTGCATGGTTTCGGATCTGAAAAATTAAGTTTTAATATGAAATATTAACGTTAATACAATGAACTAAGTTAACAATTAGCATAATTATATACACATACATATTTTTGTCATTCACCAGACCTTTTTAACATTACTTTTTTGACTAGCATACCTCGCAATGTTTCGCAGCTCATCATCAGTTTATCTTAAATTGACAGCTTGTAATCAGGTAATGTCTGCAAAGTGGCATAACATGTAATGAAGTCTTACGATCCAGATAATAAATTTATATTTACTCTTGCTACTTTTCGATTAGTTTATCCGTACTCACTCTCTCTCACACACAAGTACAGACTAATTTTTATTTTAATTATGGGTGCCTGGAAGAGCACTTTAATTATATATATATATATATACATATATATATATATATATATATATATATATATATAACATAACGCGTATAAGCTTATATATATATATATATATATATTAGCTTATACACGTTAGGTTACTAATACATTTTCACGATGATAAAAGACAACTGATAAGCATTGTCATGCCTTTTCATTCCTCATTTAACATAATATACGTGTAAAAGTAAATATACATGAGAGAGAGCAAAAAATAACTCGCTATAAGTAAACTCTAGCAAAGATTTTTTAGAATTGTTTCGGAATGTATCGCAAGAACGTTTCTATTAAGCTCACAATCATAGTCACGAATCACTTAATCATTATTTTATTGCTGACACACAAATACACACATGAGTTTAAGTGTTAAGCAATTAATCAACAATTTTTGGTTAATTAATACAATCGTTATGTAAATACATACATACATAGTTATCGATAAAAGTTTAATACAATACAAAAGAACTTCTGAATACAATGACTGGTTCACTGTGAACAAACATGTAAAAGCATGAACCGATAGACGTTAAACAATTAAATTAGAACTACTAAAATTACGAGTCCATATATATTTATAGTTTTAAAAAACTATTTTTTTTATTGCATTTCCCTCCAAAGCTTGTATAAATAAATATTTTTGTATTGTATTGTATTTTTATTTATTGATATGCATATTTGCGACAAGCACCTGTTGCTGCTAAGCCCACGAAAAAGACATTGGAATGAATTTGTCGCAAAGCGATCGTTTTAGTTAATTAATAAGAGCTCCCAAATACTAATTACATATGTTTGTATATATTTCACTTCATATTGATACGGACATATAATCAATATGCGACTAGAAGATTACTATCGCTATTATTAATGGACACTGAATCTTACGATCCTAAACATTTAACCTAACACAAACATAGAACACATAGACTGGACGCACGGTGTACAAATTTTCTCCAACTTTTTTTGAGCATTGAGACCCCACACAACTTCGTATTCGTTCGGCTCCTTACTTTTAAGTTCCGGGTACGCAAATACGCGACAGCACAATCATTTCGCTTCATGCGCTCGACCGAGATGGTCGACATTTGAAATAAAGTGTTTGTTTTGAATTCAGCGTAATTTTAATACTTTTAGACCTGGAGACTTCAGATTTAGTGTGTACATCTGATGAATACATAAATTTTGGATACCATACCCCTTCCGCCCACAATTTGTAATAATAGTATTTTATGTACTAGAGACTTTGCTTTTGAATATACACACACTTGAACACTATGATCACTTTCAAAGTTTTATAAAGATAGTCCCACTACAAGAGAAATTATTCAGCAACAAAATTCCCATAGTATTGCCCACACTGCAGCGCAGCCTAAGCGCAGTCGCTGCTTACTGCGCAGTTAGCAGAGCGCGTGCTTATGCGTGCGTGAATCAGCTCCTTGTAGGGATCAGGGATATATCGCCATCCAAGGGTATGCTGGAAAAGGTATTCTGGAAAACGGATTTCAAATGCCCCCTGATTTCATTGGTTATGACAATGCCAAAAAGAGTTTCAGAGAGCGTGCATCATACCAAATTTATTGATATTTTATGAAAAATTTCTTTTTCTCTTGTTATTTTAGGTTACACACATGCTTTTTCTTGGCCGTTATCCTTTGTTATTTTTCGGGCTCTAAGCATAGAACAAGTAAGAAAGCTCAAGCGAGACTGCTCGACTACGAAATTCCCTGAACCCTTCGAGAAACTGATATTTCAACAATTCTTCGGGTCTCTCTGCTTACATAAGAATCACAGACACACAGCACGCAGAAACACGCATTGGGAAAATCATGGATATAATGGTTTTGTTGAAATGTATGTAACAGGCAGAAGGAGGCGTGGCAGACCCCACAAAGTCAATATATTCTTGATCAGGGCGACGAGCTGAGTCGATTTAGCCCTGTCCGTTTATTTGTATGGTCGTCCGTCCGTCTGTCCGTATGTTTGATATAAGAGCTAGGGACTTGATTTTTTTTTTAATATCCGTATATACTCATGATGAAAATAATAGGTACACCCCTTAAAATTTAACTTTCTTGAGTTTAGTTTAGCAAAACATTTTTTTACTGCCCTAAACATCAAAATTTAAATACGCTTTTCTGTATTAGATATATATTAATGAAAATTGGTAAATAAAAAAAAAAATGTTTTACAAAAGCTACAAACAAAAAAACGAAACTCCAGTTAATTTTGGTTAACCAAAATAATAGGTAATAAGTGAGTTATATTTCGTTTTTTGATTATAAAATCATTCAAAATCTTTTGCTATTCTATTCTTCGATTAATATCCTGTATATCCCCTTTCTTTTTCTATCCGGTTGGGTATAATCCTAATGAAAGCTTGGCAGTACCCAATCGGAATCTTCCTCAACCTTTCTTGGACGCAGTCGCATAATTGGCGTTTGTTTTCACACTTTTGCTCTGCCATCTGCTTTTATACTTCACTCCACATATTTTCAATTGGATTCAGATCAGGAAACTGACTGGGCCAAGCGAGACCTCAAACCAAGTTTTTACTATTTTAAGCGTGTGTTTCAGGTCGTTAACTTGTTGAAAAACCCAGCGCAGGTGCGTGTTTTCCTCAGCACATGGTAGCATTATATTTACGAGAATATTCCTGTAGTTAGCTGCTCTCAAAATGACAGATATTAGGAAAATCGGATGTACTCCGTAGGAACAGCTTCAAGAGAGACAGCCCCACACCAGAATGTGTCCACCGCTCTGATCTTGCAAAATTTCGCTTTATGTTTAAATATTTGGTGCGCATCAAAGTAACCCTTTTTGCGATGCGATTTGTAGTCTTCTCCAAATTGAAGAACCGTTAAAAATATCTTCCATTTCGGATTGCAATGACCATTGAAGATTTAAAAGAGTCAGATTTTGCAATTCTTTTAATGCATCGGTCCAGTTCTGGCGTGGTTTTCGATGGAATCCGCGTATTTCATTTTATTGTGCACCTTTAAAGCATTTTGCATAAAATTAAGAGATCTGGTCATCAGTTTCGCAATTTTACGCAAAGATTTGCCACTCCTAAGGTTTTTAGCAATTCTGGGATCCTCAATCGAACAACGAATATTTCGAAGCATCTACATAAATATACTTACTATTTTATAACAATAGAAGAAACCTTTCGTACTCAAAACTTTTTTTCAGGCTGAAGAAATCGAGTGTACCTATTATTTTTAGCAGGCTCTTTACAATGAATTGTGACTACTATAGAAATTTTTTTTTTGGCATGCATCACAATGCTAGATTGCGTTCTTAAAGTTACCATCAAGTTTTTCAAAAATACTAAAAATTAACTAGTTATGACGAAATCTCCAAAATTATTTTATTTTTGGTGTACCTATTATTTTCATCATGAGTGTATAGCGCGGATATCGAGTTAGCCTCAATAAACCGATAACCCATCCAGCTATTCTGTTATCGATTAAAAACCTTATCGGCAAATCAGTTATAACATTATATCTCCTCTTTTGCATTAAAAGAGGAGAGTCTCCAAATTTTAAATGTGAATTCTTATGTATTTTATAGAATTTAGATTTTTTATAGTTCACCCGCTCACTCCTAGTTATTAAGCAATTAAATTCCCATAGTAAGGCAACGCTGCAGCTCATCCGTGTTTATGCGTGCGACCTATGTGTGTCTGTGTGTTTGTGTTACTTGTGTAAGCAGAAAGTCGCGAAGAATTGTTGAAATATCAGTTCCTCGAAAGGAATTTCGTAGTCTCGACTAGAGCTTTCTTACTTGTTTGTATATGTAAATGAAAAACAGTTTGTTTATTTTTGTCAATCGCTTTAAGAGCTTGAGCTTATTTGAAATACTAAAACTGTTACAGTTATTATTTTAAAAATATTTTATATCCTGATCCCACTGAAAATAGGAAATCAGGGTACAATGTTTTTTTTTAGATGAACGCTACGGATAACGAACATTTCGCATAAGGAACACATTTCTTTGGAGAAATAAATTTCGCTTAACGAACAACAAAAAATTTGAAAACATTTATTGTATGTTAAACAACGAAATAGAAAAACAAATTGTAGTGCTGTTCATTAACCGCTTTAGCATTGCATGCAATTTAGGAGCTAAAATTTGTAAGATCTAGTGGCTCCGGTTAACGAATGTTTAGCTTAACGAGCAAGATGCTGGAGCAAATTATGTCCGTCAACCGAGGGACCACTGTATATTCTTGTATAGATCGCAGATCGAGTTTGTTCCAAAATAATCGATAACTAATAAAAACTTATTAATAAAACTAACTTAATAAAAACTTATTAAGAAAGCATTATCAAATTATATCTGCTCAATCGTTAAAACTAGTCTCAAATTTTTTAATTTAGATTTATGTGTATTTTATTAAATTTTGATTTTTGTGATATTTTGGACAACTTCCTTATAAATCTGCAAAAAGTATATTTCGAATACTAGAGACTCTGCTCTGCCAAAAAGAGCTATTATCACATTGAAAATTTTATGAAGATAGCCCAATTATTAATAATATATAATATATAAAACTCTGAACAACGAAAATTTTGTCCAACTTATTCTTGAGCGAAGTGACCCCACACAACTTCCTATTCGCTCGGCTCCTTACTTTTTTATTCGGGCTACGAAAATACACGACAGCACAATCATTTCGCTTCAAGCGTTCGACCGAGATGGTCGACATTTGAAATGAAGTGACTCTATGCTCAATTTTTTTTTCTTGCTCTCTCTCTCTCTCTCTATGCTCTCTGCTCTCTCAAATATGTATATGTATGTATGCATGTTAGCACAAGCAGCAGCTCAGAAAAATTGAAATTTCTTCGCAGCTAGACCCTTTGTGTTCTCTTCTGAGTGAAGAGTATACCGAACTCTTCAAATCGTTTGCCATGCTCATGCAAAATATTTGTGTTTTCGTTATTATTTGTGGAAAGGGTATGAAAGCGTTGGTGCGCATAAAGATCATTCTTCGCGATGAGCATGCATAATATAAATAATATTGTTTATTTCTGGACATTATTTTGGCTATCGTTGTTAACGACTTTGGCCCCATCTTGTGGAGCTGCAGTAGCTGCAGGAGCTGCATGAGCTGCCTACGTTATGGGACACCTTTACGAAGAAATTAGATAATGTTCTCCAATACAAGTAATACACGCTAAGAAGCATAGTACACTAATATAAATGCAGGGTTCTCCATATTCGAGTGACCCATCTGGCAACCCTACTTTTTTTTTTTTATCTATGAAAAATACAATTTTGTTGATGTTGTCGATTATAATACTATTTGAATCAAGTAGACTTGTTGACGTCACTCTTTGAATATGATATCTCTCAAATGGTCGCCGTGAGCCTCTATATTTTAAATATTGCATCTTCTTTTTGTTCACCTTCCTATAAAATATCAATGTATATCAATCATTGAATATTTATAAGATAGTTTAAAGATAACTTAAATCACTAAAGCATTATTTGAAGACACTAAAAAACGAGAGATAATTGCTTTTGAACAGTAATTATTTAATGGCTCTGGCTCACAATTCTTGAATACTCCACAATATTTTTCATATTACGAATTATAAGCCCAAAATCGATAAGTATACAATTTCAAGTTTCCACCTTTCCTAGCGTATGAGACCGCTACGTTTTTATACACGGACGGATTAGCATAGCTAGATGAACTCATCTCGTCTTCCGAAACCATTATACCCCTATTGCCAATTTTCAAATATTAGATATATTATTGAAATATTCAGTGGGGAGTCCCGATAGCTCGAAATGACAAGTCGCTTTAAATGAAATACATGGAGTTTCGTTTTTTTTCCCCTCACTCAATGGGGATAATTGATTATTAATATAATGTGTGAATTGAAAAAAAAAAATTGAATTGAAATTTTACTCCTTGTAAATTACATTTTGTAAAAACACACAACAAATTATAAACTAGCAAACATTGGAAAGCAATGGCTAAATTTTGTTAAAAATAAATTTGTATCAAAAGCTTTGTGTAAAAACGGAAATAACGCTCAAAAAATATATATATAAATAATTATTATATTAAAATATAATAAATATGTTTACCTACCCTTTATTAACAACTGCGAATTCTGTAGATGACAATCATCATCGGGATCGAAATTGGGGCTCAACCTATCATTCGGCTGCTTAACAATGGCATGGTTTTGCTTAGGAATAGGAATTGATTTTGCAGGAGTATTAAGGCTGCTTTGATTAACCGCGTTATTGTTGTTGGAAATTTTAGTTGGCTCGGTGTTGGTCCGATTTGCATCAATATTGAGTCGCGGGGGGGCCAGAAATGAAGCTTCGACGTCCATTTGCTGTGCGGGCGAATGCCACCAATTAAGCTTCAACAGATTGTTCTTGGTAGCAATGCGCGGCAAGCGCAGCAACTTCTCTTGCTCTGCCAGCTGAACGTTGTTTTCCGAAATGGGCTGCAGTAATAAAAGCTCGGGAGGCACAACTTCTGCAATAAGGCATCCGCCATTTTTACTTTGTTTGGCAGACATTCTTGATAGGCAAGTCTGGCACCGCTTTATATTGAAATAACTGTTAACTTGTTAACTTTTTTATTTCAAGCCTTTTTAATTTGCTCTATATTTTAGGCACACAATATATATATATATATATATATATATATATATATATATATATATATATATATATATAATCATGTGATACCAGCTACAAAAGTCCGGCAGCTATGTCAGCTGCACAGCTCTTGTGCGTGCCTGTTTAGCAAAAATTGTAATCGAGCATCATATATAAAGAATGATTTAATCAGGCGTCTTTGCATATTTTTGTGCCTGATTCAGATACGTCGTACATCAATGAAATGATATGGCATGATTTAAGTGAACACGATTTCAAATGCAAATCTTTTTTAGGCGTTCTCTCTTACGCAGGCGCAACGAGTGAAATCCGTACCCGCACTTGGCAGCCCATTTCCGATTAATAGATAATTTACATAGTTCACACGGCCAAGAAATGAATTTTAATCATCCAAAGTTTGCGCTGACATTGAATAGTAGAAGCCACGCTGTGGCCAGTTTTTCTTGATGTTGTCCTCCGCTGCCTACACTCTTTTCAAAATAGAATTGTTTTACGTAGTCCTTTTGAAGTAAGGCCAAATCAATCAGGACATCAGTCAATACGAATATGTTTGTCACAGATCTTCGTTGGTTTGTGCAGCTTCCGTCGCCGCCAGCCCCGTCTCGCCGCTTGCGCAACCTTCTCTTATATGACCCGATGTGCTGCAGCTGTTCGGTTGCACTTTGAACTGAATGCATTACGTTTTGACTAGAAGGCAATACTTGTTGCTCTGACAACACAATGGAGTGCCAAAGTTTTAAATATATATGTATCAACACCAAGTCGGCCTTGTCACAATTTAAAATTTGTACATATGTGTGCATCTAACTAAATACATACACTTATGATTATTTGTATAGTCTATGGAGAATAATTTGAATTTTTCTCTATCAATTTCACAAAAATTTAACACTCACTGAATTGATTTTTCCATTTATCGCTGAAAAATTAGCATTCGATTGATCATTCGATCATATATTAGTTTTATAATAAGAATTGTTCAGCGATTATGTAATTTTCCACCTAATATGACTCTAACGACTACGTAGATTTATTATTTTGATGTTTAAAGATCGTTGTATTGTATTCAAGTTGTTTTATAATTAGAAAATAGTTCTTTACGCTCATTCCTTGATGAGTAACTATGAATAACATATTCATCGCGATAATGCATTAGGTGGCCTTTCATATCCAAGTTATACGCTTCACACAGTAGATAGTCTGAAATTAATAAACGTTATAATTACAATTACAAATAAATAGGAATAGATTAATAGATATATTGGCTCTGTTTAATGTTTGCTCTAACACGATTCTCGGATAATCGATATCGATGCGGTGTTGCATGGGAAATTGGTGATATGTGTATCTAAATATGTAAAAATACTTGGGATTTGCTGGAATTATAAAGTACCGTTGCGAATAAAGCTACTTCTAAAACTTTAAATGTACTCTTTACACAGGCAATTTAATCAGCTATGTATGCAGATCAAATGTTACCATTGTGAGTCATGCCGCACTTCTTAGTGACATAACTAAAATTTGCAAACGATTTCATTCTGATATAATAATATACGGTCTGTGTTAAAAAAAAATAGACCTATTTTCTATAGAAGCTTTAAACAAACCTTTAAATTCAAATGCATAAGTCCAGTGCGTATGTGGCTAATCTGTCCCATAAACGTTCATTGTTAATGTCCATTAAAAATTTTACTTTTTATTTATGCTTTAAAAAACTTGAAGCTAAACCTTTTTCACTTCCACGCGTTTTTCTTCGGTTGCAAGCAATGTATGTATATGCATGTGTGTATCCTCATATTCATACACGCGTATATAGCTATGCGGTCATAATAAGTATATTTGTATAACTATATACGTGTGTACATAAAAAATAATCCGATAATTTACTACGTCGTGCTATCGAGTTGACTACGAAAATATACCAAATATAATTTGGTATCAGTATTTTATCATAGGGATACATTACTATCGACTATTCAACTTTTATAATATATCGTATTGATCGATTTTAAATCGAAATTATAAACATAACAAATCGTTTAATTGATTAAATTAAATTAAATTGTATTATTGTTAGTAAACAATAATATTTTATATATAACAAGTTTTTGAAGTTATTTCATTTCTTTTTCAGTATCATCGGTAAAATAATCTTATTATAAATGGAACCCATTAAAAATTGGAAATCAAGGCATAATGGTTTTGTTAAAAGTATGTAACACGCAGGCAGGCAAAATATATACATATATTCTTGATCAGGCCAAAAAGCTGAGTGGACTTAGCCCTGTCCGTCCGTCCGTATGTATGAACACGTCGCCCAGTGTATCACGCGCATATCGATTTTTTCTCCAAAAGTCGATAACTACTCCCGTTATCTGTCCTAAACCTTTAGTCTCCAAATTTGAAATGTAGATTCATATGTACATATTTTATAGTTTCGATTTTTGTTAATATATAATATACGTGTTCGCCGCCAGAGCTAATAACCATTTTCCGTAAGGGCTTCAAGTCTGGCACGCACATGTTGTCATAAGTCCGTGATTCCAAAATGGCCTTAAAATAATTTTCAGAAGTTTTAAATCAGTTTGTTTATAAATACGAGTATAACCGATTCAGAAATGCTTCCTTCGATTGTTATTCCACTTTCTTGCACAGTAATCCGATTCACGGCTTGTCAATGTATTCTACGTTTATTCACTTCAAAATTTGGAACGCACGTGTAGTTATAGTGATTTCCATAGCGATAACTGAACATCGATTTCCCAAAGGACTTCTATAGTTTTAAAATTCGTACGCTAATTATAGTTCAACAATTTTATTTTCGAAATACCATTGACAATCAAATAAACTTCAGTTCGAATTTACTACAGAGTTAAAAGTATGAAATATGTTTGTTAGATAAAACACTTGGATGACAAATTTATAATACATTTTGATCCAACTGGATTTGTCGTTATTTTAGCATACGTGGATAAAAATAGGGGACTGCCTCCAAATCAAATAAAACTTAATAATTGTAATTGATAACTTCGTAATTTTAATGGAAAGAAATAAAAAATACATATATTAGAAATTCTGAAGATGCACATACTAAAAAATTTTCAATTGTTACTGTTGTGAAGTAAAAGGAGAGAACATACATACATAAATAAATAAATAAGCAAACAATTATTCAATCTTCTGTTAATTTTTTAAGAAAAGTGCTTTCCATCTCTTGATCTAAGTTTGTTATCTTTGTTTTACTATTATTTTCCGCTTGATAAACGTTTAAATCGCCCTCCCACGTGGAATTAGGTGCTGGCTGCTGGTATTTCTCTGCCAGGGTCTGTAATAGTTTTTCTTCAGATGATAGGGGAATCTTTTCAATATGCTTCTCGTTCAAGGGTTTAATTAAATCGTTTTCTACTTCATTTACTAAATTGAAATATATAAAATAAATTGGCCAGTTAGAAATTCTATAGATTTGCATCCCTTACCTCTTGGTTCTTCAATAATTTTTTGCATAATTTCAGGAAACGACGTACTAATATTATACGGATATTCCTGCGACTCAATGTTGACTTCTATTGGGGTTGAAGGAGGCGTAGCACAAGAGTTATCTAAAATATCATAAAAATACATAAAAAATTGTTATTCATTGAATATTTCTTTTGTCTTACCATTATTAGGTTGCTCTTTGCTTCGGCACAATTCATCTTCGTTGCTATGGTGATCAATGCTCAATGTTTCATTTAGGCCATCCGCTAGATTTTGCATTAAAGTGTGGTCATGCTGCATTTGCGCCGTGGCCAATCCACGCTCCAGTTGATCGGTGACCAGCTCCAAATTAAAGATGCACTTTTCTACAATGTCGTCACGTCCGATTTTATTTAAAGCCTGCGACATAGCATTGCCAGTGGCGCGATTGCCCTCTTGCTTTAGCCATAGACGCAGCATGACCAACCCCTGTTGTGCAACAGGCTGATCGGCATACTCTGTCTCAACTAGGTTGATGTCTGTCTCGAGTACACCCAATTGTTTAGCAAGCTGTGGCCATTCACTACCCAGCAGATTCGAGATGTCTGATAAACGGATATCGGCACTCTGTATTTCATCTTCTAACGAAAAACTAATTGGATTTATATTTGTATTTTCTATTGATTCTATATTGGCTTTTAGTTCAGCATTGATTAAATCCTTGTAGTTAAGGTCATGATCCGTATTGTTATTTCCATGAATATTGATTCCATTTTCATGTAGCTTACCTCGATTTAATTTTTGTGATTCAAGTGATACATTCAGCGAACAAATTGGCCGCAATGGCGCCTCACCCGATGTTACTTTCGGCTCGCTCATAAAAGAAATACGTGCGTGTGGCTGTTCTTGATCCTTAATATATACTATGAAAGATAGGCGATTTTCCCGAAATGCTTGAAACTTCGTGTTCAACTGTTCGCCCGATTTCAAAACGGGCACCAAGCTCCCCGCGAATTCTAGGTAAATATTTTGATCTTGCAATACCTCAACATCACGACTCTTTGCTACTTCGGTAAAATACTCTTGTTGCTCGAGCGTCTTATCCTCTTTATCATCGGTCATACAAAAGACAGATAATTTTGCTTCTGTTGCAGATATTTGTTTTGCAAATACTACAAATTTAACCATAAACGGCACCTGTGCCATATACGTATAAAGTTCGGTTGCCATGCGACCTGCGTCCGCAACATTGCGGCAATCCATTAACCAAAAACGTGCCGAAACTGTTGTTGTAAAGCTAACGCTATCCTTTACAAATGCCAAAGGCGTCGAACCAGTGACATCCTCCCATACAGCACGATTTTGTCCACCTGTTATGGAGCATAACAGTCGTAAAGTAGGGGCATTTACATTTCCATTGGTGCCGTTATATGGTGTATTGACCATGCCTTGATTGCAAGTTTTTGGCGCCGGAATGCTTAATGTGATTGCCTTGTGAAATTTTCGCCGTCGTGGCTCGACGGTAACGACTGGAGATACTGCAACGCCTTGACCTAGTAATTTGGAACAACCAACTAAGTCCACTGGCTGTGCCTGAAGACCGACTCGAATCTTCTTTGTTAATGCATGAGGTGGGAATATGGACTGAACCTGGGGCACAGCTATAGATGATACAGTGCCACCATCTGGTCCAATTGCGTGCACCTCCTGGCGAACGCGAGATACCACCGCAAAGAAATGTGGCACATTTTGTGTAACGATTCTTATAATGCGACTGGTGTGTAAATCTTCCAATGGATTAACATCAGCTTCCATCGTTTCTTTCAAGGTTTCCAGTAAATTACTTTCGTCCTCATAGACACTATGTTCGCGCCAACTTTCGCCATTGTCCGATCTCAAAATAATTATCTCACGCTCTTTATCGCGAAGCGATCCAAAGTGCGGCACTTCCAATACAATAGGGCTTCAAAATGTAACATAATCCTTTACAAATGTAAAATGTAAAAATCAACTAACACCTAATTAACGTACCTTAGAAACTTTCCCTCTACTGGAGACATTTCCAATATGCGACTAACCAACGCTTCACCCTCCATCAATGGCGGTGGGTTAGCCACTCGTTGTGGCTTGACATAACGGCAAGTTATACGGGTTGGTTCCGAACATGCCTTGGGAGGCACAATTATCCGAACTCCACTGTGCCGGCAACCGCGCATCGAACCGCCACGCGCATCCACCAGAAAGGACACAAGAAATCTGTAAAACAAAAACAAAGCTCAAATGTGAAAACTGTGTAAATAAACCAATAAGTGAACATATAATATTAAAACAAGAGTGCTTTAGTCCAGACTGCTCGACTAGGAGCTGATATTCACGCACGCATTAGCACGCACTCTGCTAACTGCGCAGTTAACAGCGACTGCGCTCGGGCGGCACTGTGGGCAATATTATGAGAATTTTGTTGCTGAATAATTTCTCTTGTAGAGGGACTATCTTCATGAAACTTTCAGAACGTGATCATAATGTTCAAATGGGTGTATATTCCAAAGCACAAATCTCTAGTACTTAAAATACTTTTTGGAAATTGGGACGAAAGGGGCGTTGTATCCAAAATCTGTAAATCTTCGTATTGACTAGGTGTATATACACAGCAAATCTGAAGTCGGCTGAGTTATCGAAAAAATATCATAAACTACTGGGTATGGTATATACGAGTATGCATACAAAATTTCATACGGACGGCCTGACAGACGGACAGGGCTATATCGACTCAACTCGTCGCCCTGATCAAGAATATATATGCTTTATGGGGTCTGCCACGCTTCCTTCTACCTGTTAGATACTTTTCACAAAACCATTTACACTTTCCCATTTTTAAGGGAATCAGGGTATAATTAATAATTGTTAATGAAAATTTTCAAAATCAATTTTTTTGTTTTGGACTAATTTTGTCTAAAGATTTATACTTCAATTACAACCTGTCAAAGACCTTTAACTTTTAACCTTTAAAATAAGATTTGTATTAATAGCGTTTTTAACGTCCTAAATATTATATCGAGTTTTTAATCTAAACATTTTAGAATCCCTAGAAAATCATCATACGCCAACAAAATCTAATCTGCGTAGTCATTTTGGAAATTATGATTAGACGAGTATATATACATATACTATGTGCTATGTACACTGTTTACATACCCCAGATGAATGGGCGGCCGAACGATAACCACATTATCAATCTGTCGTTCCATTGGAGATGCATTTAAAATTATTTCATTTTTTCTGGTTACTTCTGTAATGTATATTTATATTCATTAATTTATATATATACATATATATATATATATATATATATATATTATATATGTATATTTTACATACCTTTTTCTGTATTTCGGACGACTGGTCCATCCAATTGATCGTGCTCCGGATCACACGTGTCAAAGTTATGGTTATCATGATCATTGGTGCCTTTTAAGTCGTCGGTCGCCATGTATTTATATTGGTTGTGATCCAAAACTTCGTCTCCGCCTTCGTCGTCGGAATCAGAAAGTAGTGTTTCGTGCATAAATTCCGGTGCGACAACTTTGTACTTTTCCTCAAGAACTCCGGTTGCAGTATTAATAACAGATTTTTCCGTTACAATTTTAAGTGTCTCAACAGCGGTTACGTAGCCCAAGTTATGAGCGATATTAAGTGCTGTTTGACCATTCTGCAAATGAAGTAAGCGGAAAAGATAAGCTATTTATATTCAGTACGGATTAACACTAAGAATTAATTTATTGGGTTTTGTAAAAAACTTTCTTACTGACAACTATATAGAGAAGCTAACAACTTTAGTACTTATGTGAAACTAATTGTCATTTTTCGAAATACGCCCGAATTTCCAGATATAAGAGAGCGGTTTGGCATGACTAATTCCAAAATTCAATATTATAGCTTGTACACGTCATGAGAGAGAGGAAGAGAGACGGTTATGCGTCTATATTTATATGTAAAGAGCACGAATATGAGATCGCACAATTGAGAGCCAGAGAGTATCGGATCGATAATAAAAGAGTGCGCTACGTGTCAAGATGTTTAATCAATTTTATATTTTCTCTTTAGACTCATAAATACTAAATTGTATACGTGCGCGGCGGCATATGTAGATCTTTTTTTCTAAATATAATATATATGTTGCATGCTAGTGTATATATGGTATATATAAAGACTCTATTTAAAAATAGAAAGAAATGTTTACTTAAAATGCTTGCACAACAGAGCGAAACCAAATGCTATCGATTGTTATTTCAAAATTAAAAGCGCATGATAAATCGGGAAATACTATATCTTGTATGAAATGCTAATATTTAAAGTGTTAGAGACTAATATTTAAAGTGTTAGAGACTTGGAATTGGCGTAGAAAAAAATTTTTAATAATTTTCCAAAAAGAGTTTTGTAGAATTTATATATATTTTTTATATTTATACGCTATATTTAGAGAATTTTCAGCGCAAGAGACTTGATTGAATTAGATTAATTTATAACTTCAAATTACGCTTATAGAGGAATAACTAAATGCGCAAAATATATTTTTAGTCAAAATTATGTATTCACGATCGCTAGGTAAGGGACACCGATCATTTCTCAATACCTTCGGATTTTTCTATGTTCACTACTTATACGGTTAACTTTAGATGAAGGGAAGCCCCCACAATTTTACAACCTTAATTAAAAAAACATTTATAAAAGATTTTTCATGTCGCCCATTGCCTTGATATAATTTATAATGATCCTTAAAAGTAGGTGTACAAGTATATGCTAAACAATTAAGAAAATTCTAGTCGAGACTGCTCGACCAGGAGATACTCTGATCCCTACAAAGAGCTGATATTCACGCACGCATAAGCACGCGCTCTGCTAACTGCGCAGTAAGCAGCGACTGCGCTGCAGTGTGGGAAATACTATGAGAATTTTGTTGCTGAATAATTTCTCCTGTAGTAGGACTATCTTCATAAAACTTTCAGAACGCGATCACAATGTGCAAATGTGTGTACATTCCAAAGCACAAGTCTCTAGTATTTAAAAGTAGTAAAATTATTTTTTGCAAATTGGGGGCGAAGGGGGCGTGGTATCCAAAATCTGTAAATGACAAAATCTGCGTATTGATCAGATGTATATACACACCAAATCTGAAGTCTCCAGGTATAAAAGTATTAAAATTTCGGTGAATAAACAAAATGAATTTATCGATTATTAGCGATATAAGAGTAATCGGACGATTTATCGAAAAAAAAGATAAACTTGTGCTGCGTATGGTATACATAAGTATGCATACAAAATTTGAAGTCTCTAGCTCTTATATCCTCTCATATCCTCTGTACAGACGAAAACAAAATAGTTTTTGCTTAGTGGAGAAGGGTCTAAACAGTATGTATGTCACCCAGAGAAGGTGGAATACCGCCCAAAACAACACGCTAAAACCGTTAAGCATGGTGGCTTAAAAATTACAATTTGGGCCTGTTTCTCATATAGCTGATTGGCCGAACCCATAAGATTTATTGGTCGCCAGATTTTTATACCCTGATCCCATTAAAAATGGGAAATCAGGGTATAATGGTTTTGTGAAAAGTATGTAACAGGCAGAAGGAGGAGTGGCAGACCCCATAAAGTATATATATTCTTGATCAGGGCGACGAGCTGAGTGAATAGAGCCCTGTCCGTCTGTCCGTCCGTCCGTCCGTCTGTATGAACGCCTAGATCTCAGAAGATATAAGAGCTAGAGACTTCAAATTTTATATGCATACTAATGTATACCATACGCAGTACAAGTTCATCTTTTTTTTCGATAACTCGTCCGATTACTTTTTTATCGCGAATAGTCGATAAATTCATTTTGTTTATTCACCGTAATTTTAATACCTTTAGACCTGGAGACAGATTTGGTGTGTATATACATCTGATCAATACGCAGATTTTGTCATTTACAGATTTTGGATACCACGCCCCCTTCGCCCCCCAATTTGCAAAAAACGTATTTTAAGTACTAGAGACTTGTGCTTTGGAATGTACACACATTTGCACATTGTGATTACGTTCTGAATATATATTTATATTTATATTTAGTAATCACTGCTATTTTTATGAACAGCATTATTTCACTACCTAGTTCATTTCGGAAAATGGGGGACTCTTTTCAACCGAATATGTTATTCATTTTGTTATATATGAATATAAATTCTAACTTTTTAAACTATTGGTGCACTTATGGTGTTTTAATATGATTTATCATCTTTGAAGCCAAAGCCCAAGTTACACTGCTATTTTTGTGAACACCGCTGACATCAAGGAGTATAACATACTCAAGATTTTACGGAAGGACAACGTCTCGAACCAATTTAAAAATTCTGAAAAATTGAATATACTAAAGTCTAATCTTTATAAAATTTTACTTACATTTGTTAACGCATCAGGGTTGGCTTTGTGTCGAAGAAGTAGATTGATTACCATTGTATGACCTTGTTGTGCTGCCTGATGAAGGGGAGTATAACCAACATTTGTTGTCATTTCAATATTTGCATCGTTTTCGAGGAGAAATTTTATTTCATTTATTTGGTTATAGTGAGCAGCAATATGAAGTGGCGTATAGCCAGCTTTAGTGCGCTCTGAAATGTTGGCTCCGTAATTAAGTAAGATCTGTGAGACTTTCACGTGTCCCTCCTGTGCAGCCAAGTGCAATGGGGTTAACCCATTTTTTGCAGAAATGTTGGCATTGGCACTCTGGTCCAGCAATAATTGAACCATATCTACGTGTCCCTCCTGCGCAGCCAAATGAACCGGTGAAAACCCCGACTTACTTGTTGCATTCACATCGGCACCGTGCTGCAATAATTCCTGCGCCGTCTCTAGGTTATTTTTTTTAGCAGCGATATGAAGGGCACTATGACCATTGCGTGCGCTTATTTGCGCAGACGCACCTTTCTCTAGTAGCAGTAATACCACAGGCTGGTGATCATAATGAGTGGCAACATGCAAAGGTGTCACATCGTTTTTACCTTGACAATCAATAACGGCTCCCTTTTTTATCAACAAATCGGCCACCTTTGCCTTGCCATACTTGCTAGCGAGATGCAGTGGGGTGAAACCTTTTTTTGTTTCAGACTCCAACTGTGCCCCATGCTCAATTAGTAACTGGCATACTTCCTCCTGGCCCTCCTTCGCAGCAATATGTAAGGCAGTATACATATCCTTAGTGCTGGCATTCACCTGGGCACCATGCTGTAACATTAGCATTATAATATCAATATTGCCTAGACGAGCGGCCACGTGCAGCGGCGTTTGACCCTCGCGAGCAATGGCATCCACTTGTGCTCCATTGCGAAGCAATATTCGAATAATGTCAGTCTAAAATAAACAGGTTTCACATTAACAATTTAAATAACTCTAGTGGGGGTGCCCGACTAGGAGATCTCCTCAACCACGAATAATCTAGTTTCTAAATATATGCATTTATATTCGTTTATTTATTTTTTGTTTTGTTTTTTAACTTCAAACGCAAATAGAACTGATTGAAAATGAAAAAGTGTAAATGCTAAATTGTAGAATGAAAAATTATCGTCTCAAAATAGTATATTTCACATAACTAATAAAAATGATACAAAAACCTAAAAAAAAAAAAAAAACACACACACACACACGCAAAAGTTAGCTTTATTTTAATATTAAAACGTTTATAAATGCAGAAAAAATAAAGACTTGAAAATTCTTACGACAAACAAATTTGTACATGGTATTGGGGGTCGCACCACAATTGAATATTATGTTTGTCAAAAATAAAAGAAGACACTCATTATCGAAGCGAAATCGAATGAACTTCACTGCACACGCATAGACATAGGCGTTGCTTAGCTTTGCTTGCATGTGTATTGCTAATTATTTCGGTTTGTTTAATACATTTTGAGGTACTTTCAGCATATGATCTACATATTCTATTGAAAATTTGACATTTTATGACAATTTAAACTCATTTATACTTGCAACTGACCTTCAAAACATAATTGTTAATTTTGGAGCCGGAATCAAAAATATAACATAACTCGATGCTGTTCAAAATGCATCTAAGTAAATTTGAAAACTCTTGTGATGATAAGCATTTTAATCGATAACAAGAATTCATCCGGGCATTAAACGGACCTGCATACAAAATTTCAAGTTTCTAGCTTCTATAGCTTCTCAGTGCGTTTACACATGCGGACATGCCTTCTTCTGCCTGTTACACCGATTCCACATTTTCAATGAGTTCGGGGTATACAAATTTAAATACACATATGTGTGTTACATTGACAAACCTGATTTGCACGTGCAGCCAAATGAAGAGGCGTCTCGCCGCGTATGGTAGGCATGTCGGGACTAGCATCGTGTTGCAGCAAGTAAATAACAATATTCATGCAGCCTAAGAAACGCAAATATTTTAGATTTTGTATTAACGGATAGAAGATGTGTATAATTACCCATAAAACTGGCTACATGTAAGGGCGTTAAGCCGGACTCAGTGGTGGCACGAATGTTGGCGCCATGTTTGATCAGCAATTCCGCCACCTTGATGCGATTTTTCTTGCAGGCAATGTGTAAGGGCGTAAATCCATTGAGCGCTCGCGAATTCGGATTCGCTCCATAGTCCAGCAATAATTTAGCCACTCGCACATGGCCACAGTGGGCAGCCACATGGAGTGCTGTCAAATAGTCAACGGTTACTTCATCAACGGGCGCCTTGTAATCGAGTAGCAAACGGGCTGCCTCGTCATGTTCTCCCTGTGCTGACATATGTAGAGCAGATAATCCATTTTTTGTCTTTGACAATATTGGAGCATGTTGAGCGAGTAAAAGCTGTATGACCTCAACATGTCCGGATCGTGACGCACAATGCAGTGGTGTAAGTCCATCTCGAGTTGTGGCATCAATTCGGGCTTGTTGCGCAAGCAAAAGTTTGCATACAGCAGCCTTTCCCCATTTACAGGCCACATGCAATGGTGTTATGTTATGTTTTGCCGCGTAGTTTACATTTGCGCCGCGTTCGAGCAACAAGTTAGCAATGTCGACATTCCCATAATGGGCAGCAATGTGAAGTGGTGTAAAGCCTGACTTGGATACAATATCGGCGTTTTTATCATGCTGTAACAGCAATGTAGCCGCATTGACATCATTCTTTTTCGCTGCAATATGTAAGGCCGGTAAACGCACTTTACCACGAACATCGCTTTCGAGGAGCACAGCGACCACTTTATCATGGCCCTGTTGCATGGCCACAGCGAGAGGCGTGAAACCATCTTCAGTAGCGAGAGATGGATTGGCACCCTTACTTAGTAGTAGACGGCAACAGCTGTCATGATTCTCCTGTGCAGCCATATACAAAGGTGTAAAGCCGTTTAGCGACTGCACATTGACATTCGCATTGTACTGGATTAGTTGTTTTATCACTTGCTGCTGGCCAGCCAACGAAGCTATATGCAGAGCGGTGTTTCCTTTTTTTGTCGCACTGTCTACCATAATTCCCCGTTTCAGGAGCTCGTGGCATATGTCCACAAATCCATCCTTGGCCGCAAGATGTAGGGCATTTAACCCATTCTAAGATAATGAAACTCTGTTTATATTAAAATTGCGATATAGATTTGTTTTCAACAAATTGGGATCACAACCGTCATGCGGACAGTTAATCTGTTGACTCAATTCTCCTCCTTCTTGTAATTAATTAAATAAATAATTAATAAAAAACATTTAGAAATACCACTATTTTTGTTTAAGATATCAAAATATATTAAAATAAATATATATATTGAGCCTTGAACTATTATTATATCTATCTCTAAAACTGCGAAGACCATCTAAATCCTTTTTCACAAAGATCTGGGAAATCGAGCTGATATTTACAAAAATGCAGATAGTGGAAAAGGATACTATTCTAGAATCAAAATTTTATATACATTTTATTTTTTGTTAATGAAATCTCTAAGTCCAATTAGAAAATAACTGGTAACATACTGAGTTACCTATTTGATAAACACTAAATAAGCAATGATCATCTGGAAATTGGCAAATTTTTTAAATAAAATATTTTGAACAATGATCTTAGGTATTATCAAACACAAAGATTAGCTCTGATAACTTTTCGATCTGTAGAAGTTGATCAGCAAACAATGCAATCCTTTCAAAATACAATAAAAACATTCGTTAGCCTTACCGCATTGCACGTGTTTATGTTCGTTATAAGTCCACTATCTATAAATTCCAGTACCTTGTCCAGATCTCCACTTCGAGCAGCTCGTAGAAATGATATGGTAGCATCGTTCTTGATGTATAAAAAATGTATATATGGATCATTCTTTTTTTTGTCACGAGCAATGCTAATATATATATCGATATTTCTCAGATGTAATTTAGAATAGTATGAATAAGTGATATTTACCGATTTGACAAAATAATAAATAAAACCAAGTAAGAAAGCTCTAGTCGAGACTGCTCGACTACGAAATACCCTGAACCCTTCCAGGAACTGATATTTCAACAATTCTTCGAGTGTTTCTGCTTCACAAGAAACACAAACACAGCCACACATAGGCACGCAGGCATAAACACGAATGGGCTGCAGGGCTTACTATGGGAACGTAATTGCTTAATAACTCTTCTTGTCGATGATGGACTATCTTCATGAAACTGTCAGATCGTGATTTGTCAAAGCACAAGTCTCTAATATTTGAGTCTCTAGTAGGGGTGAGGGGGTGGATATAGGAGCGAGGGGTGAATTATACCAAAAATGGAAAATCTATAAAATCGATCTGAATCTATATTTCAAATTCGGACACTCTACCTTTAAAGATGTAAGATAATTTAATAACTGATTTTCGATAGACTTTTTAATCTATAACTAAAGATTGGGATGAGTTATCGTTTTTTAGTGATATCGATTTAGGGACTCGATATGTGCGTTCAGTCGGACATTAACAAAAAAATTGAAGTCTCTAGCACTTATATTTTCTAAGATCGACGCGTTCATACATACGGACGGACAGGGCTGAATCGACTCAGCTCGTCGCCCTGATCAAGAACATATATACTTTATGGGGTCAACAAAACCATTATACCGCAGGGTATAACAAAATCTAAATAGTTTAAAAATAACTATAACTTAGGAAAATATAATGTCGATCATAATAAAATGTAATTACACACATACAGACATGTGTGTTTAATAGATTTCAATTCTATGTTAATTTTCGGAAAGGTTGCGACGCGTCGTAAAATATTTCGACCAATTAAGTGTCAGAGGGCGGCTGGTAGCATTCCTCCCTTTATATGATGAATTGTGTGTATGTACATATGTGTGTGTGGGAGTGATCTCATCCGTGAATAGTAGATCGGCCGACTTTCAATGGCTAATTAAATTTATTTCAGTATAAATGACAAATACTTATTTTTAGAAATCTATAGTTAACTAAATAATTACCTGCTTTTTATGCTTTACCGTTATATTATTTTTATCCAAGTTCCCATTTTCCATTGGGGGACTGCACTGATTTGTTTGTACCTGTGCTCGATTTCTTGCTGCTTCGTTTCTCTGAGTATTCGTTTGTATATCGTTTTGTGGCTCATCTAGTGTCATTTTAAAAACAAATTTTATTCCTGAAAAAAAGCAAGCAAAGACTATATAGTTGAAGTTATTTAGAAAAGGGTACGGGGCTATAGATATCATTTTTACTGTTTTCAGACACATACACATATACATGTATACACATACAAACACGTAGTAAAAAAATGTATCGCTTATTGGCATGCATAATTTAGGTTTCTGTTTAGAATAATTCATATGCATATAATTTATTACCTTACTGATGAATGTTTAACATTACTCTTCTCATGCAATGAAAATATTTGATTTATATATTGCATATGACGTCATTTCTGCACCTACCTTAATCTTGTGCGAGTAAATTTCAATGGTAATGCGAAGCTCTATCTGTCGTGCCAAATTCGATACTTATCAAAGCATTTTATTTCAACCGATGAATTTCCATATCGATAAGTCCGCAGAAATATATTTAAATACAAAATGTTTACACTTCTTATATTAGGTCCTGTTGCTGTTAAAGTAAATATTATTAATGTTTCTCTTATGGTGATTTTTTTTTCTTATTACAACTTGTATTATACATGAACATGCAAATGATAGTTTGTTTAACTTTAGAATTGTTAAACCATTTAATTTTTATATTGTTCATGACAAGTAGCTACTCCATTTTTTATTTATTATTTCGTTGTGTAAACTAATATAACTACCACTCTAATATATCATGCAAATTAGTTGCATATTTCAAATGAATCAATAGACTCACTGACATTGTGAACTTATTTTTTGATGTAGTTCATCCAGTATTAATAATCGCTCAATTGAACTGGTGAAGAACCACTAAATTCAACATCATTTGTTCGCCGTGAGTTGCACGTGTTTACATATATCGTTTTTCTAGCTTTTATTAATTTGAGCAAAAATGTCTTTTGGACGCCCCCGTGGAGGTAGTGGCAAGGGTAAGACAATGTTCTGACTTTGTATTCAAATATATGTAAATCATTATATTATTTCCTTCAATAAACGTTTGTAAATAGGCTTTCGTGGATCCGGTGGAGGTGGCGGCGGAGGTGGAGGACGCGGAGGTAGTGGTGGACGCGGGGGATTCAACAGATCTGGAGGTGGAGGATTTGGGAGGGGCGGATCTCGGGGTGGTCGTGGTGCTTTTGATCAGGGACCACCCGAGCGTGTTATTGCATTGGGAAACTTCAGTTATACATGCCAGAATGATCTAGTTTGTAAAGTAGATATAGACGATGTACCATATTTTAATGCACCAATATTCCTGGAAAATAAGGAGCAGATCGGAAAAATTGATGAAATTTTCGGAACAGTTCGTGACTACTCTGTTTCCATAAAGTTATCGGATAATATATATGCAAATAGTTTTAAGCCTAATCAAACATTGTTCATCGACCCTGGGAAGCTGTTGCCGATTTCAAGATTTCTGCCAAAGCCGCCACAGACAAAGGGTCAAAAAAAGAGAGGCGGTCCCAGTGGAGGTGTAAGAGGTGGACGTGCTGGGGCCATGGGTTCGTACACAATGCACTTTACACATGTCTATTATAGAAATCTAATGTTATTGTAATTTAGGTAACCGTGGAGGACGTGGCGGCGGTGGATTCAAAGGTGGCTCAATGCGTGGAGGAGGATTTAATAGAGGACGTGGTGGTGGAGGGGGAGGACGTGGGCGTTGGTAATACAAAATCAAATGTTTAATAAAGTACAAAAAATGTCGAGATTTGGTTGATAAATCGTAAATTGGATTAATATTTTATTTAGTATTGACCATGATACATGCAATATTTTGTGCATTGTTTGTTGGCATATATATGTTTAGGTATGTATATGTACATTTTGTAGTATTTAGTGCAATTATGTATTGTGCTATTGTTGCTTGACATAGATGTATTTTAAGTATGGAAGATTTATAGGCCCTTTAAATTTGTGTCATTCATATTTTCCACATTTTTTATATTGGTATTGGTATTAAGTTCCAACGCCTCCTTCATACTTCGAGAATTGCTTTTCTTTCGAGTCGAAGAGGGAATAAGCGAGTCTTGTGTCTTGTGGTTTAATAGATTTGTCTCCGACAGTAGATTCGATTGAATGTTGTTATAAATGCGATCGGTATAGTTGGAATTGTAGCGAAATGAACGAGTGTAAAGCTCCTCTTGCCAGAGACCAATATCTTTTTGCCCTCGTGGCTTCGTTTCCGCATAGATTTGCTACCAAAGAAATTGTTAAGTTATTCTCATATATATATATATATATATATATATAAGTGTGTTTATATATTTACCGATTTAGTATTTCCTTTAGAAAATGCAATGGAATTGCTGATTATGTCTTCCGAGTGATGGTGATAATAATATTGAGGCTTTTGTGTCTGGGAATATCTGCGGGTGGTACTGCTTACCTCGCTATGGTATTGCCCTATATTACTGTTTGTGGGACTAATGTATTTGTTGCCATTATTGCTCCCGAATAAATCATCCACAAAACTAAATGTGTTAAATTCGCTGGGATAAATGTAAAAAGTTGCCACTAAGGTCATATACACAAAGAAATGGAACAGTAGGCATGTCCAAATGAGATTTATCTGACAATGTAGAATGGAAAAAAGAAACATTATTTAATAACATTTTGTACCCTTCTCAAATACAGTATACAGTAATACAGTAATTCTTTACCTTTTTCCTACGTCCGTACTTAGTGAAAGACGCAAATGGTACCAGCGCTATTGTTAGAAATGTACCACATGCAAACCCAGCCAAAAGTCCAGCAAAATTGAGTTGATACGGCAGTGTACCAATTCCGAACAAAACTGTGGTCAATAGCAACATCTTAAATAACGACATGTATGGCTTTTGTACATGCTTCCAGTGCATCCATATGAGGAGTGCAACCAACGAGGATACTACACCACAAAGAGATGCTGCGGGTCCTACCTGCCAACATATTGAATACGAACCAAATTGAAGATTGTTTAGCATGTGTTTTATATACAATTTTCGTAGCCTGAATCTGCAGAATAACGGATTCAAATAGTAGATATATATATATATATATATATGTATGCTTTGGCATTTATATATAATTATCGCCATCTGAAAGTTTCAGGAAGATAGTCCATCGACAAGAAAAGTTATGAAACAATTAAGTTCCCATAGCCCACACTGCAGCTCTTACGTGTTTATGTATGTATATATGTACATGTATGTGCATGTATTGTTTCTTGTGTAAGCAGACAATATTCAAATATCAGTAGCTCGGGCTTTCTTTTTTTTTTTTTTTGCTCTTTCTCTGCACCCACCTTAGAATTAATATTCAGTTATGTTAATCTAGACATACATATGTATATATTGGACAATACCTCAGGTCTATGTGGCACTAGAACTGCACTGGTTAGATTTCCAGCCAAGCCAGACATTATGTAAACTACAGTTGTCCGCAAAGTGCCAATCAATCTCTCCAAGTCTGCGAGAAATAAATACTGAAATATAAGCGTAATTGCCAAATGCAAAATGCCAGCATGCATGCACAGCGATGTCAGAAGTCTATATATCTGATCTGGTATTTCCACGGTTATAAAGGGAAACATGCCGCAAACGTTATTTAGGCAGGATATCTGAAAAAAATTGTACAACAAACTTGAAGGATATGTCGAATATTTTGTAATATAAAAAATACGCAAATATATAATTAAAAGTAAAAAATAAATGAATATATATATTTATCATATTTACTTGTGAGCAGAGAGAAGCTTCTTCATGAAAATATCCATTAACGAAATCACAATATTCTCGTGTGGTTATCCTACATTCACCATAGACTCCGGTACAGCAAGGATGTCCGATCACTTCACAGACCATATGCTCGGCTGTGTGATCTTTATAGCGATACCGTTGGGAAAATGAATTAGTTTTCCGACAAATCGGCCATTTAGTTATGTCATCGGGCCACTCGTATGGAGCAATCGATGCGGGTGCATCGCAAAATTTTGGATCTAGGCCACATACCGAACCTGATATCCGTCCGCCGGGGCCTGATTCGCCGGGTGACCATTTTTTCCAAGTCGATATGGACTTCTAGGGAAGCGAACGCGACAATTTATTAGTCTCAAATTAAATTGTATTTAATGTAAATGTATTTAATGTAAATTTAATGTAAATTGTATATAATGCTTACTGTTGGATAAAGACCCCGTATAGAGCAGTCCGCCTGTGAGCTTTGCACGCAGCCGGAATCATCATTCCGTATACAACAGGCCGTTTCACGCTCCTGTCTTCGGGTTTTTGTTACCAATTCCATGACTTTGACATCTCGCCGCATGCAGGCCGCAAATTTGGCACCCATGTGTACAAGATCATTGTTGCGAGGACCTATCCAAAGATTTCGCTGCTCGATGTGCTGCACTGTTTGCAGACTTAAGCTAGTGACCAGCACCTGTCCGGTCTTTTGTTCGGTGCCAAAACCTATCGGTGCAATGCCATAACAAACAATCGATAGAAATAGCACAGCGATTTGCACCGTATTTATCCAGTATGTGAAGAAAGGCCTATGATCGCAACGATCGTCTAAATCATTAATCGCCAAGTATTTGATGTGTTGCCTTTGTGGACGACGCGAGTTTTCTAAAACTCCATCGAGCAATTGGGGAGTAATTCGATTCCCGCGATTTATACCTGATGTTGATGTTAAATTGGATGCTAAATTGGCGCGCAACACAGATGGTACAGGATTGCTACTGTTGTTGCTGGTTCCAAGAGGCATGTGATCAGGCATTAAATGAAGATCGGTCCCATTCCCATTGCCATTGAGAGCCGAGGTGCGCCAACCATTATGATGTCGCTCAGCCATATAAACACCAACACTACCCTCGACACCAGCACCAACTGCGACTCCATTCTGTTTGTTGGCTTGCTCAGTGCTCTCCTCGTTAGCCGAAGACTTAGAGGTATCGCAAGGATAATCAAAGAAGACCTCATCATCGATCAACGCAGCTAAGCTATCGGCAATGTTAATGTTGCAATCTCCAACAGCATCCATATCCAGTTCTTTGCCATGCATATGCACATGGATTGGGGCAAAACTGCGGGACCATTGACGATGACGTCGCTGGTTAATGTTGATGACATTTCCCACATTCGCAGATCGTATCTGGAATACGTTGATCAAATAGCTAACGCCTGTCATCAACATATGTGCCACCGAAGCTTTGCGTTCCACAAATTCATTGCAATTAAAATCGTTTCTGTCATAGCACTTTCGCCATCTAGACGTACCAATAGATACATCCGCATGCTGCGAATCTTGAGCTGGCAATATGTCAGGACGATCGGTTGGATAGCAGTTGTTAGTACTATTGCTAGTGCCATTTGGCTCAATAATTGTTCCATCCCGTCCATTGTCTACGTTAAATTCTAGCTCGGTATTGCTGTTCAATGGACCAAAGCGTCTGATTGCCAGACGTCGATGACGTCCATACCAGATGGCAAAGTCTGTTGCTTCAGTACTTGCTTCCACTCCAAAGAAACGTGAAATTTCCCTTCTCATATGAATTATTATACGTTTCTTGCATGAATGCCGATGAATCAGTTGTTGCTGCTGTTGTAGCTGTGTCTGCTGTTGTTGGGGCTGCTGTTGTTGCTGCTGCTGCTGATGCTGTTGCATGGGGACTGGCTGTTGCTGGAGATTCTGAAGCTGCTGCAAATGATGAGAGCTAGAAAGCTGGGCAGACTGATAGATTTCCTGCGGGTGCTGCGTTTGACGATGAAAGTTATCATTGATCTTCAACTGTTGCTGTTGTGACATCGAATATATTTCAGAAGAATTTGCATCAAAAGCAATAACATTGCCTTGCGTTGCCAATAACATATCCTGATCGTGCTGTTTTAGCCTACCCAGATCCGATGCTACGGGCAGCCCTACTGGTACTGGGCTGATTGGCCCAGTCGTCTGGGTTGTCTGATGAACACCCGTTGTGCGGCGCGTTGTATTACAATGCAAACATGTACCGCCAGTGTCTTCACCCTGAGCTTGACCCGGAACCTGACTGTGGGTTAAGCTTTGACGCTGTGATTCGCTCTGAGCCATTGTCGAATGTATGTTTATAACGGCTTCACTCTCCTCCGAATTACTACGGATAATAGAATGAGAATCGGTTGCTGCCGATCGAAATTTGCTGCACGTTCCAACACTCTTTGTATTAGATCCAACATTCGGTGAGCAGATGTTCGCTGCAGCTACCGGTGTTGGAAACGATGAAATTGGCGATGAGGACGAGCATGGGCAACCTGTAGATGATGTTGATGTCGATGCCATATTGTAGGTCTGCGCACTTTTTGAATAACTGGGTTGAAGCTGGCCAGTTTCACTTTGCTGGTGATCACTGTGACAGCACTTGGCTCGATAACTGTATGGTATATTCACATATTGTGATTGCAGTGATGGCAAGGGTGGCGTTATCGGTAAGTCTGAGTATATATTACTAACTGGGGGTGGTGTTGGAACATAGCGTTTCACTGGTGTATGAACTGTTGGGCCTAAGTAACCACCATATGAATCGCATTGCATCACTTGCTTGGGTGCTATAAAATATCGTCCAATTGATGAAGCTGTACCCGAAGCAGAGCTTGAAGCCGAAACAGAAACCGAAGCTGAAGTTGGCGATTGAATTTGAGTCGAAGAAGTTGCTGTTGCAACTGTTGCTAAGTTTATTGATTCCATTAATTTCAGTTTATGTGACGAATCTCTATAGTGATATTTCGTGTTGGGCGACATGGCATGTGTACCAGTTGAATGCTGCTGAATACCATATTTGTCAACTTGCTTATAGTGAGTACTTGCCGAATTGTCGGGCTGCATGCTTATTACAGAATTGTTTGTACAGAGGGACGAAGACGAGTTCGATGATGACAGTGGATGACATTGCGAGTGTGCATGATGTTGAAAATGATTTAGATTGAGCTGTTGCAGTTGATTAGCTGCATTACTGTTGCAAATTCCGATTTTATTATGGAAATCCGATTGATTTTGACTTTGAGTATGACTTGTCGACAAGCAATCGCTATGCGGAGCCGGTGACGGTGGCGGTAGACTACCATTGATCAGCGTATCATCAAATTTGGCCAATGGTATCGTTAGCTTACCAGACTGAGCCAAGTAGATCTCATTCGGATGCGGACTGAATCGACCGGCTATTGCCATCATAGACTCATCTCCATTCGATTTTAGCGATAGCTGCGCCTGATAATTCAGTGACTTTCGACGTCCTACAGAATTGGCAGAAGTATTCCCACCGGCAGCAGAAGTATTCCCTCCGGCTGCAACTCCTGTTCCGGCTCCAGCTCCGGTCGCCCCTAATCCCGTAAAATCATTGCGTCGTTGATTGGGATGCATTTTAAGTTATATGGTCCACTCCTAATTACTTAATCTGAAAAAATATTAAGTATATTGACTTTATTAATTCTTACCTGCTATGTATTTTATAAAAATTGCATCAAAATTTTTTTTTTTTTTTTTTTTTTTTTGTTTGTTAAAAAATGTATGGTTTTATTTGCATACTTCTAAAAACAATTTTTAACATTTGAGCTTGTATTTTATACATTGTCCCCACTTTTAACATAAACTTTCATTTCTACACACACACATATATACGAAAACATTCGTTTCTACAGATAGAGTAAATAAATTTGGCTTATCGATTTTCCAGGAATTAATTTAGTGCATACCTTTTGGCGCAACTTACAATTGTGGATTGCATTCACATTTTCAGGATTGCGTTGGTGTTCTTTATGTATTATGAGCTCTG
The DNA here is from genome assembly GCA_037075325.1 of Drosophila mayaguana. NCBI lineage: Eukaryota > Metazoa > Arthropoda > Insecta > Diptera > Drosophilidae > Drosophila > Drosophila mayaguana. The sequence goes on from JBAMCG010000104.1 coordinate 1,088,805, forward strand.
CAGTGAATTTTCGGTATTTAAAAAAATATGCATATGCGTTTTGTTATCGTTCGGTAGCAAAATGTTCTTCACCAAATAGAGAGCGAAATCTTGCAAATGCATATGTATTCTTATTTATGTATATGAAAATATATATACGTGCATATATGTATATACGTTTAAATATAAATATATATACATATGTATATTTACTTTTATTACTCCGCCATTCACATTGTCTTTCACGTTCCGATGTAGTTCTCAATATACATGCGCATGTCAGAATTTGTGACGTCATTACAAGCAAGTCAAAAAGAATAAAATATTTCAATTTCATTTGCTGTGAACCGAATTGAATGCGATTTATTTATGTATGGTGAGCATAATCATTAACAATACATAAAACAAGTAGGAAAACTCTAGTCGAGAGTGATCGATTAGATACTACCACTATCCATACAGCACATAGACTGGACTACATGTCAATTTTTTCAACGCCGAAAATCTGGCTTGTAGGTCCCAACCAACTTCGTATTTGCTCGGATTGGTATCCAGTGGCTCGGGCAATGAAAAGATAGCACGACGAAATCAGTGCGGTTTGAGCGCTCAAACGGAATGGTCCCTTTTTATATGAAGCACACTATGTGTTATTTGTCCTACTCTCTCTCACTCTATCTCTCTCTATGGTCTCTCAAATCATCGAGCTCAGCAGCATACAAAAATTGAAATATTTCGCGACGATTCCAGCTCTTTTCTTTTGAATGAAGAGTATACTGATATCTTAAAGGCGTTTGCCACGCTCATGCACACAAATTGTTTTGATGATTATTTGTGGTAAGGGTATGAAAGCGTTGTTGCGCATAAAGAATATGATTTCGTGACGTGCATGCACAAACACACTTGCAGTCTCTGGAAACATGTACATATGAACATTTGGCTGCCTGTGTACGAAGTAATGTAATGTGATGACACTGTATGTATGTATGCACGCACAAGTGCACTGACTAAGAAAGCTCTAGTCGAGATTGCTCGACTACGAAATCTCCTGGTTCCTTCCAGGAACTGATATTTCAACAATTCTTCGCGACTTTCTACTTCACAAGAAAAACAAACACTCCACTACACAGACACAAAAGGGTACGCAAGTTATGTATAAGTCCACTTCTTTCCCAGAATTACAGAAACTAAAAAACCAAATACAAAAACAAAAAGTACAAATTATTGAACGCTCTAAATACTAGGAATGACCAAGTTCATCAGAAATGTTAAGCATTCCGTCTCGCAACAGAAACGCAAATGCAATACCCCAAATTTCCAATTAATTTTAAGCAACATATATGTAAAGCCTCAACTAAAAGGATTTCAAATAAAGAGTTCAGTTGATGTTAACCACAGCAAGCATTCGCATCGTTTCTTTTTTTTAAGAGAATAATTTTCAGTTAACAAAATTGGCGCAGCCGGTAGGATCCTTTTTTGTTAAAAAGGATTCAGTGATAGCATTCGAACCGAAAAAAAAAGAAATTAATTAAACTAAACAGAAAAAAAAAAAAAAACTAAAAATCAGTTTTTTTTTATAATCAGTGCAGTGCTGTGCACATAAAGCTCAACTACAAATAAGTTGAGAAGTGTAACTGTGGTCAATTCTAAATCGAGCTGATATCAATTCAGTCCAGTGTACAACTACAAATAAGTTGACAAGTGAACATTTAGAGCATCAACTCAGTTAGAAGATCAATTCAGTGCTTAACTACAAATAAGTTTACAAGCGAAGAATATCAGCTCAATCTGACCTTAAGAAAACAACAGAGAGCAATCAAGTACGACGAGGCAATGATGACGACTGATAACCCCGAAATGCCACAGGCGGAGTTAGTGGAACAATTGGCCATTGGAGAGCGCCAACTGGAACAACTGCAGCAAGCTTATGTGCAGCTTCAAGCTAACACCAGCAGTACAGCACAACAAGAACGTTTATTTAAAAACATAACAAATCTGGCAACGTTCACCGGGACAGGGGACATCTCGATAAACTCATTCTTCAGCAGCGTGGAGTACTTGCTTATGTCAATACAGGACCCAGAGCTGATGCGAGAGGCCACCAGGACGATATTCTACAGGACGATTCAAGGACAAGCATAGGATGTGGTGATCAACGTGCCGGAACCCGACAACTGGGAGCTGATCAAAGCAACTTTAAAACTGAGATATAGACCGGACACCGAACCACACCAGATTTATCGAAGAATCTGCAATCTAAGAGTAAACACAGTGAGCGAACTAGCTGTAGAAATACAAAATATAAAATATAAAACTGATGAACTAATAGTTGTATCATAAAAATGACAACTTCATAGATTTAAGTAATGTTGAAAGCTTATTAGTAAACACAGTTAAAGAGATGACACAAGGCACTTTGCTAGATAAAATATATGAAGAAAAAGAATTAGGAGCAATATTAAAAATTATGATGTTGCGCAGATATGAGAACAGTTGTATTAGATATCAATATAGAAAAGTCAGAACTAACAGAATCTAGAGGCAGGGCCTAGCAGCAAAAGTCAAGGAAATCAATCAATCAAAATAATCAAATTGAACAACAGAACTATAGGAATTGTAGTCAAAACAATACACAGTTGAACAATCTGCAATCTTTTAAAAAACCAGATTGGAGCCAAAATACTAGAAACCAACAGCAGAGCTACAGGAATAACAATTCAGGACAATATAGACAAAATAATGCACAACTAAATATGAAAAGTAATAACTCAGGGCAAAGCAGACAAAATCAAAACTATCAACAATCAGGTTCACAACAATCCAGACAGTATAGACCAGGACATGCAGAACCGATGGAAATCGACAATTTAGAAACCGACCAACACAGGAACAATGATAATGACCAGTATCAGAATGACGACTACAACGGTAATAACAATTCAAACGATCGGTGCAATCACCAGACTGAGGTTAATAATACTGTTTTTTTTTTTTTATGAAACAGCCTCGGAAGGACTACCATTAATAGAATTAAATATAAATAGAGAAAAATATGTAGCACTAATAGATACCGGATCTACTTCAAGCCTGGTAAGTGACCAAATAAAGGGGTATAGAAGAATAAGGTTAAACAGACAAATACCATACAGTACGATAAATAGCAAAGACATAATAGAATATGAAATTCATACGACAGCACCAAGAGAATTTAATTTACAGCACGAAATAAGGACAACCACAAATGAACAATTAAACTCAAAACAATATAGATATCCACCACAACATGAGGAAGAAGTAAGGAGACAAATAAAAGAAATAACAGAGCAAGGTTTAATAAGGAAAAGTAATTCTAGATATTCAAGCTCTTTAATAGTAATACCAAAGAAAATAGACAATTCAGGAAAACAAAAATATAGAATAGTAATTGACTATAGAAAGCTGAATGAAATTACAATAGATGACAAGTTTCCGATCCCAAATATCGATTCAATTCTAGACAAACTCGGAAGAAGAAGAAGCCAAGGGATATCATCAAATTTTTGTTAAGAAAGAAGACAGAAAGAAAACAGCGTTTGTAACGCCACATGGCTTATATGAGTTTATCAGAATGCCATTCGGGTTAAAAAATGCCCCAGCCACCTTTCAGAGGCTTATGAACGAAATTTTAAGGGATCACATAAATAAAAAGTGTGTTGTGTATCTAGATGATATACTAATATTTAGCACATCGTTGCAAGAACACATTCAGGCAATCAACGAAATTTTCCAAATTCTAGAAGAAAAACATTTAAAGATTCAGATAGATAAGTGCAGTTTTATGAAAAAAGAAACAGAATTCTTAGGACACATCTTGACAAACGAAGGTATTAAACCAAATCCGAACAAAATAGCCATAATAGAAAAATTAGTATTGCCTCGCACAGAAAAACAGATAAAAAGTTTTCTAGGTATAACAGGTTATTATAGAAAATTTATTAAAGATTATGCGAAAGTAGCACAACCAATAACAAAATATTAAAAAAAAAAAAAAAATGTGAAAATTAATATAAAGGATCCAACTTATGTAGAAGTATTCGAAAAATTGAAACATATGATCAGTTCACACCCCATACTTAGATTCCCCGATTTTCAAAAAACATTTACACTCACGACTGACGCGTCGAATTATGCAATAGGTGCAGTATTATCCCAAGAGGTCCATCCAGTATGCTTTGCATCTAGAACCCTTAACAATCATGAAAAAAAATTATTCGGCTACCGATAAAGAATTTCTAGCAATTCTTTGGAGCGTTAATTACTTTAGACCCTATTTGTATGGAAGAAAGTTCAAGATACTGACCGACCACCAACCCATAAAATTCTTGCATTCAAAGCATAAAGGAAAGGACATTTCACCCAGACATCAAAGATGGTTATTGAAACTAGGAGAGTACCAATTCGAAATTGATTATTTAAAAGGAACAGAGAATAGAGTAGCGGACTTTTTGAGCAGACTCCAAGACAATGACTATATACATAAATGCATGATAAAAAAGATGACATACAAAACGAAAATAACGACAATGTATCAGATGCAAATATGATAGCAAATGTAGAGGACAAAGAAGATGATACGTTTATGGCAAAAGTACATTCAGCGGAAGAAAATTTACACTATCATTTTTTTATAAAGGACGAAATAGTTAATAAATATAAAACACAGATAATCATTACAGACTGTAAAACAGAGTAAATTAAAATAGTAAATGGTAAAAGAATAATTTTTATAGCAAAGTATGATTTTCCAACAATGGATGAGATTTTCAGGAATGTATATTTCCTAACAAGGGTAAAATTGGGATTTACTCGAAACTACCATACCATGAATACAACATAGTACAAGAAAAATGAATAGAAATGTTTTCAAACGATAAACAAATAGAATTTATAAAATGTACACTTAGAGCTCAAGACATTGAATACGAGACAGAGGCAGTGAAACAAATATCATTCTACCACGTAAGAGAAAGCATGCATTCAGGTATTCAGGAGACTTACAACCAATTAAAAAACAGAATGTACTATCCAAAACTACTAGAACTGGTGCAAATGGTTATTAACCAATGTGACCTATGCAAAGAGATTAAATATGATAGGAGACCTATAAAAAACAAATTCAAGAAATCAGAAACCCCTTCAGATAAGAATCAAATTGTCCATATAGACACATACGTAATAAAAAATACACATTTTTTAACGATCATAGACAAGTTTTCCAAGTTTGCAGCAGCATATTCATTGAATGATAGAAATCACTTGACAATAGTAGAGCAATTGGAGGAATAGGAAGGCCTGATAAAATCATAGCGGATAATGAATTTAACTCACTCAGAATTAAGGAATTAATAGTGCAAGAAGGATAGAGCTACATCTAACTAAGCCAAATAGTCACACAGGAAATTCAGACATCGAAAGGCTACACAATTCATTGGCAGAAATATTTAGGGTAGCACTTAAAACAGACACATCAAACATGATAATAAAACAGATAATGCAAAAAGCCGTAAGAAATTATAATAACAGATACCACTATACAATTAAATGCACTCCTAACGAAGCTCATAACAATAAAATGAAAAAAATTAAAGAAAATATAGAAAAAGCCAAGAATAAAATGCTAGAAAAAAACAACAGTAACAGAGAAAATTATGAAGAAAAACGAGAAGAAGGATTTATAAAGAACCATAAGGCAGTCAGGCACAAAGAAGCCCCAAAGTATTCAAAGCCAAACTAAAAAACATTGACCCAACGAATATTAAACGAGCTTACAAATTTACAGAAGATGCTATTAATTCTGACGACATTGAAGACAGTACCAGGAACGTTGACCACGCATAAAATACTTGACCAGGACGGGTACGCACCAATAGACACAAAAAGCGAAGATATAGTTAAGACAATAGACATTGTAGTACACATAATCAGTTTAAAAGACATTGACGGCATTTTAAGTAACTTAGAAAACAATATAAAAATGATAAACAAATTTATTTTAAAACATATTTCAATGATACAATCAATTATGTATATCAATCATATAATTAAGGCAGATAGAAAATCAATAGAAGATCAATTAAACACAGTTTGTAAATACAACCGAAAGATTAAAATTCAATTAATAAGAAACAAAATAGAACACTTACAAGATAATGTTGCTAGATATAATATTATACACCCTAGCATACTAACTGATTACGAAATCCAAAAATACAATATAAACTTTAATAAACTTAATCATCCTAAGTTAGCAACAGAAATATGTAAAAATAATTTGTTATTATTTTCAATAGAAATTCCTACAAGCTTTTAAAAGCTAAAATTCAACAGATAATTCCAATTCCTAAAAAAAAAAAATAAATAAAAAAAAAATTTTTTAATAAGCAAGAGTAGAATTCAAGAGAATTCTTGTCCAAAGGGGGGAGAAGTTATGTATAAGTCCACTCCTTTCCCAGAATTACAGAAACTAAAAAACCAAATACAAAAACAAAAAGTACAAATTATTGAACGCTCTAAATACTAGGAATGACCAAGTTCATCAGAAATGTTAAGCATTCCGTCTCGCAACAGAAACGCAAATGCAATAGCCCAAATTTCCAATTAATTTTAAGCAACATATGTAAAGCCTCAACTAAAAGGATTTCAAATAAAGAGTTCAGTTGATGTTAACCACAGCAAGCATTCGCATCGTTTCTTTTTTTTAAGAGAATAATTTTCAGTTAACAAAATTCGCACGCATCAACTGTCGGGCTGCAGTGTGGGCTTACTATGGGAAATTAATTGTTTATTAACTTTATTTGTCTCTTCATGAGATTTTTATATCGTGATTATAATATTAAAACGCATGTATTTCGATAAGTTTTTTAATCGATATGCGCGCTCAGTATACGGACATTAAAAAGCTCTTATATGTTCTGAGATTGACGCGTTCATACATACGGACAGACAGACGGACAGGGCTAATTCGACTCAGTTCGTCAAGAATATATACACTTTATGGGGTCTGCAACGCCTCCTTCTGCCTGTTACATACATTTTAACTAAACCATTATACCCTGATATCCCATTTTCAATGGGTTCAGGGTATAAAAATCTACATATTTCAGACTACATTGAATTATTATATTATACATATTTATCATATAAGGTAATTACCTATTAATAGAGTTTAGTCAACTAATTTTAAGCTATCGCTTGATGTCCAGTGAAATAAAAATACATTTATGTAGTCATAAATTCTTCTTTATTTTTGAGATATTAATAATAATAATGAAATTTGATGCTCGAGTTGTTGACACTCCTTTAGGTTTCCTCTATTTGTCGAAATAAATTGACCGCAGCAATGTAAAGTAGCTCATTGATGTACTTAGAATCTAAAAACATGTACTAATGGTAGCAGAAACTCATCCGTATTAACAACATAATTACCGCAGTAAAGCTTTGCAGAGATAATGTTGAAAACTTAAAAGCCGTTATCCTTACAGGTCTCTGACTACAAAGAATCATATACTTCAAGCTTTTGAGAAACTCTCGGTTGTACGAAATCTCTTCCCATCTGCAATTATATAAGTGCCACGCTGTAATTGAAGACTGCAAAGGAGTAAGAAAATAAATTATTGAATTGTTGAATATTAATTATATTAACAAACTAAACAAGAGTGCTCTAGAGACTGCTCGACTAGAAGATACCCTGAACCCTACAAGGAGCTGATATTCACACACGCATAAGCAAGCGCTCTGCTAACTGCGCAGTTAACAGAGACTGAGTCTGGGCTGTACTGTGAAAAATAATATGAAAACTTATTTGTTGAATAATTTATTTTGTAGTGGGACTATCTTCATGAAACTTTCAGAGCGTGATCATAATTATCTTACTTCATGTTAATACTTAAAATTTTTTTACTCAGCTCTATTTTTATTCCCTCAACCCAAGAAAGTGAAAAGTCAGGGTATAATGTCTTTGTTAAGTGTATGTATGTAAGGCAGAAGGAGACGTGGCCGACCTTGATCACGGTGAGTCCATGTAAACCTGTCTGTTTGTCTGGTTGTTTGTCTGTATGTCCGTATGTTTGAACGCGTCGATACCTGCTAGAGAATTGAATATTCATATTGTAAGCCCGTATATCCACATATCGAGCCTGTTTCCCAAAATCGATAATGGATTAAACAAAAAACTGCTATTCTATGAAATAAACACGAATCTATGTTTTAAATTTGGAGACTCTAACTCTAAAGATATAAGTGATTTTTGATAAGGCTTGTAATCGATAAAAATATAACGGGAGTAGTTATCGATTTTTTTAAACAAACTCGATATATAGCTCGAACAAAATGTAAGACCAACGGAAAGGGCTAAATCTGCCACACCTCAACAAAGCCTTGGACTTCCCATTTTCAATTGGTTCATGGTATAAAACCAGCAAAAACTAACGTGTTTTAATTTATGTATACATGTATAGGAAAACCGCGATTTTGAGATCGACGCGTTCAGAACGTTCAGACGGACGATAGCGTAAAATTATATAGAATATATCAGTAAATATTCATGCCTTCTTCTGCATGTTAATAAAGGGTATAAAAATCAGTATTCATTAAAAAAAAAATGAAAAAATAATCTAGTTGAGGCTTACGTGTTGGATCAATGTGTCTCCATTAGCGCAGAGAATATATAACTGCGATATTGCCGATGATATATATACAACAAACTTAAAGTAGTCTCCAATAAATAAATATTCGCTTTGCTGTGTTGACAATGAATTTAAAGAGAAAAAAATCAACAGTAATAGAAGAACAAACACAAACTACATGTATCAATTAATTATAAATACTTTGAAATTAAAACTTACTGTAACTAGTTGAAATCCTACCATACATATTAGGACGGCGGATATCATCAGATTCACTAAAAGTATGGGATTAAAAAAGTCTTCCAATCGTTTAGCAAATCTAAAATAACAAAACATTGAAAGTTATCAAAAATTTTTGATTATTATACTTTAATTTTAATTATATTTTGTTTTGAATAGTATAGATCAAAATAGCTATATATAAAAATATACGGAATTCAAATTTAATACACTGCAGTATTATATAAGACCATCACAATAAATAACAAGTAACAGTGCTCCAGTCGAGACTGCTCGACTAAAAGATACCCTGAACCCTGCAGAGAACTGATATTCCAATACACACACACATACAATGAGAAATAAGTATAATCACGCGCTCTGCTAACTGCGCAGTAAACAGCGACTGCGTTTGGGCTGTACTGTGAACAATAATATAAGAATTTATTTGTTGACTAATTTCTCTTATATAGGGATTATTTTCATGAAACTTTTAAAACGCGATCCTAATGTTCAAATGGGCGTATATTCTAAAACACAAGTTTCTAGTACTTAAAATTAGTTTTTTCCAATTTGGGGGGCGAGGGCCGTGGATAAAAATCTGTAAATCACAAAATCTTCGTATTTATCAGATGTGTATACACAGTAAATCTAAAGTCTCTAGGTCTAAAAGTATTAAAATTACGCTGAATAATCAAAATCAATTGATCGATTATTGTTGATAAAAAAGAAATCGGATGAGTTATCGAAAAAATATAAGCTTGTACTGCGTATGGTATACACGAGTATGCATGCATTTTAAGGCACTAATTCTTATATATTCTGAGATCTCGACGTTCACACGGACGGATGGACAGACAGACAGATAGGGCTATATCGAGTCAGCTCGTCGCCCTGATCAAGAATATATATACCTTATGGGGTCTGCGATGCACAAAAGTGGGACACAATTTTTACACAGTGTGTCCAGTCTAAGGTTTGTGATATGACTCAATAACCGACGTTCCATAAGGTTTTTAGTCGCTAAGAAAATAACAGAAAGATTTTTGAAAGAGAAGAAAACAATTTTAAGTCTCATGAATTAATATGTTTTGAGATCGACGCGTTTATGCGGGCAGACGGACATTTCTACATCGACTCAATTCGTAGCCCTGAGCAAGAATATATACATATACGTTATGGGGCTTGACACGCATCCTACTGCCTGCCTATATATGTATACATATAATTACTTGTGTAAGTGCATACCCATGTTACTTCTTAAGAAAAATCCCCTTAAAGCTTATCGATGTAAGTATGGCGTCAAAGACGAATCCTTAATAATAGACACATATTTTTATTTTTATAAAAAATGAATTCTTACCTAATTATTTTGTTATGGTGCAGCGTAATTCTCTGCAGTTCCCGGATTAAATTTAAGGCAATATCTTCAGAGGCAGTTCCGAAAGCGCCCACTTTTTTGTTGCCCATGTCAACCAGAATATCAATGCGACTATGTAATATACGGAATTGACCGCAAGTGTATGTTATAAAAAATCCAAATAAGGAATCTTCAGCAAACAATGTGGTCACAACACATATACCAGCATACGCAGTAAATGTATATGTTAATGCATAACGTGTCCAACTGTTGTGTGCATCGTACGGAAAGAGCATTTTATAGGGAAATGGTTTAACTGGTACATCAGTTCCCAAAATATAAAATAGTTCTACTAACGGTAGTATGCAGTACATAAGTATAAGGCAAGACAGTAAAATTGTCATAACTTGAAATGTAATCATTCGCTTACGACATTCTTTGGCGATTTCGACGTTCTCGTACCTGTTATACATATATAAAATAAATAAATTATTAAAAGAGTATTTTTGCAACTAAATAAAATTGATATAAATATGGAAATTTGATTAATACACGTATGATATACATATATACTTTACTTAGAATACCAACTTAATAAATGCTCGATGATCTGTACATGAAATAAAATGTAAGATAGTGTTTTATCTAAACAAGTAACCTTAAAAACATTACACTCTTTCACGACCAAAATTCTATGAGTTCCATAGCTTTCTCAGATATACGGGGTATTACAATGTTTCATACGAACGTCTGGTCACAACTGATGAAATTCATGAAAAAGTGGATCTCTTGATGCATTTTGTGAGATTTTGGTCGGTCTTGGCATTCTGAATCAAAGTAATTAAGGTAAATAATGAAGGATAAATGAACCGCTTCGATTTTTACTTTCATGCCGAAACATCATATGAAATAATTTTTTTTATTTCATTATTACTTATTTTATTCCCGATGGATACAAATCCAATAACACCAAATGTATAACAAGTAAGAAAGCTTTAGTCAAGACTGCTCGACTACGAAATCCCCTGACATGCCGGTATCCACATGCAGGTGAAACAAGCTATAGAAAATTATATATAATATCACCTTTGTGTGAAACCTTGAATCTCGCATAGAGTCGCATAGAGTTGCATCAACAAAAAACACTTTTATTCGTTCTTTATGCCTCTATTTACATACAATATGACAACACACAATTTCAGTAGTCTAGTAGAGTATGCGTTATTAAAATAACTATACTTACTCTGGTATCCATATATTATGCACAAATTGCTTAATTAGCTTACGAAAGTTTGGCTGATTAAGACGTAAATGAATTAATCGAACAAAATTAAGGGCGCCCATCAGAGTAGAACAGCAATTTTCCGTTGTCATTATTATATCTCCGAAATTTTTAATCAAAAATGAGGCTTGAAAGCTAATGGTAATGCCAACCGATATAATAACATACAACGCCCATACATTATAGATGAATGCATAGATATAGCTTCGTGTACCTAGCTTTAATTTGGCTGGTGCAATTTTTAAAGGCCAAGAGCCATTCAATTTTAGCCAAATGCACTGAAATGGCATGCGAAAGCTCGGATCTTTACGCGGTAGCGGATTGAACATCATAATAGAACTGATTTGAATTTTAGCTATAGCAGTCGTGTATCATCATATTGTTTACCCCATAGACAATGAATGTGGGACCTATAATATCAATTATAAACGATATCATTAATACCCTCTTTGATGTGAGTAATTTAAGCATAGGGGATATGAATTTCTTAGCAAGAACTGGCCGAAATTAAATAAGTAAAGAGCTTCAGTCGGAGTGCTTGACTAGAGCCTTGAATCTCTACCGCTATGGGTTTTTAATATACATATGTACGTGGATAGGTAGTTATTAAAGCCGACAAATGAATTAACTTATTCAAAATTGTCGAATAAAAATGCTTCTTTAATACTTACAATGGATCAATAATGTCTGCGTGTCCAATCCAGTTTTTATACTCATTCACGAAAGTGAAATGAGTATATGTATTCGTTTTGTGCATGTCCGTCCGGCTGATGGTATGAACGCAGTTTCGCCGCTATTAGAGCTGACACTTGAAATTTGGAACACATACTCGTCTATATCTCCTATTTATAATGTGTTTAAATCTTTCTAATCTGCCCACTATGGACGTGGCAAATCGGAAAATGTATTTTCCGATATATATTTCCGCCCACAGTGGGCGTGGCAAATCGCAAAAGTTTATATATCGTACAGTGAGAGCTAGAATTTTTTTGGAATTCAAAATTTTTATGGAATTCCAAAAATACAAATTAAATTATAAATCTTAAAAATATTAAAAACAATTAAAAGTTTTCTGCAGTTTTCGAAGCACGTCAATCTACGCCCACTAGAGGCATGGCGAATCGGCATTTGTAGCGGCAAACTGAGAAATTTACATGGGAAATTTGTAAGCTGAAAATAATTCTTTTAAAAAAAAGAAACCATGTGAATGTCTTCAGTGGTCAACATCAACTGAAATCTTTATTCAAAATCTTTTTAGTTGAAACTTTGCATACATACGTTGCTTACAATTAATTGGAAATTTGAGATATTGCATTCGCGTTTCGGTTGCGAGACGGGATGCTTAACATTTCAGAAGAACTTTGTTGTTTCTAGAATTTAGAGCGTTCAATAACTTGTACTTTTTGACTTTGTATTTGTTTTGGGTTTCGTTCTGGGAATGGAGTAGACTTATTCATAACTTGCGTGCGTCACTTATGTACATATATGTATACAATCTCAATTGCGATTGATTTGTCTTTTCATTGATATTGAATTCCCAGCCGCTACTTTGCTATATGGTGACCTAACAATAATGTGATTTCGTTTTAATTACTATTACTCTGAAAGGCGCAGTGGCGAAGATAGTCTTTATTTTAGTTATTTTGTTGTGGTGCGAGTTCAAATCCAATAACAACAACAAATCTAACATAAAAATAACATAACCAAAACTCAACAATGTTTGGCGAAATGTTGAGCTTGAAGTAGATTTTTTTTTAATTGAAATTTTATGTTATTATCATTTCGTTAATATTTTTTTAAATTTCATAAAAATGCTTCCTTCCGCTTTATAAATATCTATAAAGCTTATTTAAATATGTATATGTATAAGTGACGCACGCATATAAATTTCTTAGTTGGTCGCTACAAATGTCGATTCGCCACGCCTCTAGTGAGTGTAGATAGTCGTGCTTCGAGCCCCGCAGAAAACTTTTAATTGTTTTTCATTTATTTAAGATTTATAAATTACAAAATTATATTTTTTAAATTCCATTAAAACTTTTTCTTCCGTGTTATTAATGCCTATTAAGTCTATTTATATATAGATGGCTCACGCATATAAATGCCGCAATTTGACACTACAAATGGCGGTTGCCACACCCCTGGTGGCCAGTTTTTAGAACGAGCTAATGGTAATCTAACTGCAAAATTTGAATGCTTACGCTCAAAAAATGTGAAAATTACAGGGTTTTTTTTCCATATGCCACGCCCCTAAAGAGGCGTAACAATTATTTTTGGGTCATCGATAGAGGGGGTTACAAGTAACTCAACCATTCAATTGAAAACTTTTGCGGTTTGCCACGCCCCCTGTGGGCGGAAATATATCCACCATAGCTTTTTGGTCTTGGGTGGTCAACCCGAGCATATATAGCAATACAGGTCTTTAGCATCAATAGTGCCTAAAATATGGCAGAATTTGAAAAATCGTTATATATTCTGATCCAATTAGTCACGGCTCTAGTGGGCGTAGACATACAATTTGTTCGTCAATCTTTATAGAATCGCAACATTAGCTCACGTGCAGCATTCTAGCTTCAAAACTCTACGTTCCAAATTTCAGCTTTCTAGCTCTTCAACTAATATGATATAAATGTATTTTCCGATTTGCCACGCCCCTAATGGACGGATCGGAAAAATTTTAACACTTTATAAATCGAAGATATACACGAGTATGTGTTCCAAATTTCAAGTCTCTAGCTTCAATGGCGCCGAAAAAACTGCGTTCATGCGGACAGACGGGCGGATAGCAATACGGAAATGCACAAAACCAATACATTCATTTCACTTTCATGAATGAATATAATAATAATATAATATAAAACTTATGTCTGTTACATTATATAAAACCATTTTACCATAATTTTAAATTTTCAATGGGTCCAGAGAATAAAATCTATAGCTAGTAGGCCTTATATGGCAAGCGAAAATTTAAATAAAAATGTTTTTCCTCTTTAAAATATTTATCTTTTGGAACACAATGAAGGTGACACAATTTCTTGTTTTGATTGGCTTGGCAAATGTAACGGCTTTTATAAGGTCGGACAGCCCATACATGTTTGTTAATCGAGTCCATATGAATCACACCAGCTTCGTTATTGTAACGCTAAAGTCTCTTAAAGCTGGGTGGTTCATAACGAAAGTGAGTATAGATGAAGAACGTATAATTGACTATTTCCAAACCAATACAAGCGAGTACCGTGAACAACTCTTATGGTATCATACAGCAAGCTTAAAACAAACTCTTAACTTTTATGGTATATTTACCCAAAAGAGTCTACCCTATCAAGAATGTTTTTATCATGTATCAAGAGCGAGTTTTTTCAAGAGTGGCTTTCATAATATTTCTGTGTTGATTACATCGATTGGGATTACATCAGACAAGCTTAGAGCTTCGAGGTACACATACATTGACTTAGATGAAAATGTACATTGTGAGCCGCAATTTAATATACCGCAGTGCTCTAACGCGGATTATCCAGTGCACTATGAAGTTTCTGACATAATTGTTCTTCGCGCAATTTTTACTCGGCGTTGTCCCATGGATATATTTACTCAGTATTACTGGACTGTACATGATAGCACAGAGCGCCGTAAGATGCAAACAAGAATAATTAATTACAAAATATAAAGTAATGAAGAATTTAATTTAGAACTTTTAAGCTATTTGGGAGGAACATCTAAGCCAGAACTCAAAATTAGACGCTATAAGCTTAATGTACGATATCAGTCTCAGTTAAACCGAATGGTAATGGTGCGCTTAAATGCACGAATTGTCGGACGCCGTGCTCCACTCGTAGCAAGAGTAAGCTATATATACGTGATATACGTGTGCATAGTAAATAGTTAATCGTTTGCCGCTTAGTGTTACATTGCTCTTGCCCCTCAACGTTTATATGCTATCATACGTGGAGGTCCATCACGTAAGGTATTTACGGGCAATTCAATTACAATTGATGGAAGCCATAGCCGTGATCTTTCATTGCCAAAAAATGCTGAACAGCAGCTGATATTTGAATGGCTGTGTGATTCTGCAGTAAACATAGAAAAAGTCTGTAAACTTGATATGGGGAAAGGTACCTAAATATTTTTATACATATATTGTTATATATATATATATATATATATAACAATATATATATATATATATATATATATATATATATATATATATATATATATATATATATATATATATATATATATATATATATTATATTGTTATACATATGGCATAATGAAACTCATGAAAATTAATTTCAGGTCCTGCTTTCACGATTCCACCGTTTACTCAACAAGGCGAACAGTCAATTAGGTTTATTTTAAATATACGTTCCACATTTGATCTTCTTCGGTCATCGGTTGCTATGCAAACCATATTATTCTCATCATATCCCAGACTTTACATAGATGTAATTATCAAGTGCGTCACAAACTGCAAAGGAAATAGGTTTTCCAATTCTTCTCATGTTCATCTTAAGGCCCATTGTCTTTCGTGCGCATCGTTGAAAATTATTAAGTGGATGTGGACGGTCGATCAAAAATTGGTCAGCTCATCAAAAAGGCTTCTATATTATATGTCAAATAAAACGTCTATTATAGTATACTTAAATATGGAAGCCATTCATAGATATAAACCATCGTCAACATACCAAGGATCCTCCAGTCTGCGTCTTGAAAGAAATTTTGGTCCTGTACATACCGCCTGTTACGTAAGCCCCCTTGACGGTGAAGCCATCAAAACGTTATTCTCTATTAAATGTACTAATGAGAATGCTTTATATAAGCCTTTGAAGTACTGTTTAAGCGTTAATAGCTTGTTAATTACAGAATGCATTACTGATCAGTTGATTATTTCGCGATTACCTACAGCTTCAAATATAGAGGTCCAGGTATGTAATATTTCGGTTTTTCTGATAGACGTGACTAATGCATTCCTATTTACTTTTTATATCCTGAACGCACCAAAGAAAATCTATTATTTTATCTATTTTGGAAAATATTTGATAAAATATTTGGATAAACCCCTTTTTTGGGGGTTAATTATACTCTATAATTTTTGCACATTTTTCAATTACATTACGTTTTCCACAAATTCAGCTACGCTATTACCGGGGGAATCGTGAAATTTTGAATATATATTCAGGTTGACAGCCAAAAATCAATATTATATGGCGGATATATAGTTGTATACAATTTTTAAAATTCGTGTATATCTCCGATTTATAAAGTGTTAAAATTTTCCCGATTCGTCTACTAGGGGCGTGGCAAATCGGAAAATGCATTTTCCGATGTGCCAGAAATCATATTAGTTGAGGAGCTAGAGTGTTGAAATTTGGAAAATCAAAAAATACGGAAGGAAACATTTTTATGAAATTGAAAAAATATAAATACATAAAATTTCAATTTTTCAAAAAAGTTTTCCGCTGGATTTGAACTCGCACCACAACAAAATAACTAAAATAAAGACTTTCTTCGCCACTGCGCCTTTCAGAGTAATAGTAATTAAAACGAAATCACATTATTGTTAGGTCACCATATAGCAAAGTAGCGGCTGGGAATTCAATATCAATGAAAAGGCAAATCACTCGCAATTGAGATTGCTAGAAAATGTTAGAGTACGCATTATGTGCTTATTTGTAGCACGTGCATAAGAAGGCTCAAATTGTATATGCAGACTTTTGTATATGTGTCCATATGTATGTATTTATATATGTATATACGTATAAGCATTTGAGGGTTATTTAAATAGAAACAAATTTAAGCTTGTAACAATATTCGACTAAGAAAATGAAAAATACTACTGTAAAAACGTATTTTAAGTACTAGAGAGCTGTGCTTTGGAATGGAGCATTTGCACGTTATGATCAGTTTCATTAAGATATTCCTACTACAAGAGAAATTATTCAGCAAAAAAATTCTCATAGTATTGCCCACACTGAAGTGCAGCCCAAGCGCAGTCGCTGCTTACTGCATAGTTAGCAGAGCGCGTGCTTATGCGTGCGTGAATATCAGCTCTTTGTAGGGATCAGGGTATCTCCTAGTCGAGCAGTCTCGACTAGTGCTTCCTTACTTGTTCTTCTTTAGGGATATAGGTGAAATTGATCAGAAGATATATTAGATATATTATTATAAAAATAAAATTAAGTTTTCAACATTTAATTTGATCTTTTGCAGGTGTGCGATAATTTGGATGTATGCATAATTAAAAATATTGGTGTCAATGTACGTCAAGCTTCCATAGCAGACACAGAGCTTGCAGTTTTCAATTTTCTCAATCGTGTTCGCTATTGGCTAAAATATGCTGACTGGTCCATATCATTCGTAATGCTTGATCAGATAATACTTCGTATAAATTCAAAGGAGCGTCTTCTTGTTTTCACGGAGGCACTCGCCGTGTATCAGCCACATACTCCTGTACAATTAGCTCATCTTGTACAGATTTTAAGTAAAATATTAGAGAATATTGTGCCTCTGGATGATATGAAAGTCAATGTGCTTGCTCGAATTCTGCACATTATAGAATCAACTTTCAAAATAATTATTGCTGACAATCAGTTAAATACACTTATGGATTGCTACTATAAAAATATGGTAGGAGCTATGTTTGCAATTCTTGATTACTTTGCTACTGAATGGGAGTATATTCCGAAATCACAGTGCCGAGCAGAATCTGAGTCCTGCTTAAATGTAGATAACTTTCGTAATAGACTAGAACAGATGTCTACCTTGAATCCACAAGTACTAGAACATATAAATAACTGGTTGCATGCACAGTGGAAACTAAATAATTGTATATTTTACATGGGTATGGGCATGGCACGACGCATTCATCCAGATGAAAATACAAAAACAGAAGAGGGTCGAACTTTTTTAATGACAATGGAGAGTTTTGATCTAGATTTAGAGCGCACATTGGTGATTAAATCTGCAGACGCGTTGCATACACTCATTTTCACAGAGAAGTTATTGCAAGAGTTGCGTCAATTACTGCGAGATGATGAAGTTCTTATCTCTATTAGAAGTCATAAGCATAGTCAGTATTGGTGGTATCCTGAGCAAGATTCACGGACACAAGTACTAGTTGTGAATGCTTATACATCCACAGCTATCTTGGAGAAAACACAACAGCTGTCTGAACCATTTCAATATATATCCAAACTCACAACTAAATCTTGCACCTCTAAATATTGTAAGCGTCGTCGTCGTAGACGAAAGAGTATTGAATTTGATGATCCTGTAGAAGACGTCGAGAATGTCATACATGATAACGTTGTAAGTCCCAAAGAGGTTCGCATGTATCGCACAGAACTCTATGGTCATTCTGTGCTTGGAGTTACTTTTACAAGAGCCGATATAGACTACCGTGTTTTACTCCATATGACAAACAACCCACAGCTTAATGATATTGATACAAAGAATACAACGTGTTTGGTGAAATCCGGAAGAAAAGCGACAGCTTTATTACTTAGGAATTTATGTAAGAAAGCACGACCAGTCTATATATATGTACGCGCTGACAATATATTAAGGAATTGGGATTCGTTTCGCGAAACAGGTGCTTATTATACATTCTCGACTGAAATGCGTAGTTGTCGAATTTGGAAATTTGCACGGCCAGAGCCCAGCTGGCAGACCATTCTGTGCATTCCTGAAATGAACAAAAGTGTAAGCAATGGTATCCATTGCCTCTGTAATTTCATTAGTGACCTTGACGCTGATGCCAAACCAATTATTGCTGTCCGTATGAATCTCAAATGTCACTTAGAGCGCCCAGTGGTCGGACGTAATTACGAAATTATCATTTGCTATATTGTAATACCAATAGTGGCGATAGCGTTTCTTTTTATTCAAATGCACAGAGCAGCATTTTGGGACAAGCCCCTATATTTGGAGGATGTATACAGTGGCGAGCTTTGTCGCAGTGGTGACATAATAATCCGAATTACATTTGGTGGTCGGTATCACTCTGGATCTTCAGCAAACATATTCCTTTTATTGCAGTCTTCTCGAGGTACAAGGGAAATACTCGTTCATCAAGATCCAGTTAAAACGGCTTTTAATCGCAACTGCACGATTTGTTTGCGACTTGATAGAGACTATGTGCAGTTACCAGTGCGGCTTGCTCTCGGTCATGATAACACTGGCACTCATCCACATTATTTTTGTCGCAGTATAGTTATTACTGACATATTAACGGACAAAACGCAACACTTTAATATTAATCGCTGGGTGCGTGCATCGCCTGTGGCAGTAAGTAAAATGCATTTGGAGTCAACTATGGTTCTGGATTTCGCAACAACCACGCCAAAGAGTATATATCGATGGCCATCGCGATTCGCACTTGCTTTTGAGATATGTATGGGAAGGTGGTACTTATTTCAATCTATAATAGGTCCATGGCGTGTTGGAAACAATAGGAATTCTCTAAGCAGATGGGAACGTAGTTGTATATATGTGGGTAAAAATTTTGTAGCAATATGCATAGTTATCGTATTTTTTGGACGTGCCGAACCAATATTATGTGACCCAAGTCCAAAACGCTATAATGATTTTAATATTGTGGTCTGGCTTTGTCTTATATGTTTAATTGCAAGCTGTATTACTGAAATTCTTATGATTATATTTCTCAGAATGTTATCAAAATATAATTAGAAAAATCTCTAATATCTGATATTCTGAATATTCTGTGCACTACAAATATTAAAGAATCAGTTGAGCTCACGTTATAGTTAAAACATCAGTTGTATTTTGACGATCAAATAAAAAAATGAAAAAGTAACTTTACAAAATATCTAATATTATTAACTTAAACACATAATTAAGTAAGTAAGTAAGCTACCATTCACAGTTAAGTAATTATTTTGGAAGCTTTGAAAAAAAAGCAAAGTCAATGAAACAATAGTTATGCGATATAATAGGATTTAATGATTTTATACAAAAAGCAGCAGTCAAAAAGTTTCAAAATTGTTGGGGAAAATTTGGGAAAGCCCAAAATCATCGAAAGTTAGCATTAAAATAAAAGTAAGAATTCCGTTACCGACTGCCGACTACTTAGTCACGGCCCAAACGGTGTCAGATTTATTTTTTTCCACGCCACCAATTGTTATAATGATACGCATACATATGTATATGTATTATGTTTGTACCAATCAAGCAACAATGAGCCCGTCGCGAAATCATATTCTTTATGCGCATCAACGCTTTCATACCCTTTCCACAAATAATCATCGAAACATTTTGTGTGCATGATGCTCATGCACAGAATGATTTTTTTTAAATGTAATACCTGATTGAGCCCAGTGGGCAAAATGGGATGTGATTTCCGCACCCGTGCACTTGTGCATACAGATACAGCTCAATTTGACCCTTTTAAAAAAATGCATTTGTATGTAGGTCAAATGGACCTTACTAACTACATAGTAATTTAAGTAAAGCTAAAATGATTCCACAATATTACATTTGAATCAATAAATTTATTAAATAATTTTGATAGGCAAACCCACGATCATTCAAACAAAATCAGGTACTTAAACATATACGCGACTCAACTATTCCATCCCAAAATCGTTCACACAATTCTAATTTGTGGTAGGAACACGCCAATGTTCATTTCCCATTCATACACACATGCACATATTCAGGCACATAGGCTCATAAATGCTTCTACGTTACCCCACAATTTTTGTGAGCATCGCGTCCCATGCGTACACACAACCAAACGCATGTATGTAGGTGTGTGCAGTTCACAAGATCTACCAAATGCAAATGTTCGGCTTTAAAATTCCTATAGGCAGCTAGAGACTCGCACACAGGCATATGAATGCTCATACATGTAGCAAGGGACTGTAAGTGTGTGTATGCATGGTCGTTGCGAAGAATGATCTCTATGCGCACCAACGCTTTCATACCCTTTCCATAAATAATAACGAAAACGCAAATATTTTGCATGAGCATGGCAAACAATTTGAAGAGTTCGGTATCTCTTCATTCAGAAGAGAACACAAGGGGTCTAGCTGCGAAGAAATTTCAATTTTTGTGAGCTGCTGCTCGTGCTCACATGCATGCATACATATACATATTTGAGAGAGCAGAGAGCACAGAGAGAGCAATAAAAAAAAAATTGAGCATAGGGCCACTTTATTTCAAATGTCGACCATCTCGGTCGAACGCTTGAAGCGCAATGATTGTGCTGTCGTGAATTTTCGTACGCTGAACCTAAAAGTAAGGAGCCGAGCGAATGCGAAGTTGTGTGGGGTAACCTGGCCCAAAAAAAAGTTGGACAAACTCTTTCTTCAGCGTGTCCAGTCTATGTGTTCTATGGTTAGTGATGGTACCTACTAGACAGATTTTCGGCGTTGAAAACGTTTGTTCTACATGTCCAGTCTATGTGTTGTATGGTTTGTCGCCAAACTGAGCTAGTGAGCCAAAGTGAGCCATATTGAAGGAGCTAGCTCAGTGGCTCAGTTCAGTGAGTCATTCATTTTAGCTCACTCACTCATGAGCTACCCAAGTCTAATGTACATACATTTACATATGTATATGTATTGTCGAGAGTCCGCGATATAAAAGTTGACCAAAAAAGGGCCGGGCCGGTGTGCTTAGAAATTTCATAGTCTTTCTCAACCACACCTTGAATTCCGAGCCCTGTAGCAAAAGATTTCTAACTTTTTGTGTAAAATTACATTCAGACATTTTTAAAATGAGCTAATTAATCTATTTTACCAATATAGCTAGAGATGGAAGTATTGTAAGTAAATAATTGTAAGTAAGTAAGTATGCAGCACTAGTGATGTAAGAGTTTAATAGTTGCCAGATTGTTGGTTTGTCAATTAATCGGTAATTGATTTTTTATTATGATAACTATAATGACATTAAGAAAATGCTAGATGTTTCAATTCTTAAATAAGCCAGATTTTCTGCTATCAGCAGTTCTCAAATTTGATCCTCAATCTCATTTGGGAAAAACGGCAATTTATTTTGTAGCCCTTCAAATAAAAAATACTGAATATTTAGCAATAAAAATACTAGTATTGGTTTAGTTTTATTGGTTTTTAATCATTGTTTGGTCACCTAGCTTTTACAACAAAGAAAGAAAAGAAAATGCGTAGAGGAGTTGGTTCGCCACCTGTTGATTCAGTTTCGTACTCAAATTTGGTAATAACTCAAATACACATACATACCTTATATTTATTATATCTTTTTTATTTAGTTTTACATTTTCATAACCATTTGCTAACCATACAAAGTCGATTCCACAATGAAGCCTTCCTTGTAATTAGAGAATAGGTTGTTTTTATATTCATTGCAGGTGGGATTTATTTTCATATTCAATCTTATTGTCGGAACTGGAGCGCTAACTCTACCAGGAGTATTTGCCAAAGCAGGATGGTGTCTAAGCTTTTTTGTGATAATTCTATTAGCTCTTGTAAGCTATATTACAGTAACATTTGTTATCGAAGCCATGGCTGGTGCGAATGCTATAAAAAACTGGCAGAGTCTTCAGGCTTTACGTTACAAGCGCACTTCAAATGAAGAATATAATGAATTATTTTCGAGTACAGAAAGCGAAACCGTTCCCTTGACAATGCAGAATATGGAATTTCATTATTATCAACTTACAAAAAAGTTTGAATTGGGCGAAATGGCAACAATATTTTTTAATGATTGGGGCCGTATATTGTTTTACCTATGCATTATAATTTATCTATATGGAGACTTGAGCATATATTCCGCAGCGGTGGCTAGAAGTTTGCGTGATGTGTTATGGTAAGCATTTTTAAATACAACCTCTAACCATACAAAACATATATGATCTCATACCAACTTTAATGCATTAGGGTTCCCATTCCCCTTCGTATTTACTCGGGTCACATACTTCTGGCCTTTATCAACAAAAATATGCCGTCTGTATATACAAGGCAAGAACAAGTGTATGAGTTTTCAAAATGTGCTGATTTGCAAAAATTTGCGACCTTTTTGTTGATAAAGCCGGCAGTGCGAAAAAAAAAAACGAAGTTGTTTAAGAATTAAAGTTGTTAAGAATTAATTAATTTGTCCCATGTTTTGTGGAAATGACTTATACCATCTTAAATTATCATGATAATAAATGATTCAGACATTTAACTCGAGTTAATTTTTTTTATAGCGATCATAATCATTCAAACAACTCGGACATCTCGATTTCAGAATTAGGCTCAATGCGCCTGCTTGGCGATTTGGAAGGTAATGAGAACCGTATATGCTGGAAACAGCATAATATATCACGTCTAATAGCGTACCGGATCATATTGATTGGATTTACTATGATTTTTGGACCATTCGTTGTATTTAGCATACAGAAAACAAAGTATTTGCAAATGCTTACTGTTTTTTTTCGATGGTTGGGTAAGATGTACATTAAACAATTTTTTTAGCTTTTATAATTTAATATTTCTGCTTTTTATTTTTATATCAGCGTTTATTTTAATGATATGCATTGCTCTCAAAATGCTCGGTATTGATGGGGCAAGAGGACATCCAGTTGCGGTTAATTTTTATGGCATCCCATCATTGTTTGGCGCATGTGTCTACTCGTTCATGTGCCACCATTCGTTGCCCAGTTTATTGGCACCAATAAAAAATAAGTCAATGGTTGCCAAAATTCTTTCATACGATTACATTTTAATTTGTTCGTTTTACATAGTACTCGCGATTACAGGAATTTTTGCATTTGAGTACGTAGAAGATCTGTATACATTGAATTTTCTACCATATCACGCTACAACTGCTAGTTTTTTTTCGACTTTTTTGATTGGTATCGATTATTTCCTTTCCTTGTTTCCGGTATTTACATTATCCACCAGTTATCCACTTATCGCTATTACACTTAAAAACAATCTTCAAACATTGTTTCTGGACATGTCCCGATATAATTCATATAATATACTGATACGAGCATTTTTCCCCCTTTTAGCTATTCTTTTACCATTTTGTATAACATATTTCACTGAAAACCTATCTATCCTAGTGGCAATTACGGGGAGCTATGCTGGAGTGGGTATACAATATGTCATACCTGTTTGCTTGGTCTATTTCTCTCGAGTAACATGTTCCGAACTACTAGGAAGTGGGATTATAAATCAATTTCAAAGTCCATTTCAATCAAATATATGGCTAATAATGGTGTTAGCTTGGTCAATATTATCCGTATTTTTAGTATCCATTAATTTGTTCAGCTAATAATAAACGCACAATACATATAATAATATATTTTAGTATTAAACAACATCGGCTGTAAAATTTTTCAATAAATAAATTTGCTAACATTGATGGAGTAATTAAAAGTTGATAGAAATCAAATTGAAACCATTGAAAAAATGTATTTTGTATTAAAGTCTTAGCCGGTAGCAATCAAATCTACAATGTCTATGATAATAATAAGAATACTGATTCGTAGAATAATAATATACATAATTGTAACACCCTTATTTAACAACAAAAATAATGATCATAGCTACATTCGTGTTTGTAATAAAAAAAAAAAAAAAAAAACCGTGTGACTTTAGAACACAAACATGTAAGTGCACATGTATAAAAACTGAGTAGGGCTGTTTGTTATTCTATAAACTTAAGCTGATTTAAAAAAAAAAGATACCCTGAATCCCACAAAGAGCTGATATTCACGCAAGCATAAGCATGTGGACAATATTATGAGAATTTACTTTTAGAATAATTTCTCTTGTGGTGGGAATATCTCTATGAAACTTTCAGAACGTGATCATACTGGTCAAATGGGTGTATATTCCAAAGCACAAGTCTTTCATGAAGTTAGTCCCATTCTTTACCTGAAACATGATAAAACGTATTTCAAGTACTAGAAACTTGTGCTTTGGCAAATACACACCTTTGAGCAATATTATCACGTTCTGAAACCATTTTATCTATGGGAATGGAAAATTAGCCTTCTCGTCGCAAGATACAGTAGTTGTATCTGTATCTTTATCTCTGTGTTTGTTACACGCCATACACGACAAACAAGCGTTCAGTTTATTTATATTCGACCCACGCGACTTAACCGAGTCAGTTGTGAAGAACAGTCTCATTACGCACATTACATTGTACATCGTCTCGTATCAAAGATTATAGAATAGCAGATCTTAAGAAAAATTAAGCAATATTCATAAAATTTATGTATTTTGAGACATGCGTGCGATGAAGTTAAATATAATTTTCGTTATACTTTGTCTTATCTTGAGTTATTTGGATAGACTATTAGCAGACGGTAAGTCATTATATGCAAAATAGTTATGTGAATGTATAATAAAATAGTTTTTACCTCTGTACAAAAATGAATCAATATATATTTATATAATATACATTCTATTATTTTTAAATAATTTTTTTTTAATATATATGAATATGATCAAAAGAATTAAGATTCTTGATATCTCGCTAGTGTTTGTCTGTGAGGCTAGATAAGCCGCAAGATAATTTATTCCTATACTTGATTATATAATATACGCGTATATCAATTGTAAGACTGAAGAAAATTAAAGAACAACGAAAAGATGAGAAGAGTTGCGGACACAACAGAAAAGAAAAAATAAATAGAAGTGAAGAAGGAGCATATAATACAAGAAATAGATATGTAAACAGGAGAGAGAGGGAGAACAAATAAAAAATAGTGATTAAATACATAATAAAAGGAAGAGTAGAAGAAAAGGTGAGAAACATTTGTTGCGGAGAAAGAAATGTATCTGTGGGAAATTAGTTATTTAAAATTGAATTTCTTACGTATGTATGTATGTATATAACATAAGTTAGTTTATTTACTACTTTGTATATAATAAAATTCACATTTATTTTTAAATTATGGATATTGGCTCCAAATTTTGCCAAGTATTTTAAACAACAGTTTGAATATATATCATTTTGTGAATGAGTTTAATTTTTTTTTTAGATATTATGAAAATTTCCTTTAAATCCGTTAAGTTTAAGACAGGTGCTATTCAGACAAGTGAGAGAACTTCAGTTGGTGCGACTAACTATGAAATCCTCTGAAACTCAGATGATCCCGTATATTATACCTTGAATCTATTGCAATGGATATGTTTTTGTGAAAATGCATACCCCATAAAGTGTATATATTCATGATCAGAACGACGAGCTGAATTGATAGTTCCATATCCGCCTGAACGAGTTCAGGGTGTAGAATATTTTAAAGAAAAGAGGAGATTAAGAGAGACTAAAAGATGCGAATACAAATTATTAATTGACTGGAATTTGATTTCGTGTTATTTTGAAGAACAAATCGCTGATTATATTCGAAAATGTTGTATAAGTGGCTTGCGTAATGCT
Organism: Drosophila mayaguana; assembly: GCA_037075325.1. Taxonomy (NCBI): domain Eukaryota; kingdom Metazoa; phylum Arthropoda; class Insecta; order Diptera; family Drosophilidae; genus Drosophila; species Drosophila mayaguana. The sequence continues at coordinate 1,115,680 of JBAMCG010000104.1, forward strand.
CGTACCAGAAATGGATGCGATAAAATGGATTCGACTGTAGCAAATATATCTAAACTTTGGCTTGGGTTGTGCTCTTCAACATTTGGCGTTTGCTGTTCAAGAGAATTGGACCGTCAGGATTGTGAGCTCGGTCGTCTGGCTGCATTGGAGGGTGCTTCGTGCAATAATGGCTATAACTTAACGTTAACCTCGTATACAAATTGCTGCCGAGCTTGTCAAGGTATTCGTGAATAGATTGTAATGCATCACATACATCTTTAACGCGTACTCATTATTTTGATGGGATTTCCAGTTGGTTTAGCTGTTAAGGCTAGTCAACAAAAGTGTAGGGATCCATTGTTTTCCTTTCTTTTGAATATCGATTCATATCGGTTGTGCTGCTCTGATGACGGCTTTTCAAACTCGGAGTCTAAGTTGGAGTCGGAGTCGGGGCATGAGGGGAAGAGTAAACTTGAATTATATACTGATCGTGAGGAGGAAATTGTCGACAGCCGCGAAAGTGTTGATGGAACAATAGTCCTATCTGGTGATGGTAAGAATTTTTGAAATAATAAAATCTGTAATCATAATAGCTAAATTATATTCATAATAGATGATATCTGTGGAAAAGTACCCAATCTTTGTGAGCAAATATGTATAAATACATACGATGCGTACAGGTGCAGCTGTCATCCCGGATATAAACTCAACGAAAATAATGTTACCTGCTATGAGGATAAAAACAATATTTGTCCCAGCGGCTACATTTTGGATAATAAACAAGCTAAATGTGTGGACATCGATGAGTGCCAAGAGCAACTACACGAGTGCAAAACATCGCAATATTGTCACAATACAATCGGCGGATATCACTGTCTTAACATAAAGGCTAAGAACTGCCCAACTGGCTATCTGTACAATGTGAAGTCAGATGAATGCGAAGGTAAGTAAATTCGAGAAAACAAATCTGACTTTAAATACGTTGAAACGGAGACGTCTTAAATTAAATTAATTAAAAGTGTTCTAGTTGTGCTTGACAAGCAGATACTTTGGTTGCGTGCTGAGTAGCAGTTCCAGGATTTTAAGCGCATGTCCATACATATACATACATAGGCATATTCATTTAAAACAATTAAGGATGTAACTCTCGAACGCAGTAGACTGCAGTATAAGTGCTCATTCTTGTTGATTGAATTTCTGAATCAAACTCTAAGAACACTGTCTGACGGCACGGCTAAAACACCAGTGTTAAATTTATGATGGATGAATCCGCCCTCCGTCCTTCGCCATAAATTTGGAAAAACGTATTTTGCTACTAGAGACTAGGAATTTGGCAAATAAATGTTAATATCATTATATACATCATATATAATATATTCACTTTCGTGAATGAGTACAAAAAGAGATATCAAATACTTAACATCGATGGAATTAGAACCAATAACTTTCATCGTCTTTACCATCACCGCACCTGCTAAAACGAAACGACTTCACGTTCGACTTCACTTAACAATTAAATATAATTCAAATGAAATTTTCAAAACATGCTATACGGACTGACAGATAAACCAAGTCGAGTAGGAGATACCTTGAAGCCTGCAAAAAGCTGAAATTCAATTGAAATTCCAATTATTCACATGCACACATACATAGCCATGCAGCCATGTTCAAATTCAAATTTTCGTGACGTGATAATACAGGTTTATATTTGCCTAAAAAATAAGATGATATTTTAAGTTTTGAGGAAATATCAAAATGATATTTGATATGCAACTTAAAAAATATCGATATATCAATTATTTGCGATTTTTTTTAAACTTTTTTCTCACAATAAATTTTAAGAACAAGTATTTTGTATTTAAATGATAAAGACCCCTTAACTCCAGTATTCGGTACTCAAAGATTGAAAAAAAAACAAGTAAGATAGCTCTAGTCGAGACTGCTCGACTAGGAGATACCCTGATCCCTACAAAGAGCTGATATTCACGCACGCATAAGCACGCGCTCTGCTAACTGCGCAGTAAGCAGCGACTGCGCTTGGGCTGCGCTGCAGTGTGGGCAATACTATGAGAATTTTGTTGCTGAATAATTTCTCCTGTAGTAAGACTATCTTCATGAAACTTTCAGAATGTGATCACAATGTGCAAATGTGTGTACATTCCAAAGCACAAGTCTCTAGTACTTAAAATACGTTTTTTGCAAATTGGGGGCGAAGGGGGCGTGGTATCCAAAATCTGTAAATGACAAAATCTGCGTATTGATCAGATGTATATACACACCAAATCTGAAGTCTCCAGGTCTAAAAGTATTGAAATTACGGTGAATAAACAAAATCAATTTATCGATTATTCGCGATAAAAAAGTAATCGGACGAGTTATCGAAAAAAAAAGATAAACTTGTACTGCGTATGGCATACATGAGTATGCATACAAAATTTGAAGTCTCTAGCTCTTATATCTTCTGAGATCTAGGCGTTCATACGGACGGACGGACGGACGGACGGACGGACGGACGGACAGACGGACAGGGCTATATCGACTCAGCTCGTCGCCCTGATCAAGAATATATATATTTTATGGGGTCTGCCACGCCTCCTTCTGCCTGTTACATACTTTTCACAAAACCATTATACCCTGATTTCCCATTTTTAATGGGATCAGGGTATAAAAAAAACAAGTAAAGAAGCTCTAGTGGAGACTGCTCGACTAGGAGATACCGTGATCCCTACAAAGAGCTGATATTCACGCACGCATAAGCACGCGCTCTGTTGCTGAAGATTCATATGTATTTTATAGAATTTCGATTTTTATACCCTGATCCCATTAAAAATGGGAAATCAGGGTATAATGGTTTTGTGAAAAGTATGTAACAGGCAGAAGGAGGCGTGGCAGACCCCATAAAGTATATATATTCTTGATCAGGGCGACGAGCTGAGTCGATATAGCCCTGTCCGTTTGTCCGTCCGTATGAACGCCTAGATCTCAGAAGATATAAGAGCTAGAGACTTCAAATTTTGTATGCATACTCATGTATACCATACGCAGTACAAGTTTATCTTTTTTTTTCGATAACTCGTCCGATTACTTTTTTATCGCGAATAATCGATAAATTGATTTTGTTTATTCACCGTAATTTCAATACTTTTAGACCTGGAGACTTCAGATTTGGTGTGTATATACATCTGATCAATACGCAGATTTCGTCATTTACAGATTTTGGATACCACGCCCCCTTCGCCCCCAATTTGCAAAAAACGTATTTTAAGTTCTAGAGACTTGTGCTTTGGAATGTACACACCTTTGCACATTGTGATCACGTTCTAAAAGTTTCATGAAGATAGTCCTACTACAGGAGAAATTATTCAGCAACAAAATTCTCATAATATTGCCCACATTGCAACGCAGCCCAAGCGCAGTCGCTGCTTACTGCGCAGTTAGCAGAGCGCGTGCTTATGCGTGCGTGAATATCAGCTCTTTCTAGGGATCAGGGTATCTCCTAGTCGAGCAGTCTCGACTAGAGCTTTCTTACTTGTTATTATTATTAAACCAAACCCCCCTCCCTACGGTCCAAATATCCACCCCCTCATCCATAATTTTATAAAATGCAAATGCATGCATTTTAATGTTAAAATCACGATCTGAGAGTTTTATAAAGGTAGTCCATCGACAAGAAAAGTTATTAAACACTTAAGTGCCCAGAGTAAGCCCACACTGCACCCTATGTGTGTTTATGCGTGCGTACCTATGGGTGTCTGTGTGTTTGGGTTCCTTGTGTAAGCAGAAAGACGCGAAAACAGAAGAGTTCGGGAGATTTCGTAGTCGAGCAGTCTCGACTAGACCTTTCTTACTTGTTTAAATTATATTTTCTTACTTTATTTTTCGGCACATTGTTTGAAAACCCCATGACCTTTACAATATAACGAATAGACGATGATGAGTGCATCCAGTCACCATGTGAGATAGGATATAAATGCTCCAATTATCCAGGGGGATATGACTGTAATCTCATTAGCAGTGATACGTGTGGCACAGGCTTTCTTTTGAAGAATGGCAGCTGCATTGATATTGATGAGTGTGCTCAAAATACGACCAACTCTTGCAGAAGCGATATGCACCAGGAATGTAAGAACACTGTGGGCAATTATCAGTGCAACTGCCTGTCTGGTTATAGTTTGGATGTAACGCAGAACAAATGCGTTGGTTAGTATTTTTCGAGCTTATTTCTCAATATGAAATATATTGCTGTCATACGCCATTCGTTTTCAAATTTACTTCAGATATAAATGAATGCTCAATTAACAATCACAACTGCCTGCCAACTCAAAGATGCGATAACACGATCGGGTCATATGTATGCACGGTACTTCACTTTGTTTATACTCTCTATTAAAACTCCCAACTAAAAATACGTTAAACATCTTCATAGCGTTGGACATCTTGTGGCACGGGATATACATTGAATGCCGGTACTGGGAATTGCGATGGTAAGCAAAAATATTTAATAAGAAGACGGAGTCATATACTCATTGGCAGTTCAAAGCTAGTTAAGCCTTTTAAAAATCGATGCATTCATAACGGCGGAATATGCAAAACTATATATGGAGGCGACAACAGTTGTCCATATACGAAATATATGATATTCTATGGCTATATAAAAGTGGTATTGTCCGATCGTTGCATTGAAAAAGAGAAATCAAGGTATAATGGTTTCGTTAAAATGTATATAATGGGCAAAAGGAGGTGTGGCAGACTCTACAAACTATATATATATTCTTGATCAGGACGACGTGCTGAGTCGATTTAACCCTGTCCGTCCGTCCGAGTTATATATTGAGTTTGTTTCCAAAAATCGATAACTATTCCCGTTATTATACCTTGATTCCATTTAAAATGGGAAATCAAGGTATAATGGTTTTGTTGAAATGTATCCAATAGGCAGAAGGAAGCGTGGCTGACCCCATAAAGTATATATATTCCTGATCAGAGCGACGAGCTGAGTCGATTTAGCCCTGTACGTCTATCTATTCGTCCGTCTATCGTCTGTCCGTATGTATGAACGCGTCGATCTCAGAACATATAAAAGCTAAAGTCTTCAATTTTTTAAATGTCCGTATACTGAGCACGCATATCGAGATTATCACTAAAAAACGAAAACTCATCTCGTTATTTTTTATCGATTAAAAAGCTTATCGAAAATCAGTTATAAAATCATACCTCCTACATCTTTAAAGCTATAATCTTCAAATTTTTAATATAGATTCAAGCCATTTTTATAAAATTTTGATTTTTGTTATAATTTATCCCTCGCTCCTATATCCACCTCCTCAGCCCTACAGTTGTAAAAGGCGTATTTCAATTACTAGAGACTTGTGCTTTGGCAAATGCATGCATTTTAATATTATCATCATGATATAAAAAGAAGATAGTCTATCGACAAGAAAAGTTCTTAACCAATTAAGTTCTCATAGTAAGCCCACACTGCAGCCTATGCGTGTTTATGCGTGCGTGCCTATGTATGTATGTATGTCTGTGGCTTTATGTGCTTGTGTGTATGTGTGTTTGCGTGTTTGTGTTTCTTGTGAAGCAGAAAACCGTGAGGAATTGTTGAAATATCAGTTCCTAGAAAGGATCAGGGGATTTCGTAGTCGAGCAGTCTCGACTAGAGCTTTCTTACTTGCTTTTCCATTAAAAATCTTATCGAATATTAGTTATAAAATTAAATCTCCTACATCTTTAGATTTAAAGGGTCAAAATTTTCATTGTATTTTATACAATTTCGATTTTTGATTTTATCCACCCACTTCTCCACTACATTTGTTAAAGGCGTATTTCAATTACTAGACATCTGTTTTATTTGTTTGTTTTTTTTTTTTTAGTATTTTTAGTTCTTGAATTGTTTACTGGCATTGCGATGCTAAAAGCAGATTAGTCGCCAAGTTTTGAGTTTATAGTTCTAATACTGAAGAAAATTCAGTATTTGAAATACGCCTCTTAAAAATTTATGGGTGTGGGGGTGATGGGAGTGAATTATAACTTCTATAAAATACAAACAAGTAAGAAAACTCAAGTCGAGACTGCTCGGCTAGGAGATACCCTGATCCGTACAAGGCGCTGATATTTACGCGCGCATAAGCACGCGCTCTGCTAACTGCGCAGCAAGCAGCGACTGCGCTTGGGCTGCGCTGCAGTGTGGGCAATACTATGATAATTTTGTTGCTGAATATCCAAAATCTAGAAATTACAAAATCTTCGTATTGATCAGATGTATGTACACACTAAATCTGAAGACTATACGTCTAATAGTATTAAAATTATGCTGAATAAACAATTATTCTCGATAAAAGAGAAATCTGATGAGTTATCGAAAAAAAAAAAACTGGTACTGTGTATGTTATACAAGGGTATGCATACAAAATTTGAAGTCTCTAGCTCTTATATTTTCTGAGATCTAGGCGTTCATACGGACGGACAGACGGACGAACGGACGGACAGACGGGCGGACGGACGGACAGACGGACAGGGCTATATCGACTCAGCTCGTCGCCCTGATCAAGAATATATATACTTTATGGGGTCTGACACGCCTCCTTCTGCCTGTTACATACTTTTCACAAAACCATTATACCCTGATTTCCCATTTTTAATGGGATCAGGGTATAAAAATTATAAATTCTATAAAATACATATGAATCTACATTTAAAATTTGGAGATTCTAGCTTTAAAGATGTAGGAGATATAATTTTAGTCGATAAAAAATAACGGGATGAGTTATAGATTTTTAGAGGTAAACTCGATATTTGCGCTATATATACGGAAATTAAAAAAAAATAAAATAAAAAATTTCCAGTCTCTAGCTCTTATATCTTCTGAGATCGACGCTTTCATACATATTAACGGAGAAACAGACAGACAGGGTTCAATCGACTCAGTTTGTCAAACTAATCAAGAATATATATACTTTTACGGCCTGTCATGCCCAAGGAGGCATGGGACAACCCATTTTCAATTGATTTCGTTTTTTAGAAACAAACTTAATCTCGTGAAACCCACGGACTTTCAAAAAATTCTCCTTTCTCTAGCTTTATAATTTGGACGCATTCATACTGTATATGACGGATGGACAGACAGACGAATAGGATTAAATCGACACAGCTCGTCACCTTTATCAAGAAATATATACTTTGTGGGGTCTAACATCTCCTTCTGTCTGTTACATATGTTCAGTTCTCTTATTTTCTATTTTCAATGCGCTCAAGGTATAATTATAAATTTAAATAACATATTTTTCGTTTGTCTTAATGTATTGTAAATGTTCAGATGATGATGAATGTGCGCTTAATACACACAATTGTCCACTGAATTACGAATGTTATAATACAAAAGGATCTTTCCGATGCCACAGGAAAATAACAACAACAACAAAAACAGTATTAACGACAACCAGTACAACAACAATTCCATCTGCATTAGCTGACACATCCAATCAACATTATGCATCAAACCAGGCTCACAAAAGCTTAAATTATGCTACTAGTTATCCAACTAATTTCGAATCAACAATATTGTATCAAAGGCCTTGCGCTGATGGATTCCACAGAAATAATCTGGGCGCATGCGTCGGTAAGTTTCTGACATTGTTTAATTATTTATAAAAATATATATACTCTTAGTCTTAATAATTTGTAATTCAATTACATATGGGAAGCAAAGTTTGAAAGACCCTAATCTAAAACAGAAATATTATCATGTTTTCGATTGACAAATATGAACAGACGGACGGATATTTGGCTATATTGAATATATATGTACTTATATATCAACAGAGTTTCTTGTCATGATCTGGCTCGCCTTCTTCTGACTGTGACATACTTTTAGCAAAATCATCATACCATGATTTCCTGTTTTCAACAATGTTAAAAGTTTTCTGAGATATTGTTTGGTCTGCGCTCCGTGATATCTGTTTTGTAGGGAATTTGTGTAGCGTTACCAGGTTCCTTTATTTTATCGATTTTTAATTGTATATCACATTTTATGTAAGTTGATTGATATTACTTTCTATTGATTTAGATATTAACGAATGTGTAGAGTACAAGGTGTGCAGAAGCCATGAACGTTGTATTAATACAAACGGCTCGTACCGCTGTGAAACTCTAATGCAATGCCCTGCCGGATTTAGATCAACTTCGGATGGAACATCATGCATTGGTTAGTATCTCCCATCATATATATATATCACATTATATTACATATTATAAAAAAAAAAAAAAAAAATATATATATATATATACAGTGGTTCACAGCTTATTTCAACCAGCACGTCAAAAAAAGTTTGCTGGTCTATAAAATCTAAACTATTGAAGATATCCAAAAAATTTAAGCGCAGGTTATTAGTGTGATGTTTAAACTAATACAAAATTAATTCATTTGTTTTTTAAATATTTAGTAATGATTAAAAACTAAAAAATGAGACCAAAACAGTTCCACAGCTTATTTCAACCACAAACTTTGCAGTTGATCTAAGATCCGATATTTGGCAATGTAACGGTAGATTCTTGTTCTATGCTTTATTCATGGTTTTCGCAATGTTATGACATAAATTTGTGCTAAATTTTGAGAGCTCAATTTGCAAAAAAGGGAATTTAGCAACATGGGACCAGGCACATCTATTGAGCAGCGGGAACTTGTTCTCAAATACTTTAAAAATTTCCATTGAAAACCTGCTGAGATGGTTGGATTTAGTCATTCTACAGTTCAAAACATTAGATACCGATTTGTCCGTGAAAATAGAACAGACTATAAAGGTAGAAATGGTCCGAACAAAGTTATTAATCCCACGGACGACCGCTATATTGTGAGAGAAATCCGGAACAACTCAAGGATATTGGCTCGACAAGTGGCCAATGATGTTAAGGACGAATTGGACAAGACATGTACCCAGAAACTATTCGCCGTGTGCTTCGGGAACATGACTTTAATGGCAGAGTACCACGCAAGAAACCTTTTGTAAGCGACTAAAACAACAAGTGTCACCTAAACTTTGCCAAGGAGCACTTGCACAAGGACATTGGATTCTGGAACACGGTTTTATTTTTCCATGAGTCCAAATTTAATTTGTTTGGGTCGGATGGGCCCTCATATGTGTGGCGTAAGCCTAATACAAAGCTTGACGTAAAAACTTCGAGAGCTACAGTAAAGCATGGCGGAGGCACCGTTATGGTTAGGGCCTGTATGTCGGCAGCCGGTGTGGGGAACTTCGAGTTTATTGAGACTACGATGGATAAAGGCAAATGTCTTGATATTGTGAAGTCCAATTTAATTCAAAGTGCCCAAAAACGGGTCATACAGGATGACTTCAGATTTTACCAACGTAATGACCCGAAACACACTGCGGGAATTGTCCAGACTTGTCTGATCTGGAAATGTCCTGGCTGATCTGAAACGTTATGAAATCACCAGACCAGCCACCTGATTAAATTCTAATCGAACATTTGTGGTCGATTTTGGAAACAAATATTCGCAAACACGAAATATCGAACAAATAGGACCTAAAAGCTGCATTGGTTGAGAAATACGACAAAATTACTCTAGAAGTCACCAAAAAGTTGGTGGAATCTATCCCAAAAAGGCTTAAAATGGTAGTTAACCAAAAGGATTGTCATACCAAGTATTAATTTCATGTTATTTAAAAAACACTTAGCTTTAATAATTCTATTTCATAAGTGGTTGAAATAAGCTGTGGAACTGTTTTGGTCTCATTTTTTAGTTTTTAATCATTACTAAATATTGAAAAAATATTTAAAAAACAAATGAATTAATTTTGTATTAGTTTAAACATCACACTAATAACCTGCGTTTAAATTTTTTGGATATCTTCAATAGTTTAGATTTTATAGACAAGCAAACTTTTTTTGACGTGCTGGTTGAAATAAGCTGTGAACCACTGTATATATATATATATATATATATATATATATATATATATATATATATATATATATATATATATATATATATATATATAAATTTTTTTTTTAATTGCACCTTTTTATACCCTGATCCTATTAAAAATGGGAAATCAGGATATAATGGTTTTGTGAAAAGCATGTAACAGGCAGAAGGAGGCGTGGCAGACCCCATAAAGTATATATATTCTTGATCAGGGCGACGAGCTGAGTCGATATAACCCTGTCCGTCTGTCTGTCCGTCCGTATGAACGCCTAGATCTCAGAAGATATAAGAGCTAGAGACTTGAAAATGTGTATGCATACGCAGTACAAGTTTTTCATATTTTTTCGATAACTCGTCCGATTACTTTGTATCGAGAATAATCGATAAATTGATTTTGTTTATTCAGCGTAATTTTGATAATTTAAGACCTAGAGACTTCAGATTTAGTGTGTACATACATCAATGCGCAGATTTTGTAATTTACAGATTTAGGATACCACGCCCCCTTCGCCCACAATTTGTAAAAAACGTATTTTAAGTACTAGAGACTTGTGGTTTGAAATGTATACACATTTGCACGTTCAAAAAGTTTCATGAAGATAGTCTTACTACAAGAGAAATTATTCAGCAACAAAATTCTCATAGTATTGGCCACACTGCAGCGCAGCCCAGGTGCAGTCGCTGCTTACTGCACAGTTAGCAGAGCGTGCGTGAATATCAGCGTCTTGTAGGGATCAGGGTATTTCCTAGTCGAGCAGTCTCGACTAGAGTTTTCTTACTTGTTTTAGATTCAACTCTTTCATTTTAGTTTTAGTACTTGTAAAGTGGTTACAGGCTAAGGAATAAGGCTTACTATACCGTATGACAAGATTTAACCCATATGATATTAAAATTCTAATTGAATTAGATGTAGTCATTAATATTATTAATTATATATCAAATTAGCATATTTAACACACTAACAAAAAATTTACAAAACAAACAAACAAATGGTCGCAAAACATTATTTGTCACTATAAAAAGTCTTAACATCTTAGCAAAAACGTTCCGAAAAGGAACCAATTCATCTTACAAGAAACAAAACATTGTGCTCCAATTGCAAGAGGGAGGGCAAGAAAGAGGAAAAATTCACCCACAGTCGAAAGAATCAGAAATTATCAAAGATCGCCTCAATTAAGCAAACTGTAATTGTCCAGAACATAAAAGCAGATGCAGATATTGTTAGGAAAGTAAAAGACAATTCTTGACTAAGTCCGCCAGGATTAACAGCTGAATTCGTTGTCGAGCATGGAAAACTCGTTTCAGCTGAAACAATTGAAAGGATATTGAATAAGGAACGGACACAAGCACAAATAAAACACATCAAATTGGAGAAGACCTGGTAGGATGACGCAACAGCAACTTCAACTTGCTTGGAAGTGCTGGAAAGATCATGGTGTGTCGTAAAATGCACATAGAGCTGTAAAAAGAGCATTTAGCCAACCGTAAAACACGGTTGATTCACTAAGGTGAATTTGGATTTTATAGATCAATTTGGGTTTTATAAATGATGAAAGTTTACTATTTAAACAAATTTGAAGGAAAATTGGAAAAAGTCGCCTGGAAAGTGAATAGACACGTTTAAGCTGTACCACGACAATGATAATGAAAATTAGGGGATCCAGTTGGACGGCCGAGCTCGATATCAATATCTGTCCTAAATACATGGATACAGAAAAATTAGACCAAGATCAGCTCTAAAGAGGCAACAATAATTATAACCAACAAAATGTCTAACGGATACTAACTGATAATGGATACCATACCATATATTAAATATTATCCGTTTTTCAATGAATCTTGAATGTTAAAAAAAAAACTAATATTAAAGTAACGCTAAATTTTGTGTTAATATACTACTTTGATATATTTTTGAATCTATAACTTACCATTTATAATTTTTTAATTCAAATTAATATTATATGCTTTATATGCTTTTGGAGTTATTTTAGATATGATGTATGTATGTACTGTAGGTATGTACATATTTTTGTATTATATTATAATCTGCTCGTCAATTTTGAATTGTGGGAAACCACTAGCCTTATTACGATCTTAATAATTTATGATTTACTTTAACAAGCACCTCACATATTTTTCGCAGACATCAATGAGTGCGAGACTGGAGACCACAACTGTGGCGAAAAGCAGATATGTCGCAATCGGAATGGTGGTTACATTTGTGCCTGTCCTGCAGGACATCAGCTGATTCGTCTGTCCGATAGTGTCAACAGCTGCGAGGATATTAACGAATGTGCAGAGGATGCCCCTGTTTGCTCATCGAATGCAATCTGCTATAACACAATTGGCTCATATTATTGCGAATGCAAACCAGGTTTCCAAAAGAAGCCACTCAATAGCAATGCGAATAATATGGACCAGGAGAATTGGTATGCCCATGGTCAATGCTTCGACGTCGACGAGTGTCAGTCCATACCAGGCCTTTGCCAGCAAAAGTGTGTTAACTTTTGGGGTGGATATCGATGCACCTGCAACCAGGGATATGAACTCAGCCACGATAATAGGACATGCAACGATATTGATGAATGCGAAGTCCATAAGGATTATAAACTGTGCATGGGGTACACAATTAAGTTTTCTGAATTTATATCTTAATAGTCCTGCTCATGTTTAAATATATTTACTAGACACCGGTGGGAATCTTAGACCCCTTACGATCATTACGACCGTCAATCTCATAGCACACGTAGATCGCGAAGCTTATAAATTCCATTACTATTACCCGTTTAACGTTATCGATCAAAAATGATATTTAAATGTTGTTCATTATATTAAACCTCGTACGTCTTTGGAGCTAAATTGGCCAGAATTTTGTATTTAGTCTTATATGTATTTTATTTAGTTTCAACGTAAAATTTGTGGGTTGTGAAATCATAGCTATTTTTTTTTACAAAAATGAACAAGCGAAATTGAAAGGGCATAACGTATTATTTGATTTGTTCTTCTAATGGCGGTATGATGCTCTGAGCCGATTGAAAATGAATTGTGAAATTGTGAAGGCATTGCATACCCCATAAAGTTTATATATTGTTGATCAGGAAGACATAACTGTTAGGAATTGACTGAAATTTCGAATGTGTACTCGTATACTGCATATAATATCTTACCATATGTTTATTTGTGATCTCATCCTATTTACCTCATCCTATTTATCCGTGAATTTATTGAGACAGAATTATTGCTACTTAATCCGATAAAACAATAACAATTAAACTCTATTTAGAGATTATTCTATACATTACATTAATCGTATCAATTATCTATTTGCATCCGAATGAAAACCATTATTAGCTTCTGCATTAACACGCCCGGTTCGTATCAATGTTCCTGTCCACGTGGCTACACTTTGGCGTCTGACAAGACTTCTTGCCGAGACATTGATGAATGTGATACAACGACTAATAATCATGTGTGCACTGGTCGGGTGAGTAGCACAATGCTTAAACAGATCATATATGTACATATAGCATACCTAAAAGTGAAAAGTCGTAAGTTTTTACACGAGGATCAATTCTAATTTAAGTTTCAATTCTTTTGAATATTTAAAATAACTCTTAAATTATTAAGATTTTATTTTATATTTCATTTGTATCATTCAAAAAGATTCTTGTGTTTATTTTTTATTTAAAGAATGATATTTGCACCAACATTAGAGGTAGCTTTAAGTGCACCACAATAAATTGTCCCACTGGGTATATGAACGATGCGGATCAAAAAAAGTAAGTCAATATATATCTAATATATATAATAATATATATCTAATATTAACTTTTTTTTTATTATACCCTGAACCCATTGAAAATCAGTATAATGGCTTTGTTGAAATGTACATATGTAACAGGTAGGAGGAGGCGTGCCAGACCCCACAAAGTATATAGATTCTTGATCAGGGCGACGAGCTGAGTCGATCTAGCCCTGCTTGTCCGTCCGTCTTTCTGTATGTTTGAACACGTCGATTTCAGAAGATATAAGATCGAAAGACTTCAATTTTTTTAATATTCGTATTTATAGCGCGGATATCGAGTTTATCACTAAACAAGTAAGAAAGCTTTATTCGAGACTGCTTCGCTAGGAGATACCGTGATTCCTACAAGGAGCTGATATTCACGCACGCATAAGCACTCGCTCTGCTAACTGCGCAGTAAGCAGAGAATTCTACATTCTGCGAATATAATCGTTAGCACCCTAGCGTTATAAACTCATAGCAAGTAGCTAATACTCCACCCTATCTATCAAGTCAACGTCCTAGCCAATTGATCTGAATAAAATTCCAGATTTACTGGATTTCGTTGCCTACTCAGGACTACAGCCGACTAATTTTAAATTAGAGGAAAGTCTTGATCTGAGTTCTGATTAGTCTCCTCTTATTGTGGCTTATCATTCCACAGTTTGTTTCAAGCTGTAATCAATGCAATAACTCGAAGCCCAATCTACAAAATAAAATTCAACAAGGCTACCAAGGAATTAAACAGCAGACTGTGGGAAATTAAGGTGTACAAGTTTTAAAATTACGCTGAATAAACAAAATAAATGTATCGATTATTCTCAATAAAAAAAATTCAGATGAGTTATTAAACAAATTTGATAAACTTTTACTGCTTTTGGTAGATATACGAGTATGCATGCAAAATTTAAAGTTTCTGGTTCTTATATCGTCTGAGATCTCGGCGGGCAGACGAACGGACAGACGGACAGGGCTATATCGACTCAGCTCGTCGCTCTGATCAAGAATATATATACTTTATGGGCTCTGTGATAGATAGATAAATTAGAGTTAGAAGCTTAAACATTTGATAATTGAGTTAGCCTCTATTAAAACTGTCAGCCTCCTCTATCAATGACCCAAAAATAATTGTTGCACCTGATTCGATGGTCCAAAAATTATGCTATATTTGCATACTCCTAACCCATTTAAGTGGGCATAGGGTATAGTGGTTTTGTGAAAATCTGGCTAAAGGATTTAGGGCATATTGTAGTCGCGTAGTCTTGACTAAAGGACTCTTACTTGATTTCTATGTAATTTCTAACATTTGCAGCCGATGTCGTCAAAGCAGCAATTTCTGCGAGGGAGAGGAATGTTACACAAAACCATCTGCTTTCACCTATAATTTTATAACACTTGTATCCAAATTAATGATACCGCCCGATGGCAGAACAATATTTACCCTTCGTGGACCTATATGGTATGACGATATTGACTTTGATCTGAAAATGATAAGAGTTCAAGCAGCACCAAACATTGAAAAAGCAACAGAGAGTTATTTTGAGTAAGTATATTACTTGTATATAAATACGAAGAATTAATATATTAGATAATTATTTCAATTCACTACCAATGCAAACAAAAAAAAAAAAAAAAAAATAGCATATTGTTTTGGTGCATTACTAAATAATTCAAATACAGCGTACAATACAAAATACATTAAAACATATAGTCGATAGTTAATATACTAATTTAAATATTATTTAGATATACTTAACATATATGATACGTGTAAAAATATGCACAAATTCAGTAGTTTGCCATATTTATCTATTTCTAGCACGTTGAAAAGCAACAATCAAGTGAATGTGATATTAAAAAAAACACTCGAGGGACCACAAGATGTTGAAATTTCTTTAAGCATGACGGTTTTTACCAATGGAATGCCTCGTGGCAAAAGTGTTGCCAAACTGTTCCTGTTTGTTTCCCAATACACATTTTAATGTTCAGTTTCTCACAATCTATAAAATGTAGTTAATAAATCCATTAGAACTTGAAAATTGTCTCTTTATTTCTATGTGGTGTATGTGTCTTCTTAGTGGAACAATTTGACCAAACACCAAACTGACTATCCATATATTTCATTGAAATTCAAATATATTTCATGACAATTTCATGATAATTTGAATATTTCAAAGAGTTTTCGGTTTAATTAAAATATGTATACATCATTTGATGGGTATTAAAAGACGCTTCTGAAAAGTTCACATTAATCGTCCAATAGTCCAATTATTGCCGGTTAAACCTCAATAATAGTAAATTTTCTGATCTTAGACCGCATTTCAGAGGATGATAATGTGAATGTTTCCAAAAGTTGTTAGCCCATTGAAATATCCAATACCTCAATTGATGGGACACTAAAATACGCTTCTAAAAAAGTAGGTTATATAGAATTCTGCTAAGAAAAAGTCCAGATATTGCTGGTTAATTTCTTGATCTTAGTCCGCATTTTATAGGATAATAATGTGAATATTTCAGAAAGTTGTTGTCCCATTAAAAATCCGATTAAATCGACAATGACTGCTTTGTTTCTCTAATTTCTTGTGCCTACCATAGCAATTCGAATTCCAAACATCTCATTTGCGATTGGTTTGTCTTTTCATTGATCTTGAATTTCCAGCCGGTACTCTGGCTTTTCTTTGCTATATGGCGACCTAACAATAATGTCATTTCATTTTAATAACTATAACTGTGGGCTGCGCGGTGGCCTATTTATATATATAGAAGGCTCACGCTCATGCGAGTCGCTCTGGCGAGTCGGCAAGTTGATAACTATCAGACGTGTTTACTTTTGCTCTTTAAATTTGATTGCTTTAATACTTTAAATAATTCGATTTAAGTTTCTTATAGTTGCGGTCGGTCAACTGAAGCAGTTTTCTTTATTTTGCTTTGCAAGGTTTGATCCGCGGCTCGCTGTGTCTTTAATATTCTGTGTTTTTAATTCTGAAGTTTTGGTGCAGCGTTTGCTTATTATTTACATTATTTGCATTCTGCTTTAGTGTTTCTATTCTTTGGCGCTCTCCCGACTTTCGCTCTTACTTACTCTTGTTGTTGTATTTGCCTCTCTCGAATTTTAACTTCGCGCTGTGCAAGTATACTCTCTCGCTCTGTACCTTCGGTCTGCCAACTAACGGCTGTTTTTGCTGTGTGACTTGCTCTCTCAACATTTCTTATTTCTTATTTATTTATTTTATTTTTTCTTTTCCTTGCTCTTTGTTTTATATTTCTGATTTCATTTGCTTAATTTGTTGTGATCCCAATCGTCAATATGAGCTGCTGCAAAAAAGCTTGCACTTTCAAGCAGGCAGTTGATTCTGCACAACCACAATTTGTAAGTTGCTGGTTGTGCGACAATTTGATTAAGTGTGCAGGTCTTACTGGGCGTGATTATGACAAGATTATGTCTACTGCCAAAGTTGGTAATGGTGGCGTACGCTGGTCTTGTCCGAGTTGCTTAGATAAACAAATAAACTTCACTAAAATGAGAGGGCTCAATTTTTTAAACTCAAGAAGATTTCTAATCAGCTATCCAGTGATATGGCTGCTGCCGAAGAAATATTAAATCTGTATAGTTTTGAAAATCATCCACCTCAATCTGAAGCCCCTTTATTGTTGGTACCTTCTTCCGTAGTACCATCATCACCTAATTCGCTGGCTCCTCCCTCACCTTGTGCTTCTGTACTGGTATCGGCCGCTAATTCACCTGCACTTACATCACCCGGTCCTGAATCTATTGTTTCTCCTGTCGATGCTGCTATTGAAACTCATGTCCCTGTTCAAAAAGTGGATTCTTCTCCAAACGTTGTTCAAACAATGGGTAACAATAAGAAAGACACTGTCGGCATTACCTTATCTGTTGTCTCTCCTCGAAAGCAAGTTTTCTTATCCAGGCTTTCATCTGATACGACGTGCGAGGCAGTATCTGTTTTTATATTAAGTAAGATTTCAGCCAATGTTTTTATTTCGAAGTTTAGTTTCGCAAATCCGCGAGAAATTGCTTCATTTAAGATCAATGTACCTGTCGAATACTTTACAACTGTATGTGATCCTAAATTCTGGCTACCTCATGTAGTTGTCCATGAATTCAAACCTAAGAATCGTAATAAAGTGAACCCCATTTCGTTGAATCTACCTTCGGTGCAATCAACATCAAACCCTTTACCAAAAAACTAAATATCATGCAATCTTCTTCTCAGCTGTCCTTGATCTATCAAAACGTACGTGGTTTAAGTTCTAAGCTTAAACATCTATTTTTGCAAAGTTTTAGTATACAATATGACATTATCGCTTTCACCGAAACATGGTTAAGTCATAATATTCATAATAGTGAGATTCTTTCAAGTAATTTCACTATTTATAGACTTGACCGTTGATGCGTAAAGGAGGTGGGGTGTTAATTGCTGTTAAATCTAGTATCATCTCCGAATTGTTTACTTTTTCGTCCCTTCATAATGCGGAGATTATTGGGGTTAAATTGACTTTTTCATCGTGCTCATTGTTTATCACATGTTCTTATATCCCTCCCTCTTCTGATGTAGAAGTTTATGCTCAACATATAACTTGTATTAAAGAAATTTATGAACATGTAAAAGATAGAGACCTGCTACTTGTGTTGGGTGATTTTAATATTCCTAACACTTCTTGGTCCTCAAATTGTAATACAAATCACTTTTTTCCGACACTTGATCATTATCTTTTTGATGAATTTTTTAATCTGTCTATGTTTCAGATGAACTCTATTTCTAATCATCTGAATCGCACACTAGATCTTGTATTCATTAATTATGATTCCATAATTAATGTCGTGAGATCAACTCCTTTCTGCTTACCTGAGGATGCACATCACCCCACTTTAGAGGTCTTATTATCTGTTGAAAGTCCTCAAACTAATACTCTTCTGCCTTCTAAACTAAATCGTTGTTATCGTAAATGCAATTTTGTTTTGCTTAACGAATTCATTAATTCAACAGACTGGTCTGTTTTATATGATTCTGTTGATATTAATTTAACAACATCATTTTTATACCCTGATCCCATTAAAAATGGGAAATCAGGGTATAATGGTTTTGTGAAAAGTATGTAACAGGCAGAAGGAGGCGTGGCAGACCCCATAAAGTATATATATTCTTGATCAGGGCGATGAGCTGAGTCGATATAGCCCTGTCCGTCTGTCCGTCCGTCCGTCCGTCCGTCCGTATGAACGCCTAGATCTCAGAAGATATAAGAGCTAGAGACTTCAAATTTTGTATGCATACTCATGTATACCATACGCAGTACAAGTTTATCTTTTTTTTTCGATAACTCGTCCGATTACTTTTTTATCGCGAATAATCGATAAATTGATTTTGTTTATTCACCGTAATTTGAATACTTTTAGACCTGGAGACTTCAGATTTAGTGTGTATTTACATCTGCTCAATACGAAGATTTTGTAATTTACAGATTTTGGATACCACGCCTCCTTCGCCCCCAATTTGCAAAAAACGTATTTTAAGTACTAGAGACTTGTGCTTTGGAATGTACATACCACATTGTGATCACATTCTGAAAGTTTCATGAAGATAGTCCTACTACAGGAGAAATTATTCAGCAACAAAATTCTCATAGTATTGCCCACACTGCAGCGCAGCCCAAGCGCAGTCGCTGCTTACTGCGCAGTTAGCAGAGCGCGTGATTATGCGTGCGTGAATATCAGCTCTTTGTAGGGATCAGGGTATCTCCTAGTCGAGCAGTCTCGACTAGAGCTTCCTTACTTGTTTTATAATACCTTAAGCTCTATTCTAGATGTGTGCGTACCTCTCTGTCGTATATCGCCCATTTCAAATAAACCGCCTTGGTTCACTAAGACTCTTTTGACTTTAAGAAATATTAAAACTAAATGTTTCAAAAAGTATAAAAAGTCTGGTTCAAGTGTTGACTGGTCTAAATATTCCATAGCCAAGTCGAACTTCAATCTCTTAAATAGTCGTTGTTATGAGAATTACCTTATACGTTGCAAGCGTCAGTTTGCTCGGGATCCTAAACAATTTTACTCATTTGTTAACTTGAAGCGTAAATCTTCAGGTTTGCCGTCCTCATTTGTCCTTGGCACTGAGAAAACTTGTAATGACCAGGATTCCTCTGATCTATTTGCAGATTTTTTTCAATCCACGTACTCTTCTGTTGATCTCTATAACAACTCATACCCATACTTACTTCCTGAATATGGGTCTATTAATGCTCCTAAAGTCACTGCAGCCTCTTTAGCTGCTGCCATTAGGACGATGAAATCATCTTTTTCTCCAGGTGCTGACAATATTTCAAGTTGTGTGATTAAAGAGTGTAGTGTTTCTCTTCAGTCACCATTACTAAAATTGTTTAATTTATCTTTGGAAACCTCTGTGTTCCCTTTAATTTGGAAAGAATCTTTCACCATTCCGTTATATAACAAAGGTGGAAGATCTGATATCTCAAATTATAGAGGTATTGCGAAATTATCTGCTATTCCGAAGTTATTTGAAAAAATTAGAACATCGGCCTTGCAACATTTTTGCAAATCGATTATTCAACCATCCCAACATTGTTTTGTTCAGAATCGATCAACGTCCTCTAATTTACTTGAATATACGTCGCTTATTAATGACAGTTTTTCTAAAAAAATGCAGACTGATGTTATTTATACTGACTTCAGTAAAGCCTTTGACTCAGTCCACCACCAGATTCTAATTCTAAAGCTTGAACGCTTAGGATTTTCCACTAAACTTGTGTCTTGGTTTTCGTCCTATTTAAAGGGTAGGACCCAAAGAGTCTTACTGAGAACAGCTATTTCTAAACTTATCTTTGTTTCGTCCGGTGTACCTCAGGGTAGCCATTTGGGACCATTACTCTTTTCACTTTTCATAAATGACCTTCCCAGCTGTATCTCTTATTCCACTATATTTATGTATGCGGATGATATAAAACTTTGCCTTCCATACTCCAGTGCATATGGGCATCTTCAACTTCAAGATAACCTAAATGCATTTCAACTTTGGTGTGTGGCGAATCAGTTGCACCTAAATTGCTCAAAGTGTATGACAATGACATTCAGTCGTACCGTTCCTTATATTGTTGACTATAAAATTAGTAACATTACCTTGCAACGCATCTTTACAGTCAAAGATCTTGGTGTTCTCTTTGACTGTAAACTTAATTTCAATCTTCATATTTCTACCATCGTAAATGAAGCCAAAAGTATGCTTGGCTTTATTAAATGTTGGGCTAAGGAATTTAAAGATCCTTTTACTACCAGGCAACTATTTATTTCGCTTGTGCGTTCTATCCTTGAGTATGGCTCAGTTGTATGGTCTCCTCAACATAAACTGTATCAGGATCGTATTGAATCGGTCCAGAAACAGTTTCTTCTCTTTGCCTTAAGGGATCTTAACTGGGACAGTAACTTACGATTACCGTCTTACCTTAGTAGGCTTCAACTTATTGATCTTCCATCGTTAATCAATCGCAGAACAATTTCCCCCTCATTGTTGATGCGTCTAAATTTTTCGGTGCCGTCCCGATCAACTAGACACTATCGTCCTCTCTACCTTCCGTGCTGTACTACGGATTATTCCTTGCATAGTGCGTTTCATGTACTATGTTTACATTATAATAAATATCACCACGTTTTTTACTTAGAGCTCTCTCATCCCAATATAAAATCCTCGCTTCTATCTTACCTTAGGGAAATCATTCGCAATGCCTAGACTTGTGCATTGGTAACATTCTGCTGCCAATGTTTTTGCAGTGATTTCTCTATCCTACTCTATATTTCTATTTTAGCACTTCTTTTTCTTTCTATTTCTTATTCTATTTTCTGTATCTATCTTGGCATTTTTTTTATTTATTTATTAATTTTTTTTTAACACATATTTAATTACTAATTGTTATCTATAATTATATTAACTATATTTAAGTTCTTTTAACCTTTAGTTTAAGTTTTCATGTTAACACTCTCTTTGCTTAGCTCAATAGTATCACTGACCATATTTGGCTGTGAATTGGGGCATAGCTGGCCGGACTGGCAAATAAAATACCCCCATCGGGTTGGTGATACTTTTGTAATAATTTTCTCTACTTTTTTTAGGCTTTACATGTATAGTTTTAGTTTTTTACACCTAAGTTGACTTGTAAATTGTCAATATCTTTTTAATTAAATAAATAAATAAAAATAACCGAATATTGTTATTAATATGCTTTAATAGCATAAAAATAATAGCTTAGCAGGCTCCTAAAAAATTGCTAGATTGGAATTATATAAATATTTACGCTCTTATAGGCCAAGAACATTAACAAATAAGCGATTTTTGTTAAAAATATAAGTTAATAACATACAAATTAACAATAATTTAGAAGGCACCTAAAATAAATTACTAAATCGGAATTATATAAATAGTAACGCTATTATAGGCTAAAAACAATAAAAAGTAAACGATTATTATCAAAAATATTCTTTAATAACACAAAAACAAATAATATACTACCCGGCTCTAAAAATAAAGTGATATATGTGAATTAAATGAATTTTTACGCTATGATATGCAATAAGCCTTTAATAGCATGAAAATAATAATATTTTTTCAGGTTCCTAAAATGAATTGCTAAATTGGAATTATATAAATATTTACGCTACTATAGGCCAGACACAATAATAAGTAAACGAATTTTATTAAAAATATTCTTTTATAGCAGAAAAACTAATACTATATTAGCAGGATCTAATATGCTTTAATAGCATAAAAATAATAATAATTTAGCAGGCTCCTAAAATAAATTGCCAAATTGGAATTATATAAATATTTACGCTATTATAGGCCAGAAACAATAATAAGTAAACGATTATTATTAAAAATATTGTTTAATAACACAAAAGCAAATAATTTATTAAAAATAAAGTGCTAAATATTAATTCAATTAATTTTTACGCTATGATATGCAATATGTTGTTAATTTCACTGCCCATGCTAAAAAGATTATACTGAATATGTTTGTAATTATTTTAACGTTTTATTGAAAGGAATAATATGTATGCACGAACTTATATAAAGAAGCTGCCAGATATACTCAATAATCGGCATTAAAGTTATAGAGTTGCCAATACATAATATCGATAGATTTTAACACCTCTTCTTAACACAAAAACTTTTTCTTCAAATTACATTTCAATTTTCCAATATTTTTAAACCTGTCATTCCTAACAACTTTACAAGTTTTTGTTTACTTAAATTCTTAGTACAAATATCTGCTATCATATTAGATGTATCAATGTATTTTAAAACAATTTCTTTAGTTTCTACTAACTCTTTTATAAAATGGTATCTTATGTCGATATGCTTGCTTCTTGCATGATACATATGGCTTTTGGCTACATGTTGTTACCATAGACACACATTGGAAGATCTGTAGAAAAACATTCAAGGCCCTTAACAAGTCGTCTTAGATATACCGCCTCTTTTGCTGCTGCTGCCAACGCCATATACTCGGCTTCAGTACTGCTTAATGCCACAGTTGTTTGCTAATTTGATTCCCAAGAAAATGCTGCTCCAGCTAAGAAGAAAATGAAACCTGTAAAAGACTTACGATCCATTTTGTTACCAATCTGCATCTGTGTAGCCTTCTATTGATTTGCCAGTTTTGTAGTAATGTAGTTTCATAGTCTTTGTGGTGGATAGGTATCGCAATATATGTTTAACTTCTGCCTCATGAATGCTATATGGACTTTTGTTCATCTGTGACAATTTGCATACTAAATGCAATATGTCCGGGCGTATAGATATTGCCATATACATCAAACTTCCAATTAAAGTCTGGTATTTTGTAGCATCAACTTTCATGGAGTCGTCGGATGGATTAATTTGATATCCCGCATCCAACGGCGTAGCGGCTGACCTACAGCTTTGCATATTATACTGATTAAGTAATTTATAAATATAATTTGTTTGACACACAAACACATCTCCAGTTTCTTCAGGAAAAAAACCTAGAAAATTGCTGACTTCGCCTTTTTCCACAGATTTGAACGGTTTTCCGATATATTGTTTAATTGCTTCCAAGTTCGCTTTGTTTTTACTTGCAATTAATATATCATCGACGTAAACTGCAATGATGTTTATATTGTTGTCCATCAGTTTCGTGTATATAAGCAAGGCTCGCTACTGCATGAAATGAATCCAAATTTCTTTCATGCATTATCCAGTTTGACATTCCACTCTCGATCAGATTGTTTCAATCCGTAAATATCTTTATTTAGTTTTGCTACTTTATTACGATGCGTCTTATTGATAAACATTTCGGGTTGAACCATGTATATTTCGTCATTTAATTCGCCGTTTAAATATGCTGTACATATATCCATTTGGTGCATGTATAATTGAAGCTCAGCTGCAAGTGCAAAAACTATACGTATTGTAGCATAACGTACGACAGGTGAGTAAGTCTCTTCATAATTAATTCCATACTGTAACCTTTTGCGACGAGTCTAGCTTTGAATCGATCAATGTTTCCTTCTGCATCACTCTTCAAGCTGTACCGTTTTCAGGAACTTTAAGCTCTTCTGTTGTCTGCGTCACATTGAGTCTGTTTTTCTGCTTTGCCGGTCTGCCGGGTGCACCTGTTCGGACGATGCGTGGTCTACCTGGACCATATTTAGGCAGTTGCTCCTCGTCATTGCTGGACTCCGGTGTATTTTGCATTTGATTAGGTTCCGCTTCATCATCTTCGTAATCTGTCTAAGGACTTGGAGAACGATTAGGATTGATTGGTTTATCAGCACTTACTTTTTGCAACTTATTATCAGCTTGACAATTATTTTTGTAGATCATGTCAGAAAAATCAGCTCTATTTTCGTTTCCCATAATCATCCACTCTTGGAATTTTACATCTCGCTTGATAACTACCTTGTGCTGATCTAGGTCATATAACCTGTAAGCTTTCGTTGCCATACTATAACCAACACAGATATATTCTCTTCCTTTAGCTCTAAACTTCTGTTTTTGCGTCTTATCCAGGCCAACTGCTAAACAACCAAATGTGTGCTTGACTGTGGGTTTTCTTTGAAACAGGATTTTAAAAGGCGTTGCATCTTCTAAGGCTCTCGTTGTAGAACGGTTCCGTATATAAAGCGCACATGCACATGCTTCATCCCAAAACTTTTCTTCGAGACCTGCGTGCACTAACATAGAACGTGCCATTTCTACCAGTGTTCTATTAAAACGCTCAGCCACACCATTTTATTGGGGCGAGGGGGGTACTCTAAGTTGCCGTTTTATGCCTTGACTTCGTAGTTATTGGTCAAACTCTTTATTTACGTATTCACCACCATTGTCACTGCTAATTGCTTTTATTTAAAAAAATTTTTTTTTTAATTTCACTTTTATTTGCATAAATATGACCGCAGCATATCTAGATTTATCATCGATAAATGACAAGAAATATTTTGAACCGCCTATCAAATTAGTGTTAAAAGGCCCGCAAACATCTAAGTGTACGATTTCTAATAAGTTCTTTGCTCGATAATCTGCTTCATTGAATCGTTGGGAACAGATTTTACTTTTCATACATGACACACACGTAATGTTCGGTATTGGTTGCGTGTTGTCTATGCCTTGTACCATTTCTTTCGATGCAAGTCTGTATAAGCTGTGTATGTTCAGATGACTGAATCTGTTGTGCCATTTAATTAGGTTTTGGACACACGACATATTAACCGACTCGACTCGTGTTTTTTTCGTCTAACTTGCCGAATGAGTACATATTATTATTTGACATTTTTGTACTAATTTATTGACACACAATAAGAATTACCTGGACACACCATATTAGCAACAATAGTTTTTGAATTCACAATCTGTTTCAGCGACCTGGGCCCATAACCTTTTGTTAATTTCACTGCCCATGCTAAAAAAATTTACACTGTCTATGTTTGTAGTTATCTTAACGTTTATTGAAAGGAATAATATGTATGCGCGTCATTCCGTTGCTCGTGCTTAAACTCAATTAACGAACTTATATAAAGAGGCTGCCAGATATACTCAATAATCGGCATTAGAATTTTAGTGTTGCCAATACATAAAATCGATAGATTTGAACAATTAGCATGCTCTAAAAATAAATTGCTAAATGTGAATTAAATTAATTTTTACGCTATAATATGCAATAAACCTCTAAAAATAATTGAATTTTGTTATTAATATGCTTTAATAGTAAAAAAATAAAAATATTTTAGCAGGCTCCTAAAATTAAATTGTTAAATTGAAATTATATAAATATTTATGCTATTAAATGCCAGAAACAATAAAAAATGAACGATTTATATTAAAAATATTATTTAATAACACAAAAAAATATTTTTTAATAAAAAATAAATTGCTAAATTGGAATTAAATTAATTTTTACGCTATAATATGCAATAAACCTCTAAAAACAATCGAATTTTGTTATTAATTTGCTTTGAAAATATTTTAGCAAATTCCTAAAATTAAATAGCTTAATTGAAATTATACAAATATTTACGCTATTATAGGCCAAAAACAATAAAAAATTAACGATTTTTATTAAAAACATTATTTAATAAAATAAAAAATATTATTCAATAAAAAATACATTACTAAACTGGAATTAAATTAATGTTCACGCTATATTTAATTATTACGCTATAATTAATAATTTTATTAAAAATATTCAAAAACAAAAAAAAAAAAACGAAAAATATATTAGCATGCTCTAAAAATAAATTGCTAAATGTAAATTAAATTAATTTTTACGCTATAATATGTAATAAACCCTTTAAAAATAATTGAATTTTGTTATTAACATCCTTTAATAGTAAAAAAAATAATATTTTAGCAAGTTCCTAAAATTAAATTGTTAAATTGAAATTATATAATTATATACGCTATTATATGCCATAAACAATAAAAAACAAGTAAGAAAGCTCTAGTCGAGACTGCTCGACTAGGAGATACCCTGATCCCTTCAAAGAGCTGATATTCACGCACGCATAAGCACGCGCTCTGCTAACTGCTCAGTAAGCAGCGACTGCGCTTGGGCTGCGCTGCAGTGTGGGCAATACTATGAGAATTTTGTTGCTGAATAATTCCTCCTGTAGTAAGACTATCTTCATGAAACTTTCAGAACGTGATTACAATGTGCAAAGGTGTGTACATTCCAAAGCACAAGTCTCTAGTACCTAAAATACGTTTTTTGCAAATTGGTGGCGAAGGGAGCGTGGTATCCAAAATCTGTAAATGACAAAACTTGCGTATTGACCAGATGTATACACACCAAATCTGAAGTCTCCAGGTCTAAAAGTATTAAAATTATGGTGAATAAACAAAATCAATTTATCGATTATTCGCGATAAAAAAGTAATCGGACGAGTTATCGAAAAAAAAAGATAAACTTGTACTGCGTATGGTATACATGACTATGCATACAAAATTTGAAGTCTCTAGCTCTTATATCTTCTGAGATCTAGGCGTTCATACGGACGGACCATTATACCCTGATTTCCCATTTTTAATGGGATCAGGGTATAAAAAATAAAAATATTTTGCCAATTCCTAAAATTAAATAGCTTAATTGAAATTATATAAATTATATATAAAATTATTATATATAAAATTTATGCTATTATAGGCCAGAAACAATAAAAAATAAACGATTTTTATTAAAAATATTATTTAATAAAAAAAAATTAATAATAAATAAATTGCTAAATTGGAATTGAATAAAATGTTATGCTATAATATGTAATAAACCTCTAAAAATAATCGAAATTTGTTATTAATATTCTTTAATAGTAAAAAAAAAAAATTAATCTAGCAGGCTCCTAAAATTAAATTTTTAAATTGAAATTATATAAATATTTATGCTATTATAGGCCAAAAACAATAAAATATAAACGACTTTTATTAATAATATTATTTAATAACAAAAAAAAAAAAAAAAAAATATATATATATATTATATATTAAAAAATAAATTGCTAAATTGGAATTAAATTAATTTTTATGCTATAATATGCAATAAACCTCTAAAAATAATCAAATTTCGTTAATAATATGCTTACATAGTAAAAAACAAGTAAGGAAGCTATAGTCGAGAGTGCTCGACTAGAAGATACTCTGATCCCTACAAAGAGCTGATATTCACGCACGCATAAGCACGCGCTCTGTTAACTGCGCAGTAAGCAGCGACTGCGCTTGGGCTGCGCTGCAGTGTGGGCAATACTATGAGAATTTTGTTGCTGAATAATTTCTCCTGTAGTAGGACTATCTTCATGAAACTTTCAGAACGTGATCACAATGTGCAAATGTGTGTACATTTTAAAGCACAAGTCTCTAGTACTTAAAATACGTTTTTTGCAAATTGGGGGCGAAGGGGGCGTGGTATCCAAAATCTGTAAATGACAAAATCTGCGTATTGATCAGATGTATATACACACCAAATCTGAAGTCTCCAGGTTTAAAAAGATTGAAATTACGGTGAATAAATAAAATCAATTTATCGATTATTCGCGATAAAAAAGTAATCAGACGAGTTATCGAAAAAAAAAAGACAAACTTGTACTGCGTATGGTATACATGAGTATGCATACAAAATTTGAAGTCTCTAGCTCTTATATCTTCTGAGATCTAGGCGTTCATACGGACGGACGGACGGACGGACGGACGGACGGACGGACGGACGGACGGACGGACGGACGGACGGACGGACGGACGGACGGACAGACGGACAGGGCTATATCGACTCAGCTCGTCACCCTGATCAAGAATATATATACTTTATGGGGTCTGCCACGCCTCCTTCTGCCTGTTACATACTTTTCACAAAACCATTATACCCTGATTTCCCATTTTTAATGGGATCAGGGTATAAAAAATAATATTTTAGCAAGTTCCTAAAATTAAATTGTTAAATTGAAGTTATATAAATATTAACGCAATTATATGCCAAAAACAATAAAAAACAAGTAAGGAAGCTCTAGTCGAGACTGCTCGACTAGGAGATACCCTGATCCCTACAAAGAGCTGATATTCACGCACGCATAAGCACGCGCTCTGCTAACTGCGCAGTAAGCAGCGACTGCGCTTGGGCTGCGCTGCAGTGTGGGCAATACTATGAGAATTTTGTTGCTAAATAATTTCTCCTGTAATAGGACTATCTTCATGAAACTTTCAGAACGTGATTACAATGTGCAAAGGTGTGTACATTCCAAAGCACAAGTCTCTAGTACCTAAAATACGTTTTTTGCAAATTGGTGGCGAAGGGAGCGTGGTATCCAAAATCTGTAAATGACAAAACTTGCGTATTGACCAGATGTATACACACCAAATCTGAAGTCTCCAGGTCTAAAAGTATTAAAATTATGGTGAATAAACAAAATCAATTTATCGATTATTCGCGATAAAAAAGTAATCGGACGAGTTATCGAAAAAAAAAGATAAACTTGTACTGCGTATGGTATACATGACTATGCATACAAAATTTGAAGTCTCTAGCTCTTATATCTTCTGAGATCTAGGCGTTCATACGGACGGACCATTATACCCTGATTTCCCATTTTTAATGGGATCAGGGTATAAAAAATAAAAATATTTTGCCAATTCCTAAAATTAAATAGCTTAATTGAAATTATATAAATTATATATAAAATTATTATATATAAAATTTATGCTATTATAGGCCAGAAACAATAAAAAATAAACGATTTTTATTAAAAATATTATTTAATAAAAAAAATTAATAATAAATAAATTGCTAAATTGGAATTGAATAAAATGTTATGCTATAATATGTAATAAACCTCTAAAAATAATCGAAATTTGTTATTAATATTCTTTAATAGTAAAAAAAAAAAATTAATCTAGCAGGCTCCTAAAATTAAATTTTTAAATTGAAATTATATAAATATTTATGCTATTATAGGCCAAAAACAATAAAATATAAACGACTTTTATTAATAATATTATTTAATAACAAAAAAAAAAAAATATATATATATATATTATATATTAAAAAATAAATTGCTAAATTGGAATTAAATTAATTTTTATGCTATAATATGCAATAAACCTCTAAAAATAATCAAATTTCGTTAATAATATGCTTACATAGTAAAAAACAAGTAAGGAAGCTATAGTCGAGAGTGCTCGACTAGAAGATACTCTGATCCCTACAAAGAGCTGATATTCACGCACGCATAAGCACGCGCTCTGTTAACTGCGCAGTAAGCAGCGACTGCGCTTGGGCTGCGCTGCAGTGTGGGCAATACTATGAGAATTTTGTTGCTGAATAATTTCTCCTGTAGTAGGACTATCTTCATGAAACTTTCAGAACGTGATTACAATGTGCAAAGGTGTGTACATTCCAAAGCACAAGTCTCTAGTACCTAAAATACGTTTTTTGCAAATTGGTGGCGAAGGGAGCGTGGTATCCAAAATCTGTAAATGACAAAACTTGCGTATTGACCAGATGTATACACACCAAATCTGAAGTCTCCAGGTCTAAAAGTATTAAAATTATGGTGAATAAACAAAATCAATTTATCGATTATTCGCGATAAAAAAGTAATCGGACGAGTTATCGAAAAAAAAAGATAAACTTGTACTGCGTATGGTATACATGACTATGCATACAAAATTTGAAGTCTCTAGCTCTTATATCTTCTGAGATCTAGGCGTTCATACGGACGGACCATTATACCCTGATTTCCCATTTTTAATGGGATCAGGGTATAAAAAATAAAAATATTTTGCCAATTCCTAAAATTAAATAGCTTAATTGAAATTATATAAATTATATATAAAATTATTATATATAAAATTTATGCTATTATAGGCCAGAAACAATAAAAAATAAACGATTTTTATTAAAAATATTATTTAATAAAAAAAAATTAATAATAAATAAATTGCTAAATTGGAATTGAATAAAATGTTATGCTATAATATGTAATAAACCTCTAAAAATAATCGAAATTTGTTATTAATATTCTTTAATAGTAAAAAAAAAAATTAATCTAGCAGGCTCCTAAAATTAAATTTTTAAATTGAAATTATATAAATATTTATGCTATTATAGGCCAAAAACAATAAAATATAAACGACTTTTATTAATAATATTATTTAATAACAAAAAAAAAAAAAATATATATATATATATTATATATTAAAAAATAAATTGCTAAATTGGAATTAAATTAATTTTTATGCTATAATATGCAATAAACCTCTAAAAATAATCAAATTTCGTTAATAATATGCTTACATAGTAAAAAACAAGTAAGGAAGCTATAGTCGAGAGTGCTCGACTAGAAGATACTCTGATCCCTACAAAGAGCTGATATTCACGCACGCATAAGCACGCGCTCTGTTAACTGCGCAGTAAGCAGCGACTGCGCTTGGGCTGCGCTGCAGTGTGGGCAATACTATGAGAATTTTGTTGCTGAATAATTTCTCCTGTAGTAGGACTATCTTCATGAAACTTTCAGAACGTGATCACAATGTGCAAATGTGTGTACATTTTAAAGCACAAGTCTCTAGTACTTAAAATACGTTTTTTGCAAATTGGGGGCGAAGGGGGCGTGGTATCCAAAATCTGTAAATGACAAAATCTGCGTATTGATCAGATGTATATACACACCAAATCTGAAGTCTCCAGGTTTAAAAAGATTGAAATTACGGTGAATAAATAAAATCAATTTATCGATTATTCGCGATAAAAAAGTAATCAGACGAGTTATCGAAAAAAAAAGACAAACTTGTACTGCGTATGGTATACATGAGTATGCATACAAAATTTGAAGTCTCTAGCTCTTATATCTTCTGAGATCTAGGCGTTCATACGGACGGACGGACGGACGGACGGACGGACGGACGGACGGACGGACGGACGGACGGACGGACGGACGGACAGACGGACGGACGGACAGACGGACAGGGCTATATCGACTCAGCTCGTCACCCTGATCAAGAATATATATACTTTATGGGGTCTGCCACGCCTCCTTCTGCCTGTTACATACTTTTCACAAAACCATTATACCCTGATTTCCCATTTTTAATGGGATCAGGGTATAAAAAATAATATTTTAGCAAGTTCCTAAAATTAAATTGTTAAATTGAAGTTATATAAATATTAACGCAATTATATGCCAAAAACAATAAAAAACAAGTAAGGAAGCTCTAGTCGAGACTGCTCGACTAGGAGATACCCTGATCCCTACAAAGAGCTGATATTCACGCACGCATAAGCACGCGCTCTGCTAACTGCGCAGTAAGCAGCGACTGCGCTTGGGCTGCGCTGCAGTGTGGGCAATACTATGAGAATTTTGTTGCTAAATAATTTCTCCTGTAATAGGACTATCTTCATGAAACTTTCAGAATGTCATCACAATGTGCAAATGTGTGTACATTCCAAAGCACAAGTCTCTAGTACTTAAAATACGTTTTTTGCAAATTGGGGGCGAAGGGGGCGTGGTATCCAAAATCTGTAAATGACAAAATCTGCGTATTGATCAGATGTATATACACACCAAATCTGAAGTCTCCAGGTCTAAAAGTATTGAAATTACGGTGAATAAACAAAATCAATTTATCGATTATTCGCGATAAAAAAGTAATCGGACGAGTTATCGAAAAAAAAAGATAAACTTGTACTGCGTATGGTATACATGAGTATGCATACAAAATTTGAAGTCTCTAGCTCTTATATCTTCTGAGATCTAGGCGTTCATACGGACGGACGGACGGACGGACGGACGGACGGACGGACGGACGGACGGACGGACGGACGGACGGACGGACGGACGGACGGACGGACAGACGGACAGGGCTATATCGACTCAGCTCGTCGCCCTGATCAAGAATATATATACTTTATGGGGTGTGCCACGCCTCCTTCTGCCTGTTACATACTTTTCACAAAACCATTATACCCTGATTTCCCATTTTTAATGGGATCAGGGTATAACAAGTAAGGAAGCTCTAGTCGAGACTGCTCGACTAGGAGATACCCTGATCCCTACAAAGAGCTGATATTCACGCACGCATAAGCACGCGCTCTGCTAACTGCGCAGTAAGCAGCGACTGCGCTTGGGCTGCGCTGCAGTGTGGGCAATACTATGAGAATTTTGTTGCTAAATAATTTCTCCTGTAATAGGACTATCTTCATGAAACTTTCAGAATGTCATCACAATGTGCAAATGTGTGTACATTCCAAAGCACAAGTCTCTAGTACTTAAAATACGTTTTTTGCAAATTGGGGGCGAAGGGGGCGTGGTATCCAAAATCTGTAAATGACAAAATCTGCGTATTGATCAGATGTATATACACACCAAATCTGAAGTCTCCAGGTCTAAAAGTATTGAAATTACGGTGAATAAACAAAATCAATTTATCGATTATTCGCGATAAAAAAGTAATCGGACGAGTTATCGAAAAAAAAAGATAAACTTGTACTGCGTATGGTATACATGAGTATGCATACAAAATTTGAAGTCTCTAGCTCTTATATCTTCTGAGATCTAGGCGTTCATACGGACGGACGGACGGACGGACGGACGGACGGACGGACGGACGGACGGACGGACGGACGGACGGACAGACGGACAGGGCTATATCGACTCAGCTCGTCGCCCTGATCAAGAATATATATACTTTATGGGGTGTGCCACGCCTCCTTCTGCCTGTTACATACTTTTCACAAAACCATTATACCCTGATTTCCCATTTTTAATGGGATCAGGGTATAACAAGTAAGGAAGCTCTAGTCGAGACTGCTCGACTAGGAGATACCCTGATCCCTACAAAGAGCTGATATTCACGCACGCATAAGCACGCGCTCAGCTAACTGCGCAGTAAGCAGCGACTGTGCTTGGGCTGCGCTGCAGTGTGGGCAATACTATAAGAATTTTGTTGCTGAATAATTTCTTCTGTATTAGGACTATCTTCATGAAACTTTCAGAACGTAATCACAATGTGCAAATGTGTGTACATTCCAAAGCACAAGTCTCTAGTACTTAAAATACGTTTTTTGCAAATTGGGGACGAAGGGGGCATGGTATCCAAAATCTGTAAATGACAAAGTCTGCGTATTGATCAGATGTATATACACACCAAATCTGAAGTCTCCAGGTTTAAAAGTATTAAAATTACGGTGAATAAACAAAATCAATTTATCGATTATTCGCGATAAAAAAGTAATCGGACGAGTTATCGAAAAAAAAGATAAACTTGTACTGCGTATGGTATACATGAGTATGCATACAAAATTTGAAGTCCCAAGCTCTTATATCTTCTGAGATCTAGGCGTTCATACGGACGGACGGACGGACGGACGGACAGACGGACAGGGCTCTATCGACTCAGCTCGTCGCCCTGATCAAGAATATATATACTTTATGGGGTCTGCCACGCCTCCTTCTGCCTGTTACATACTTTTCACAAAACCATTATACCCTGATTTCCCATTTTTAATGGGATCAGGGTATAATAAACGAATTAAAAAAAAAAATATTATTCAATACCAAACAAATTAAAACAAGTAAGAAAGCTCTAGTCGAGACTGCTCGACTAGGAGATACCCTGATCCCTACAAGGCGCTGATATTCACGAACGCATAAGCACGCGCTCTGCTAACTGCGCAGTAGGCAGCGACTGCGCTTGGGCTGCGTTGCAATGTGGGCAATAATATGAGAATTTTGTTGCTGAATAATTTCTCCTGTAGTAGGACTATCTTCATGAAACTTTCAGAACGTGATTACAATGTGCAAAGGTGTGTACATTCCAAAGCACAAGTCTCTAGTACTTAAAATACGTTTTTTGCAAATTTAGGGCGAAGGGGGCGTGGTATCCAAAATCTGTAAATGACGAAATTTGCGAATTGATCAGATGTATATACACACCAAATCTAAAGTCTCCAGGTCTAAAAGTATTGAAATTACGGTGAATAAACAAAATCAGTTTATCGATTATTCGCGATAAAAAAGTAATCGGATGAGTTATCGAAAAAAAAAGATAAACTTGTACTGCGTATGATATACATGAGTATGCATACAAAATTTGAAGTCTCTAGCTCTTATATCTTCTGAGATCTAGGCGTTCATACGGACGGACGGACGGACGGACGGACGGACGGACAGACGGACAGGGCTATATCGACTCAGCTCGTCGCCCTGATCAAGAATATATATACTTTATGGGGTCTGCCACGCCTCCTTCTGCCTGTTACATACTTTTCACAAAACCATTATACCCTGATTTCCCATTTTTAATGGGATCAGGGTATAATAAAAATATATTAGCATGCTCTAAAAATAAATTGCTAAATTTATATTTGTACGCTATAATATGCAATAAACCTCTAAAAATAATCGAATTTTGATATTATTATGCTTTAATATTAAAAATATAATAATATTTTTGCAAGTTCTTAGAATTATATAGCAAACTTGAAATTATACAAATATTTACGCTATTATAGGCCAGAAACAATAAAAAAAAAAACGATTTTTATTAAAAATATTATTTAATGAAATAAAAAATATTATTCAATAAAAAATACATTCCTAAATTGGAATTAAATTAATGTTTACGCTATAAGTAATTATTACGCTATAATTAATAATTTTATTAAAAATATTATTCAATAACAAAAAAAAAAACCAAAAATATATTAGCAGGCTCTAAAAATAAATTGCTAAATGTGAATTAATTGTAGCATATAGTAGCAGAATTTATCAATTAATTCTTGAATAACCATCTGTATTGGGAAAATGCAAAATTATTTAAAATTTTTGTATTATTAGAGTATCAAAAAAACAAAAATCTATTAGTTTTAGTTTAGTTTATTAGTTTATTATTAGAGCATCAAAAAAACAAAAATCTATTAGTTTTCAGGGTTTCCAGCATATAGTAGCAGAATTTATCAATTAATTCTTAAATAAACATCTTTATTAGAATAATTCAAATTTATTTAAAATTTTTGTATTATTAGAGCATCAAAAAAAAAAAAAAATAATTTATTAGTTTTTAGGGTTTCCAGCATATAGTAGCAGAATTCATCAATTCATTCTTGAATAAAAATCTTTATTAGCAGAATGCAAAATTATTTAAAATTTTTGTATTATTAGAGCATCAAAAAAAAAAAAAAAATTTATGAGTTTTTAGGGTTTCCAGCATATGGTAGCAAAATTCATCAAATAATTCTTGAATAACCATCTGTATTGGGTAAATATTTTATTTAATATTTTTTATTATTAAAGCATAAAAAAAAAACAAAAATCCATTAGTTTTTAGGGTTTCCAGCATATGGTAGCAGAATTCATCAATTCATTCTTGAATAAACATCTTTATTAGGAGAATGCAAAATTATTTAAAATTTTTGTATTATTAGAACGTCAAAATAAACAAAAATTTATTAGTTTTTAGGGTTTCTAGCATATAGTAGCAGAATTTATCAATTAATTCTTGAATAACCATCTGTATTGGGAAAATGCAAAATTATTTAAAATTTTTGTATTATTAGAGCATCAAAAAAACAAAAATCTATTAGTTTTAGTTTAGTTTATTAGTTTATTATTAGAGCATCAAAAAAACAAAAATCTATTAGTTTTCAGGGTTTCCAGCATATAGTAGCAGAATTCATCAATTAATTCTTAAATAAACATCTTTATTAGAATAATTCAAATTTATTTAAAATTTTTGTATTATTAGAGCATCAAAAAAAAAAAATTTATTAGTTTTTAGGGTTTCCAGCATATAGTAGCAAAATTCATCAATTAATTCTTGAATAACCATCTGTATTGGGAAAATGCAATATTATTTAATATTTTTTATTATTAAAGCATCAAAAAAAAAAAAAAAAAAAAAAAAAAAAAAAAAAATCTATCAGTTTTTAGGGTTTCCAGCATGTGGTAGCAGAATTCATCAATTCATTCTTGAATAAACATCTTTATTAGGAGAATGCAAAATTATTTAAAATTTTTGTATTATTAGAGCATCAAAAAAACAAAAATCTATTAGTTTTTAGGGTTTTCAGCATATAGCAGCAGAATTCATCAGTTAATTCTTGAATAAACATCTTTATTAGAATAATTCAAATTTATTTAAAATTTTTGTATTAGAGCATCAACAAAACAAAAATTTACTAGTTTTTAGGGTTTCCAGCATATAGTAGCAAAATTCATCAATTAACTCTTGAATAACCATCTGTATTGGGAAAATGCAATATTATTTAATATAAAAAAACAAAAATCTATTAGTTTTTAGGGTTTCCAGCATATGGTAGCAGAATTCATCAATTCATTCTTGAATAAACATCTTTATTAGGAGAATGCAAAATTATTTAAAATTTTTGTATTATTAGAACGTCAAAATAAACAAAAATTTATTAGTTTTTAGGGTTTCTAGCATATAGTAGCAGAATTTATCAATTAATTCTTGAATAACCATCTGTATTGGGAAAATGCAAAATTATTTAAAATTTTTGTATTATTAGAGCATCAAAAAAACAAAAATCTATTAGTTTTAGTTTAGTTTATTAGTTTATTATTAGAGCATCAAAAAAACAAAAATCTATTAGTTTTTAGGGTTTCCAGCATATAGTAGCAGAATTCATCAATTAATTCTTAAATAAACATCTTTATTAGAATAATTCAAATTTATTTAAAATTTTTGTATTATTAGAGCATCAAAAAAAAAAAAATTTATTAGTTTTTAGGGTTTCCAGCATATAGTAGCAAAATTCATCAATTAATTCTTGAATAACCATCTGTATTGGGAAAATGCAATATTATTTAATATTTTTTATTATTAAAGCATCAAAAAAAAAAACAAAAATCTATTAGTTTTTAGGGTTTCCAGCATATAGTAGCAGAATTCATCAATTAATTCTTGAATAACAATCTTTATTAGGAGAATGCAAAATTATTTAAAATTTTTGTATTATTAGAGCATCAAAAAAAAAAAAAAATTTATTAGTTTTTAGGGTTTCCAGCATATAGTAGCAGAATTCATCAATTAATTCTTGAATAACCATCTGTATTGGGAAAATGCAAATATTATTTAATATTTTTTATTATTAAAGCATCAAAAAAAAAAAAAAACAAAAATCTATTAGTTTTTAGGGTTTCCAGCATATAGTAGCAGAATTCATCAATTCATTCTTGAATAAACATCTTTATTAGGAGAATGCAAAATTATTTAAAATTTTTGTATTATTAGAACGTCAAAATAAACAAAAATTTATTAGTTTTTAGGGTTTCCAGCATATAGTAGCAGAATTCATCAATTAATTCTTGAATAACCATCTTTATTGGGAAAATGCAAAATTATTTAAAATTTTTGTATTATTAGAAGCATCAAAAAAAACAAAAATCTATTAGTTTTTAGGGTTTCCAGCATATAGTAGCAGAATTCATCAATTAATTCTTGAATAACCATCTTTATTAGAATAATTCAAATTTATTTAAAATTTTTGTATTATTAGAGCATCAAAAAAAAAAAAAAATCTATTAGTTTTTAGGGTTTCCAGCATATAGTAGCGAAATTCATCAATTAATTCTTAAATAAACATCTTTATTAGAATAATTCAAATTTATTTAAAATTTTTGTATTAGAGCATCAAAAAAACAAAAATCTATTAGTTTTTAGGGTTTCCAGCATATAGTAGCAGAATTCATCAATTAATTCTTGAATAACCATCTGTATTGGGAAAATGCAATATTATTTAATATTTTTAATTATTAAAGCATCAAAAAAAAAAACAAAAATCTATTAGTTTTTAGGCGCTCCAGCATATACTAGCAGAATTCATCAATTCATTCTTGAATAAACATCTTTATTAGGAGAATGCAAAATTATTTAAAATTTTTGTATTATTAGAGCATCAAAAAAAACAAAAATCTATTAGTTTTTAGGGTTTCCAGCATATAGTAGCAAAATTCATCAATTAATTCTTTAATAAACCATCTTTATTAGGAGAATGCAAAATTATTTAAAATTTTTGTAATATTAGAGCATCAAAAAAAAAAAAACAAAAATCTATTAGTTTTTAGGGTTTCCAGCATATAGTAGCAGAATTCATCAATTAATTCTTGAATAACCATCTTTATTAGGAGAATGCAAAATTATTTAAAATTTTTGTTTTATTAGAGCATCAAAAAACAAAAATCTATTAGTTTTTAGGGTTTCCAGCATATAGTAGCAGAATTCATCAATTAATTCTTGAATAACCATCTTTATTAGAATAATTCAAATTTATTTAAAATTTTTGTATTATTAGAGCATCAAAAAAAAAAAAAAAAATCTATTAGTTTTTAGGGTTTCCAGCATATAGTAGCGAAATTCATCAATTAATTCTTGAATAACCATCTGTATTGGGAAAATGCAATATTATTTAATATTTTTTAATATTAAAGCATCAAAAAAAAAAAAAAAAAAAAAAAAAAAAAACAAAAATCTATCAGTTTTTAGGGTTTCCAGCATGTGGTAGCAGAATTCATCAATTCATTCTTAAATAAACATCTTTATTAGGAGAATGCAAAATTATTTAAAATTTTTGTATTTTTGGAGCTTCAAAAAAACAAAAATCTATTAGTTTTAAGGGTTTCCAGCATATAGTAGCAGAATTTATCAATTAATTCTTGAATAACCATCTGTATTGAGAAAATGCAATATTATTTAATATTTTTTATTATTAAAGCATCAAAAAAAAAAAAAAAAAAAAAAAAAAAATCTATCAGTTTTTAGGGTTTCCAGCATGTGGTAGCAGAATTCATCAATTCATTCTTGAATAAACATCTTTATTAGGAGAATGCAAAATTATTTAAAATTTTTGTATTTTTGGAGCTTCAAAAAAACAAAAATCTATTAGTTTTTAGGGTTTCCAGCATATAGTAGCAGAATTCATCAATTAATTCTTGAATAACCATCTGTATTGGGAAAATGCAATATTATTTAATATTTTTTATTATTAAAGCATCAAAAAAAAAAAAAAATCTATTAGTTTTTAGGGTTTCCAGCATATGGTAGCAGAATTCATCAATTCATTCTTGAATAAACATCTTTATTAGAAGAATGCAAATATTATTTAAAATTTTTGTATTATTAGAGCATCAAAAAAAAAAAAACAAAAATCTATTAGTTTTTAGGGTTTCCAGCATATAGTAGCAGAATTCATCAATTAATTCTTGAATAACCATCTTTATTAGAATAATTCAAATTTATTTAAAATTTTTGTATTAGAGCATCAAAAAAACAAAAATCTATTAGTTTTTAGGGTTTCCAGCATATAGTAGCAGAATTCATCAATTAATTCTTGAATAACCATCTTTATTAGGATAATTCAAATTTATTTAAAATTTTTGTATTATTAGAGCATCAAAAAAAAAACAAAAATTTATTAGTTTTTAGGGTTTCCAGCATATAGTAGCAGAATTCATCAATTAATTCTTGAATAACCATCTTTATTAGGAGAATGCAAAATTATTTAAAATTTTTGTATTATTAGAGCATCAAAATAAACAAAAATTAGTATTAGTTTTTAGGCGTTTCCAGCATATAGCAGCAGAATTCATCAATTAATTCTTGAATAAACATCTTTATTAGAATAATTCAAATTTATTTAAAATTTTTGTATTATTAGAGCATCAAAAAAAAAAAAAATTTATTAGTTTTTAGGGTTTCCAGCATATAGTAGCAAAATTCATCAAATAATTCTTGAATAACCATCTGTATTGGGAAAATGCAATATTATTTAATATTTTTTATTATTAAAGCATCAAAAAAAAACAAAAATCTATTTGTTTTTAGGGTTTCCAGCATATGGTAGCAGAATTCATCAATTCATTCTTGAATAAAAATCTTTATTAGGAGAATGCAAAATTATTTAAAATTTTTGTATTATTAGAGCATCAAAAAAAAAAAAAAAAAAAATTTATGAGTTTTTAGGGTTTAGTAGCAGAATTCATCAATTAATTCTTGAATAACCATTTGTATTGGGAAATTGCAATATTACTTAATATTTATAATTATTAAAGCATCAAATAAAAAAAAATCTATTAGTTTTTAGGCGCGTCAGCATATACTAGCAGAATTCATCAATTAATTCTTGAATAACCATCTTTATTAGAATAATTCAAATTTATTTAAAATTTTTGTATTATTAGAGCATCAAAAAAAAAAAAAAATTATTAGTTTTTAGGGTTTCCAGCATATAGTAGCGAAATTCATCAATTAATTCTTGAATAACCATCTGTATTGGGAAAATGCAATATTATTTAATATTTTTTAATATTAAAGCATCAAAAAAAAAAAAAAAAAAAAAAAAAACAAAAATCTATCAGTTTTTAGGGTTTCCAGCATGTGGTAGCAGAATTCATCAATTCATTCTTAAATAAACATCTTTATTAGGAGAATGCAAAATTATTTAAAATTTTTGTATTTTTGGAGCTTCAAAAAAACAAAAATCTATTAGTTTTAAGGGTTTCCAGCATATAGTAGCAGAATTTATCAATTAATTCTTGAATAACCATCTGTATTGAGAAAATGCAATATTATTTAATATTTTTTATTATTAAAGCATCAAAAAAAAAAAAAAAAAAAAAAAAAAAATCTATCAGTTTTTAGGGTTTCCAGCATGTGGTAGCAGAATTCATCAATTCATTCTTGAATAAACATCTTTATTAGGAGAATGCAAAATTATTTAAAATTTTTGTATTTTTGGAGCTTCAAAAAAACAAAAATCTATTAGTTTTTAGGGTTTCCAGTATATAGTAGCAGAATTCATCAATTAATTCTTGAATAACCATCTGTATTGGGAATAATTCAAATTTATTTAATTATTTTTGTATTATTAGAGCATCAACAAAACAAAAATCTACTAGTTTTTAGGGTTTCCAGCATATAGTAGCAAAATTCATCAATTAACTCTTGAATAACCATCTGTATTGGG